>JAOANR010000003.1:38143946-38227960 GCA_030278955.1 Hygrophila difformis | reverse complement strand
TGAACTCGATCTTTGACATGTTTCCTCAACTTATTTCGAAATCGTTAAAACACAAAAGTTGTTCGTTAGGATGTTTTTGTTATACTGTAAAACGTTTAGATTTTTTGGACTTGAAATGAATTTTTAAATCAAAAAGGCGTAAACTGTGGCGCCAAACGACTTTTAAATTGTGAGATTTTGAAATTTCGAAACAAACGATCGAGACCTTGATATATGATAAATCTATACCTTTGAAAAATCCCGTTACACTAAGTTGAACGATATTCGGTTACATATGTAGGGGGTGAGTGCTCGATGGAGTGCCCCTCTAGCTTTTCGCTTCGTGCCTAGATGGACGAGGGTGACCTATGTAGGGGGTGAGTGCTCGATGGAGTGCCCCTCTAGCTTTTCGCTTCGTGCCTAGATGGACGAGGGTGACCTATGTAGGGGGTGAGTGCTCGATGGAGTGCCCCCTAGCTTTTCGCTTCGAGCCAAAACGGCCGAGGGTGAATATAATGAGACATTGTGCCAAAACGGCCAATGAAAACTAGCCTACACTCTCGTGTGCACCCGTATGGGTTACACGAGGCTCCGAAGTGTTACTGGGTATGGCGGATACGGCTTCGGCCGCCGGATGACCGGCTACACAAGAAACTTACTAAACTGGCTGCGGCCGCTGGATCGCCGGCTAAACAAAAATTTACAAAACTGGCTGTGGCCGCCGAATTGTCGGCTAAACTAAATGTTGTTAAGATGGCGGCGTAACGGGAGGAAATTAAAAGACTTAAGTCTTTTTACGTATTTATTTAGTTAAATTATGCCTTTAAATTATGTCTTGCAATTATTTTATCATGTGTGTTAAATTATGATCTTATGGAAATTCTTGTCTTTGAAATTATGTAATTAAATTATTATTAGATGAATAAAATTTAATTCATGTCTTGTATGCACATGTTTTCCTTAAATTTTATTAAAGGCTTTGAAAACCCCTTGATCATATTAGGTGTTAACTTACTCAGCACGTTTTGCTGACCAAACCACATTTTCCCTTTTTCTTTCGGAGTTGAGGATTATGCATCATCATATGCATACATGGGAATTTTGGGAAGATACATTACTTTAGAACTTGCATGGACGGGCCTGTTTAACCCGTGTTTTGGCCATGTTGGCCGAGTATTTAAATTTCCGTTGCATTACAATTATATGTTTGTAAATATTACATTCCGCTGCAACTTTGATACTATGATTTTTAAGTCATATTGCAATGGGCTGTTTGAATGTTTTAAATTCTGAAGAAAAAAAACCATAGCCTTGCATCTCTTTAGCAAGCTCGGAAAAACCGTGTCTTGCTAGGGAGGTGTGGCGGTGACATCCCGGCCTGGGTTATCAAATCAGGGGTGTTACATTAATATAGGCAGCACAATAAAAAATGTTTTCAGGATTTATTATAGTATAGATAGATATGGATATAATGGTTAATTTAACTCAAAGCAAAAATTAAACAAAGGACTCTTACTTAAGAAGTAATCCCCAACACAAAATACTTACCCATGGCCCAGGGGCCGTTTGGATGAGTTTTTAAAAAAAAGTATAAGCGAAAAGTAAAAGTAGAAGTGGAATTCACTACAAGAAAAAGATAAATTTGCGACGAATTTTTCCGTGGAGTACTCGTTGGTATTTTAAATTTGCCGAGGACTAATCCTCCCTAATAAGTCCACGGACAAAGGCCGTCGGTGAAAAAACACCGTTGAAAGAAACGTGGACGACTTTTACCAAGGACAATACCAATGCCAAGTCCTCGATGAATTTCCGGATCGGACCGGACCATTCCCGGTCCATGGATAAAGCTTTAACGTGGACTAATACATGATGTAGTCCACCGTAATTTTACCGTGCGCATTTGCACGCACATGTGGTCGACAAAAGCCATTAAAAAACTGACATGAATATCGCATTTACCTTGTACTAGTCCACGGAATAGTCCTCGGTAAATACGACTCCTTTACAGCTCCCTGCAAATGCAACAAAACCAAAATCCCACAAAACCATTTCAACTAATCCAAGTACTTATAAAACAACAAATCCAACAAATCCCATTCAATCTTTAACACTCATACATAGTGTTTCAAATCCAAATACTATCCAAAATGAGTCATTCAAAGAACATAACGGTGGAGGCTGTGTATAATCATCAAAAAATGTGCACAACTGAATATGTATCCCCCAACAAAAGTCATAACTAACAGATACGCAAAAGAAACAAACCAGGAAACCGCGGCAGAATCATCACTGTCCGGGCCATCATCAGTGCCTCTGTGACCACGAAAGCGAAGGACTTGTTCTTTAACAGTCTGCAACTGATGAAGAACCCTTTGAAACTCTGGATCATCCCTAATTGAATTTGTATGTTGTGCAGGAGGTGCAGGTGGTGGGGGATAAGGGGGAACAGGACGACGAGCAAACTTTCGAGCACCCGGGAGCCCAATGTCGTCAAGCAAGGACCCTATCCCATGTATGCACTGCTGGTGGTTCTTCCCACCACTCACTGCGAAATATACGGCATTGGGTCCACCTCCCTGTGTTGCGTCACCAACTCCTGTGACGCGATGTGATATTCTTTCTTTTGGAGCAAATCGTTAAAGAAAAAAATTGTATTAGCAACAATCTACTTGGACAATAGAAATACTTGAACAAGAAGTTGTAAAAAATATAACTTACCACAAGATTCTCTGCCCGCTCAGTGATGAAATTATCGTCTCCTTTCCGCTTGTGTCCATGCTCGAATACTTCATACAGTGTCGGTGCTTTGCCCTCAGTCGTCTGCAACATTGAGGAAGTGTAAATGTAAACACAGCAAAAAAATACTTATCATAAAAGTAATTACGTGTAAATTTTTTATGCAAAATTATATAAATTACCAATTTCTGGGCTAACTCTTGGAGTGATTGTGAGCTGGCGGTGTGAGTGGGCTTTGCCAATGCCGTGAGATTACCGCCATGTCTAATTTTTTTTCGTGCATATAGCTCTTTCTTCTCGGCAAATTCCCGAACCGAACACCATGACTTCCAATGTGCGTCGCTCATACCGGGAGGCTTCTTCATCATGTTCTTCTTGTTTGCTATAAAGTCTATGTATCTGACTTGCAGCTTGGCTGCCCAACGCTGTCTGACCTGAGAGGATACAACTGCTCATCAAATACGACCTGCCTCTGCAAGATATACATAATGTCAAAGCGATCAAAGTACGCAAATAGTTATTTATAGATTACGACACATTTAAATGAGAGTTTCCAGTTGGAACCTTGTCAAACATTGTAATAGGCAAGTAATTTGTATTCTACAATAACATACGACAAGGTACAACTATGAATGCATATGCCTCCCCGTGGTGATACCAAGTTTCATATCCCGTGTAAATCCCTTCATCAACAAATGTTCATTGACTGTCTCAATGGGCTTTCGTGTCGTATGCTTGCGTTGTTTGCATGGACATCTAATTTCCTCACCCGACCGGTCCAATGTAGCATGCAAGAGACAGTGATCTATGAATGCATTTATGCCATTGATGAACTCAATGGAAACACGTCCCCTTTCATCATATTTCCGATACATCCATGAGCGTTCCGTGCTCAATGTCGACATAATTTATTGTTGCCTACATTTATATAGAATTATTTGGGTCCACGAAAATGTCAACAATAACTTCTAGAACAAAACAAGTCTCAAATTTAAAACTGAAACACTGAAACTAAGACGAACATAGACAAGCATCCAAACCAAAATCAACAATCAGACAATTAAATGCTTAACAACAGTTTGATAACATCCCTTATCACTGAATCTTAATAGCTTAATTACTTATTCACTAATTAAGCTAGTTTGAAAACTACATCTACAACTGTAGTTTTATTATTAAACAAATTTGAATATTATGATTGACATAAAGAAGTGATTTAATAAACATATATTACAACTAAGTGAAGAGTAACTTTAAACGGTTGAGTTAGGGCCCTGAATAGTACCTTGCATCATTTCCTGAATGTGTAGAAAGCGAATATAATATGCTATTCATAGAGTCCAATCATATGCCCATAAATTATTATTATATACTTATTTAAGTGACCCAGTGCTGCCTAATTTAACTGCACGAATTATGGAAATAAATTAATAATAAAAACGTTTAATGGGACAAGATGACAAAGAAACGGATGATGGTAGAATGATGGCAGAATTAAGGTCCGAACGGCATCGCAATTGTTCTCTCCAGAAATATTAGTAATGATGGATCTAAATAATTCTCCCGTTGATGATACCACCACAAATGGCATGGAAAATTATGTTGTGGGTAACTGGGGTGTGTATGCTGTAGCATGAGAAAATTCGAAATAGAAAATCAAATATATTAATATATTATTACTTATATATGTTGAATGAACATTCAATACTGTTGAATAGTCCAATGATGCATGGAGATACCTTGGTATTCATTTTAAAAAATGTTGAATTAATAAATATTTTCAAATATATAGATTCAACACTTTTAAATGACAATTCAATACTTTTGAGTAGCAATTCAAAAATGCTTAATAAAATTTCCAAACAACTAAATAATATCAAAATATAGATTAACACTTTTGAATGACAATTCAGTACTTTTGAATGGCAATTCAAAAGTTCTAAACAATATTTCCAAACAACTAAATAATAAAGAAAGAATATTGATTCAACACTTTACTTAGCATGTATAGGCTGTTCAGAAAAAAATCTAACAAATTACATATAAATGAAAAAATATTTCCTTATATATCTCTTCGAAAATCTGGCACAATAAAGAATGAAAAATGTGGATCCAAAATTTCAGAGAGGTAATTATGGCAACATTATTCCTAATTGAGTCATAAAAATCCATTCATAAATGATTATATGCATTTATTTTTTAATTCATAAATAAACTTAACGAGATAGCATAAAATGCTAGAAATCCAAAGATTCAATAAATCATGAATCAGGATACAATCCTAATCCAACTTTAAATATATGTTTTTAGAAACTTAAAAATAATTTAACGGTCAATTCTATTCTTTTTAAATTTACAACTTAATGACTTAGATGCAACCACTTAATTATTCAATTTTTAAACTTTAAGTTCAGGCGTCAGTCAAGTTTATCATACAAGCTCTTAGAGCCTCTAGTCAAGAACATACAAAAGTGTGAAACTGCTCCATATGGAAGTGGGAAAAAAAACTCAAATCGTCCCATAATTTAAAAAACTTTCTAAAACAGTCCCACAAGTATCGAATTAAACGGATCCATCCCATAACTATCCTAATCATAGCCGAACCCGTCCATGGACCCGATTTTTTTTGCTGATCATCGCTAAACTCGTCCCATAACTACCCTAATCATTGCCGAACCCATCCATCCAATAGGGAAGTCATGGGACAGTTTCGGCGATGATTAGCGAAAAAACCGGTTCATGGACGGATTCGGCGATGATTATGGTAGTTATGGGACGGATTCGTCTAATTCGATATTTGTAGGATGGTTTTGGAAATTGAAAAGACGTATAGGACTAAATGGATTTTTTTCCCATACGGAAGTGCATGAATATTCTGTTCTCAACAATTCCAATTTTTAAAGATTCACATTATATAATTTTGGCATGTGACAGTGAAGGTAACATGATAAAGAGATAATCATGTAATAATTAACATGTCAAATAACAACATAACATTACCTTGAAGATAGGCCAAAGATTCACCAAATTAGTGTCTTGAAACTTCCACTTGGCTGTATCTATCTGGCCTGAAAAATATTACCGATGGATCATGGATGTTAAGCCCCTCTCCTATGTGTCACAAAGTGAATTGGCGGTATAAGAACCCCAATAAAATAAAAAAAAAAAAAAAAACCAGCAGTAGTATTGTACTATTATTTGTTACTATGAGTCAACAGTAGTATTTTTGCCATTAACGAAAGGTCAAAAGACAAATGATTGAAGATAGCAACGTACTACTACTTGTTACTATGAGTCAATAGTGATTATCTTTTTATTTAGGTACAAATACAAAGAGTTTCATATTAAAGAATCATAATTTGGAGAACACAAAATCAAAACCAAACTATTTCAGCTTTCAACTAATTTACCTAATACACACTAAAAGTGAGACAAGTGATAAGAGGTAATGAGTGTAGCACATCCATTGTTCCCAGACAAATAAATTTCAACAGAAAATCATATTGTTGTCTGTTGTGGAATAATAGAGCAATTAATTAAACAATAAAGAGAACACCAAGATTTAACGAGGTTCGGCACAAATTTGCCTACGTCCTCCGGGCCCCACCGAATTATTATTTCACTATGAGGGAGAAACAATATTACAAAAGCTATAGGAAATAATCCTATACCACAAAACCCACTCAACGAGAAACACTCACAAAGGCTAGAAGCAATAGTAGAAGAAAATACAGAGGCAGGGATCAAAAGTAGGCTAGTGATTTGCCTTTACTTTTGCAATGCCTTGTATTGCTACTGGTGTATTTAGAAGTGAAGCGCAGCACGGTATTTATAGACAAGGATTTCAGCAATCCCCATCTACCGAATTAATTGCCCACCCACCAGCAACCCTTTTAATGATGAATGGGACGGACCAGTCCACAAATCTCCACCTTGGTACGTCCCAAAATTCAATCACGGTATCTTCTTCAAGGTTCTCTCGTGTCACGTAATTCGGCAGGACCTCCAAATGCGCTTTTAAGCGCCAACTTCAATCTCTTGAGACATTTATCAAGTTCAAACAATGTTCGAACTTGATACCTGTTACAGCCTTTGTCAACATGTCTGCAGGATTCTCGGTGGTCTTGATCTTTTGTACCTTAACTCCACCTTTTCAATTATTTCCCGCACAAAATGGTACCGCACGTCGATATGCTTGGTTCTAGCATGATACACCTGGTTCTTGGCTAGGTGAATGGCACTTTGACTGTCACAAAACACTGTTACATGTTTTTGACCAATTCCCAAATCATCCAGCAATCCATGTAACCAAATGGCTTCCTTAACAGCTTCTGTAATGGCCATGTATTCTGCCTCCGTTGTTGACAAAGCAACGGTTGACTATAAGGTAGACTTCCAACTAACTGGTGCGTTTGCAAGAGTAAATACGTATCCAGTAGTTGATCGACGTTTATCCAGATCTCCTGCATAATCTGAATCACAGTACCCAACTATATGTTGACCAGTAACATTAGTCTTCTCAAATATAAACCCAATATCTAAGGTTTTCAAGATATACCTTAGAATCCATTTCACAGCTTGCCAATGATCTTTACCGGGATCATGCATCTACCTGCTCACTACTCCAACTGCATGTGAAATGTCAGGCCTTGTACACACCATTGCATACATCAAGCTACCCACCGCATTTGAATAAGGAACCTTTGACATGTATTCTCGTTCCTCTTTCGTCTTCGGGCATTGTGAAGCACTAAGTTTGAAATGAGGAGCAAACGGTGTACTTACAGGTTTGGTTTTGTTCGTCATGCCAAACCGCTGCAATACTTTCTTCAGATATTGCTTCTGAGTCAAACTCAGAGTGCCCCTCTTCCTGTCTCTCGTTATTTCCATACCGAGAATTTTCTTTGCTTCACCGAGATCTTTCATTTCAAACTCCTTGTTGAGTTGGGATTTCAACCTGTTTATCTCTCCTCTATGTTTCGAAGCAATTAACATGTCATCTACATATAGAAGAAGATAAATGAAGGATCCATCATGTAGCTTACGGAAATATACGCAATGATCAAAACTGCTCCTGGTGTACTTCTGGCCAATCATAAATTGATCAAATCGCTTATACCATTGTCTTGGTGATTGTTTCAATCCATACAGCGATTTGTTCAACCTGTAAACCCAATCTTCTTTTCCAGCAACTTCAAATCCTTCTGGTTGGGTCATGTAGATTTCCTCCTCCAAATCACCATGTAAGAATGCCGTCTTTACATCCATTTGAACTAGTTCCAAATCAAGCTGCGCTACCAAGGCCAACAAAATACGAATAGAGGAATGTTTTACAACAGGGGAAAATACCTCATTGTAGTCAATTCCCTCCTTTTGAGCATAGCCTTTAGCTACCAATCTTGCCTTGTAGCGAACGTCATTCTTTTCTGGAAATCCTTCTTTCTGAGCATAGACCCACTTGCAACCAATTGCCTTCTTTCCCTCTGGGATGTTTAGCTAGCTTCCACGTGTGATTTGCTTCAAGGGAATGCATTTCCTCGTCCATGGCTTTCTTCCACTTTTCTTTCTCCGGACTAATTTTTGCATCAAGAAAAGTTTATGGTATACCTTCTTCAATAACAGGAAGTGCATAGGCCAGCATACTTTCGAAACGAGCAGGTCTCCGAATTTCTCTTCTTGGCCTCCTAATTGCAATTGGTAAATCTTGTTGCTCCTGAGGTTCTTGGGTTAAAACCTCACTTTCACTGGGCTCTTCTTCGGTACTTGGACCATCGTTTTCTATTGGTTGACCATCTACCTCTCTGGTTGTAGATGTTTGAAACTCCACCTGTTGAGGATAATGCTCCACCTGCTGAGGAGTACTATCCGTCTGCTGCTTGGTTACCTTATTCAACATTATCGATTCGTTGAAGGTAACATCTCTGCTAAAGATCACCTTTTTCAGCTCCGGGCACCATAAGCGATATCCTTTTACTCCAGAAGATATCCCTACGAAAACAGCTTTTCTCGCCCTCGGATCCAGCTTTGATTCTTTTACGTGATAATAGGCAGCGGAACCGAACACACGTAAAGAATCATAATCATTTGCAGGTTTGCCAAACCATGACTCCAAAGGTGTCTTGCCTTTAAGTGCAGTTGATGGTAGTCGATTGATTAGATGGCTCGCATATGTCACCGCTTCAGCCCAGAACTGCTTGCCCAAATTAGCATTGGATAACATACACCGAACTTTCTCCAACAAGGTTCGGTTCATCCGTTCAGCCACACCATTCTGTTGTGGCGTGTCCCGCACAGTGAAATGTCGGGAAATACCTTCCTTCTTGCACAAATCGAAAAAAGGGTCATTTCGATATTCCGTGCCGTTATCAGATCGAAGCACTTTAATCTTTCTCCCCGTCTGGTTCTCCATCATTTTCTTCCAAGAGAGGAATTTCCCGAATGCTTCATTTTTTGTTCGCATGGGATACACCCATACTCTCCGGGAAAAGTCATCAACGAACGTTACAAAATAATAGTTTCCTCCCAGAGAAGCCGTCTTGGTAGGTCCCCACACGTCTGAGTGAATGTAATCCATAATGCCTTTAGTGTTATGGATTGATGTTCCGAACTTCACCCGCGTTTGCTTTCCCAGAACACACTGCTCGCAAAATTCAAGTTTGCAAGTCTTTGCACCCTTTAATAATCCTTGCTTTGCCAGAGTCTGCAAGGATTTTTCCCCAGCATGCCCAAGCCTCATATGCCATAGCTTGGTCATCTCCTCTTCCTTGTCTGCTTTTGATATTGCTGCTGCAATGCCAACCACTGTATTGCCCTGGAAGTGGTATAAGTTATTTTTCCTTATACCTTTCATGACGACAAGTGCTCCCGAGATCACTTTCATAATCCCATTCTGAATGTTGATGGAGTGGCCTTTGGCTTCCAAGGCTCCCACTGATATGAGGTTCTTGGCAAATTTCGGTATGTACCGAACTTCCGTCAGCACCTTGGTTGTTCCATCGTGGTTCTTCAGATATACTGAGCCAACTCCAGCTATCTGGCAATATTGTTGGCTAGGTAGACAACTCCACCGTCAACACTTTCAAGGTTGACAAACCACTCCTTCCTGGAACACATGTGGAATGAGCATCCTGAGTCTAGCAACCAGTCGTCAGTGCACGTTACAGATGAGATACAAGCTAAAGAATACTCTGTCTCATCACTATCAGCAACACAAGCCTATGCTACCGCTTTCCCCTTTTTCTTTTGCAGCTTAGGACAATCTTTCTTCCAATGTCCTTTCTCATGACAAAAGATACATTCGTCTTTTGACACTCTGCCTCTTGACTGGGATCTGCCTCTTCTGCCTGGCTTGTACTTGTGGCTACGGCCTCGAACGTTATGGGCTTCACCAGTCAAACTCCTGTGTTCTAACTTATCCTTCTTTCTGATCTCGTTAGAATATAAGGCAGTGGTAACTTCTTTAAAAGAAATTGTTTCCTTTCCAGTCATCATACTAACAATTATATGCTCGTATTCATCGGGGAGCGAAGCTAACAGTATCAGCGCCTTGTCAACGTCATCTATCTTCTCATCGAGATTCAATAAATCGGTGACCAAAGAATCGAATCTTGTTATGTGTTCATTCATCGTGGTACCGGGCAAATACTGGAATCGATACAGCTTCGTCTTCATGTAGAGCTTGTTCTCCGTGCTCTTTTTCATGAATTTATCTTCCAGTTCTTTCCACAGTCTGTGCGCCATCGTCTCTCTCATAAGCGGATACTTCTGCTCCTTTGAGAGACATAGCCGAATTGTACCACACGCAAGACGGTTGATCCTCGTCCAGTCTTTATCATCAACATCATCTGGTTTGGTTTCTTCAAGTGCCCCATCCAGCTCCTGCTGGTACAAGATGTCCAACACCTCGCACTGCCACATGCCAAAATTATTGGTACCGTCGAATTTTTCGACGTCAAATTTGGCATTTGAAACCATCGTCCGTGATGACGATGTCACCAACGGCTTCGAATCTGAAGTTGCCGTTTCACCGGACCTATCCGCCATTTCTGCTTCAAAGTTTAATTAATAGCTCACAAACGGTAGCTCAACCGAGATGCGTTTCTGATGTGGAAGATCAGCTTAGCTGCGACCACAGAGCATACTATGCAACCAAGGCTCTGATACCAATTGTTGTGGAATAATAGAGCAATTAATTAAACAATAAAGAGAACACCAAGATTTAACGAGGTTCGGCACAAATTTGCCTACGTCCTCCGGGCCCCACCGAATTATTATTTCATTATGAGGGAGAAACAATATTACAAAAGCTATAGGAAATAATCCTATACCACAAAACCCTCTCAACGAGAAACACTCACAAAGGCTAGAAGCAATAGTAGAAGAAAATACAGAGGCAGGGATCAAAAGTAGGCTAGTGATTTGCCTTTACTTTTGCAATGCCTTGTATTCCTACTGGTGTATTTAGAAGTGAAGTGCAGCACGGTATTTATAGACAAGGATTTCAGCAATCCCCATCTACCGAATTCATTGCCCACCCACCAGCAACCCTTTTAATGATGAATGGGACGGATCAGTCCACATTGACTGTTGAGGATCACCTGAATGCATAATTCACAATACTATATGAATTGTGTAGGCCAACCAGTCTCACCAGACACAAATAAATTAGCATTGACGAATTGTGAAGCCTACACAATACCTCAACTCAGCACATGCTAATGAATTGGGAATTGTATACCCTAACTGCACACATCAAAGGAGATTATGGTACTATAGTTATTTAGAATCCAACCATTAATTTAAACTGTATGCATGAAATGAGAGATTAAAAAACATAGATACGAGAAATAATAAAAGTAATTGATCTAAATATCTCTCAATTGTAGAAGAAAACAAAATAAGAAAGAACAAATGCAGTCTGTGCTTTACCGAGTAGTAGTGTGTTTCTCGAATAGTTGTCCCTGGTCTACACAGTCTCAAACACTCTTCATTTGTCTCCAATATAAGGTCATAGAGTTCTTTCTGAAATGTTTTATAACAGAAGCAATTACAACTTTATGCAATAGCCATTAAAGAAGTTGAACATGAGAATATGATGCAGACCTCAGCTCTGAATCACAAATTAGTATTTTATCACAATTAAACCCCTAGAGATAACAAGTACTCCCTGTATCCATATTCCTCACCTGAATTTTGGTTGAATGCATTCAACTAATTTACAACTAATTTTGGATTGATATATGATAATGGGCAAAATTGACCATTATTTTCAATCTATTTCCGTGTCTAAATATGGGAATTTGATCGCATTTCGGTCTTATTTAAATAAGAAAGCAGTTAATTTGACATATATGTTCAAGTTTGTATAAATTATAAGTTGGTATTGAAAAACACAAAAATATTGTTATTTTATTAAATTTGTGTTTAAAAAATCCAAAAAACATGATAGAATATTAAAAATCCCACACTTGATAAATTATTGTTTGGTGGTATTTATTCGGTGGAACACGGGTCCATTAAAAGAAACATAAGCCAAATAATCAAGTGGAATAAATATCCATATTTATATTATTTTATATTTTGATGTATATATTTATATTTTTATGTTTATTTTTATTTTTATTTCCTTCTATAATGAAAAATAATTGGTCCACTAATCAATTTTTAATTAAGTGAGGTGAGTTGGCCCATCTCCCATTTAATTTAATCTGACCCAATACTTTCAGTCCAATTCAGTCCAAACTCCAACCATTGTCTCGGCCCAAACACCATCTCCAAGCCCAAACCACCCTAACCCTAACCCTAACACCCTACCGTTTTTCAGCTCCAGCCACCTTCTCCGGCGCCTCCAGTCATTGCCAACATCCCGGCGAGCATCATCCTCGCCATCTTCAACAACCCCAACCGCCGGCCGCTTCCACCTCCGATTCCGACACACCCAGCCACAGCCGCAAGCCCCGCCGGCAGCATCATCCACCACCACCGCTGCTCATCTCAACAGTCCCGCACCACCACCATCCAGCAGCCCTCGCTGCCTCAGTCACCATCGCTGCCACCCTCCAAGCCGCCGGCAGCACCATCATCTTCCTCATTACTCCGGCCATCCCCGCGGCAACACCATCTTCTCCACCTCCACTCATCGCAATCACCGCACCACCATAAGCACCGGCGCATCCATCTCCTCTCCGTCGCCTACATCTTCCGCCGTCTCCCATCTCCAGCCGCTGCTCTCCACTCCAAATCTGACCACCGCCACCAGATCTACCACTCCAACCTCCGCCACAACCGAAGCAGCATCCTGCCGCCGCAAGTCGCAGCCGCCCCCTCTCCATCTTCCGACGAGATCCCTCAGCCCCGCCATTCTCCGGCGACAGCTTCGATTTCCAGCCGCCGCCAACTCCAGATCTGTCTTCAGCCACCACCACCGAGCTCCGCCTCTGCCTTCATCGTCGCCTCCGGCGCTCGACACTCCGGCGAGCACCGGCACCAGCGCCGCTCACCATCTCCTCATTTCCGATCGCAGCCCCTCATCTCGCCGACCACCTCCTTCATCCCGCGAGCTCTCCGGCCACCCCTCTTCAACAGCTCCAACAAACCCCCAAAGTTATTTCCCCAAATTTCTGAAGAACCAGCAAAGAGAATAGAAGAAGAAAGAAAATGGGAGAGAAGAAAGAAAGTGGAAGAGGAAAGAGAAAAAGAAGAGGAAGAAGGAAAAAAACAGCTACGACGCTACACAAAAAAGCAGCTACGATGCTACACAAAAAAAGTAGCTACGACGCTACACAAAAGAGAGCTACGACGCTAAATTGAGGATAGCGTCGTAGAAAAAGTGAGACAAAAAAGCTACGACGCTAGACAGAAAAGAAGCTACGACGCTACGCTTGTATAAGGTCGCAGGAGGATAAGGTCGTAGGAGAGAAGGAAAAGGGAAGCTGGTCACGTGAATTCAATCAATTTGCAATTTCCCATGTGATTAAATAGTTGGGAGGTTCCTAGGATCTATGGTCCCATAGTGCAAAATATTTGTCTCCTTCTTCCTAGACCTCGAGGTCCGTCCCCTTCTACGGAAAGCCCAGAGTGGATTGAATTGTATTGCACGACGTGAAAGCTGTTCCGCGTCGTAGTTTTTTCTTCTGCGTCGTAATGGGCCTAATGGGCCTAGGGTTTTCTCCTCCATCTATAAATAGTTGTTTCCTTCTCCTTGAACAGTAGCTCCCATTTTTTGAACAGTACCCAGGTGCTGTTACTGGGATGCTCACACAAAAAAAAAGAAGCAAAATTCTAGATAGCTAGTTTAGCTTAATTTCTGTAATGTAAATTAATTTCTGTTAGTTTTAGTTGTAGATTAGTTTGTAAACAGTGGTTTTGAACCATTTTAGAGTAGCATTTTCCATATTTAAAGCTTTGTGGTGTAGAAGTAATTGGAGAACACCCAAATAATGGGTTATTCTTAGATTTTATTTGTAACACCCCGGTTTTTGGTAACCCAGGTCGGGATGTCACCGCCACATCTCCCTAGTAAGACACGGTTTCTCCGAGCTTACTAAAGAGATGCAAGGCTAGGTATTGCAGTGTTTAAAACAATTAAAGCATTCAAAATAGCCCATACAATATAAATCGAAAATAATAATAGCATAGCGCAGCGGAAATATTTAGTTTAGTACAGTATCGCAGCGGAAAATATAAAAAGGGCCGACATGGCCAAAACACGGGTTAAACAGGCCCGTTCATAATATAGTCTAAGTACGAAATTTAAAAGCAAAGTAAAAGTTCCCAAAATCCCATGCATGATTCGTGCTCACACATGCTCATTCCACATATTCTGTAAAGAAATGAATAAAAATGGTTTTGATCAGCAAAATTGCTGAGTAAGTTAACACATGCATGATCGTAGGGTTTAAAAGCCATAACTTTAATAATTTAACAAAAGCATGATAATAGCATAATATTTGATTTCATATAATCCATATCATATAGCACAATCTATCTCAGGCTCTATTTAATAACACATATCACATGGTTCAAGATAATAGCCATAATTTAAATAAAGCATTTAAATAATTTAATTTGACAACAATATCATTTAGTCTAGTTTAATTTAATTTAGAATCCCCATTACATTCCCGATTTGGTATTTCAAGTTTCACGATAGAAATCGCGATGTCAACAAGTTTAGCCGGTAGCCCGGCGGCCGCAGCCGTATCAGCCATACCCAGTACCACTCCGGAGCCTCGGGAAACCCATACGGATATTCACGAGAGTGTAGGCTCTAAGTTTCGCCGTTTTGGCAATATCACATTTCAAGTATAGCGCGCGGGGTCACCATCGTCCATTACGGCACGAAGTGAATCGTTAGGGGGCACCCTGCAGAGCACTCACCCCTAATTTTAATTTATCAAGTTTGTAAGGGGATTTAGTTTTTAAAATCTGCCTTCCAATGTATTAATTTAGAAGCAATATCTCAATTCGTTTCAACCCTAAAGGTTAATTCCATGTTTCAACAAGATTTCAAAATTTCGTTTCGGTAAATCACAGTTTACTCCAAAATTCGTCTAAAATCAGATTTAATTCCAAAAATTCCAAAATTTCATATCTGACTCGGAAACATCAAGATCTACAACTTTCGTGTTTTAACTTTTTCAATCCGAGATACCTAAGTAGGTCAAAAATGCTAATTTTTGCATAACAAGAAATCTGTCCGAGTTTACAGGTCACAGTTTAAAGATTTCAAGTTCTAACATATCAATTCAACTCCAAATTTAATGAAATTTGACAGGGATCATCTTAAGACATTTATCTACAACTTTCATGTTCGGCCAAAGATCTAAAACAGCCTAGATCCTATGTCAAAAACGAGATCAAGATCATTCCTAAGTTCTGTCCAAGATTTCAAGATCTAAAATCAAACAGTTCGGTTTCGACAGGTTTTCACATATCAAATCAACTCCAAATATTCTCAAATTTTTACAGCAGCTAGGTCTAAATCTTAGGAACGTTTTTCGTGTTTTAAGTTTTTCCGTTTGAGTTCGTTTTAAGGGTCGGAAAAATTCCACAATTCTGTTGCGTCGGTAGAAAACGAAAGTGGACAGATTTATGATTCTTGTCAAATCTTTTAGGTTTCGAATGTTTTAAAATCTCCCAAAACCATGTAAGGTTAACTTACAGTGTCTATAAACGTCGGGAATGTCCAATTCGGAGGCGTGGCTTCCAGATCACCGTTTCTCCTCTCCGTTCGTCGGGTTCTACGATCTAGATTCGATACGGGGGTGTAGAAAGAAAAAGGAGATGATTAGGATTCGTTTTCGAATCGTTTATTGAATAGAAATTGGACCGAGACTTACCACGACTATGGAGATCTGTAGAGAAAGTCGTCCAACAGCGTTCGTCTTGGTTTCGTGCCTCCGACGACTCCGGATTTAGGGTTTCGAACGTATAGAATGCTTTAGGGTTTCGTAAACTTGTTCGGGGCTCCCAAGGGGCTTATTTATAGAATTCTCAATCCCTAGGGCGTCCACGGCCGACCTAAAGGTCTGGAGTCGAGAGATGTTCAACCGAAAGTCGAAAAATCCGCGTTCGGGTGAGAGATTCACGCAACAACCAAATCTGTGGGGTGGCGCGGTCGTGGCGCGCTGAAGCCCTTCCACCGCGCGGCCACCGCGCCGACTTCGCCTGGACTTCGGTCCGGGCGGGTCGTGCGATCCGTCGTGCTTTTCCGTCTCTCTTTCGGGTTTCTATCCCTCTATGCTCCCGAATTCCGATTTCCGGGGTATATTCGGGTTCTTACTTTCTCTCTAATTTTATTCTCAGTCTAATTGGATATTTTGGACTCGAATACTCGAGTTCATTAGTGTCGGGTTTTGGTGTTCCATTTATCCATCCTTTTGTTTAATTAAATTCCTTTAATTCCTTTTTAAGTAAAAATCTCATTTCTCATTTTCTTATCTTTATTTATTTCTTTTATTTGCTGGTTTTGTTTATTTATTTATAGTATTTATTTTATTTATTATTTATTTAATTATTGTTTTATTTTATGTTGGAAAATTCTCGGGTATTACAGTCTACCCTCCTTAAGAATCAACTTCGTCCTCGAAGTTGTGTTTCGGCTTTTCTCGTCTCGTGCTAAGGTCTTGTGTTTGTTTTATTATGTTGTGACTGAACTTAGAATTAAAACTTCTAAGCTGCCTACGTACCCGGTAAAGGGATCAAGCCATAACGTAGTTCAAAAGTTTACAAAAATGCACGAAGAATTAGGGGGTATGACATCCTCTCCCTCTTAAGATTGCAGTTATGTCCCCATAACTGTGTCGGTATCGGTTTGGAACAATGTCGGGTATCGTTCTCTCATGTCGGATTCTACTTCCCAAGTTGCCGTCTCACTTTCGTGGTTTGACCAAAGAACCTTGATCATTTTGATGGTTTTGTTCCTCGTTACTCGTTCCTTAGTATCGAGAATACGCACTGGGACTTCTTCGTAAGTCAAATCTTCATCGATGTCAATTATCTCCGGTTGAAGTACATGTGTCGGGTCCGGCACATACTTCTTTAGTTGCGAGACATGGAAGACGTTGTGAACTCTATCTAAGTGTGGCGGTAAAGCCAATCGGTAGGCTAGAGTTCCGACTCGTTCTAGAATTTCGTAAGGTCCTATGTATCGAGGACTTAACTTCCCTCGTTTGCCAAAGCGCATCACCCCCTTCATGGGTGATATCTTTAGCATGACCCTATCTCCCACTTGAAATTCTAGGTCTCGTCGTCTCACGTCGGCATAACTCTTTTGACGGTCTTGAGCGGCTTTCATCTTCCCTTGGATCACTTTGATTTGTTGAGCTATGTCTTCGATAAGTTGTGGTCCCACTACCACGGACTTATCGTTTTCTTCCCAGCTCAAAGGGCTACGGCACTTTCGTCCATACAATGCCTCGAAAGGTGCCATGCCGATACTAGCATGGTAACTATTATTATAGGAAAACTCAATCAAGGGTAAATGAGATTCCCAATTTCCTTTGAATTCCAACACACATGCTCTCAGCATGTCTTCTAGTGTTTGTATTGTTCTTTCGGTTTGTCCATCCGTCATCGGGTGGAATGCGGTGCTCATTTTGATTTGAGTACCGAGAGCTTTTTGTAACTCCGTCCAGAAATGAGAGACAAACCTACTGTCTCTGTCGGAAATGATATCGTGTGGTACTCCATGTCGTCGTACCACGTTATCAATGTAGGCTCGGGCCAATTGGTCCATAGTCCACGTGTCTTTCATTGGGATAAATATGGCTGTCTTCGTTAGCCTATCCACAATCACCCAAATCTTGTTCATGCCTTTAGGTGATCGGGGTAATCCCGAGACAAAGTCCATTGAGATGCTATCCCACTTCCAACTTGGAATCTCTAGTGGTTGCATCAATCCTAAGGGTTTATGTCGCACTGCCTTAACCTTTTGGCAGGTGAGACATCTCGCTACGAAATTTGCCACTTCCTTCTTCATTCCCGGCCACCAATAGATCTTCTTCAGATCCTTGTATAGCTTGTCACCTCCGGGATGTACGGAATATGGCGTGTTGTGCCCTTCCTCCATCAACCTTTGCTTCAATTCGGCACATTTAAGAGGCACACACCATCTACCTTTAAAACGGATGCTTCCATCCTCGTGGACAGCAAATCCTATTGCCTTTCCTTCGGCAATATACTCTTTTATCTTCTCGAGTTTCGGGTCGCCCGGTTGAGCGAGTCGAATCTCGTCCAATATTGGAGTTTCTACGACCATGGCATTGACCATTTCTCTCACTGTGCCAGGATGCACAAGTTCTAACTCCAATCTTGCCAAATCCATGTACAATGCCGGCGGAATTACCAACGAGTTTGTCACGTGTTGGGTTTTCCGACTTAGGGCATCGGCTACCACATTCGCCTTCCCCTCGTGGTATGCTATCTCTAAATCGTAGTCTTTAATGAGCTCCAACCACCTTCGCTGTCTCAAATTCAACTCCTTCTGAGTGAATATATATTTCAAGCTCTTGTGGTCGGTGAACATTCGACACTTCCGCCCATAAAGATAATGTCTCCATATCTTTAGAGCGAAAACGACCGCTGCCAACTCCAGGTCATGTGTCGGATAATTTTCCTCGTGAGGTTTTAGTTGGCGTGATGCATAGGCTACGACTCTCGAGTCTTGCATCAAGACACAACCTAAACCTTCCTTCGAAGCATCGCTATATACTTCGAAGTCACCATTCTCTGATGGTAGTGTTAATACGGGTGTGGTTGTGAGTCGTTTCTTCAGCTCTTGAAACGATGTCTCACATGCTTCGGTCCACTCGTATTTTGCTCCTTTCTTAAGTAGCTGGGTCAAAGGACGTGCAATCCTTGAAAAGTCCTTCACAAATCGTCTATAATATCCGGCTAATCCAAGGAAACTCCTTATTTCCGTTGGACTCTTCGGAGTTGCCCATTCAGTTACGGCAGAGACTTTTGCCGGATCCACTGATACTCCATCAGCGGATACTATGTGTCCGAGGAATGCCACTTCTTTCAGCCAGAAGTCACATTTCGACAGCTTGCCGTATAGCTGGTTTCTTCGCAAGATTTCTAACACTTGATGTAAGTGCTTCGCATGCTCCTCCTCGCTCTTCGAGTAGATCAGGATGTCGTCAATGAACACTACGACACACTGGTCTAACAATTCTCGGAACACGTTGTTCATGAGATTCATGAACATGGCCGGAGCATTTGTTAACCCGAAGGATAACACTGTGAACTCGTAATGACCATATCGCGTTCGAAATGCCGTCTTCGGAATGTCCTTCTCGGCGATCCTCAATTGATGATACCCAGATCGCAAATCGATCTTCGAGAATACTGAAGCTCCCTTCAGTTGATCAAACAGATCCTCTATTCTCGGTAGGGGGTATTTATTCTTAATAGTCACTTGGTTTAGTCCTCGGTAATCTATGCAAAGACGTAGTCCTCCGTCTTTCTTCTTGACAAACAAAACCGGTGCTCCCCAAGGGGACGTACTCGGTCTTATGTAGCCTTTTCCCAATAGCTCCTCGAGTTGTTCATTTAACTCCTTCATTTCCAGTGGTGCCATCCGGTACGGAGCTTTTGAGACAGGCTCTGTCCCCGGAATGAGATCTATGGTGAATTCAAGATCTCTCTCAGGTGGCATGCCCGGAACGTCTTCAGGGAACACGTCCGGGTATTCTCTTACCACTGGTATGCTATCAACCTTGTTCTCTTCCGCCTCAAGGTTGTGCACATAGCACGCATATAGTTCATACCCCTTACGCATCAAGTTACTTAGTTTAAGTGCACTAACGATTTTGTTACTTTTCTTAGGGGGCTGAGAGTAAAAGATAACTCTCTTTCCCCTACTTTTTGACAAGGTGATCTTTTGCTTTTGGCATTCGATCACCGCTTTATACTGGGATAGCCAATCCATCCCCAGTATGATGTCAAAGTCTCTTAAGTTAAATTCTACCAAGTTCGCGAAGAATTCTACGTTCTTTATCACTATAGGAATTCCGTTATATCGTTTAGAGCAAGACACTACTTCTCCAGAAGGCAATTGAATTCCTAAGCTAATTCTCTCGCACTTAGGTAGATCTAACTCAGGCACTATCCTTGATGCAATAATTGAGCAACTAGCTCCGGAATCAAATAAAATTCTAAGGGGTGTATTCAAAACGTGAAATGTACCTGCCATCACTTCTCCTTGCGCAGGCACGTCCGCTTGGTTCACCACGTTCAGCCTCCCCATAGGGCGTCCCTGATTGCCCTGCTGATTCGCATTCGGCTGCTGATTTTGTTGCTGGTTTTGATTCTGTGGGGGCGGAGGTCGTTGGTTCTGGTTCTGGTTTTGCGGCCTATTTTGAGGGGGTCTATACCCTTGGTTATTGCCATTTCGCCCGTTTTGGTTTTGAGGCTGTTCTTGCCCTGCGACCAAATCGTCCCTCTTCGTTATGTTCTCGAGCCTAGTTCGACATTCCCGTCGAACGTGACCCATTCGACCGCATCGGTAACAAGCGCCTTGTTGCGAGCATCCCCTTGCCAGATGTGGTCGTCCACATCGCGGGCAAGGCGGTACCGGATCTTCTTGATTGAACCTCCTTCCCGTGTTGTTTTGTTGGGGCCTATTCGACCCTCTGCGCTGCTCGTTCCTCCCAGTGTTGTTATCGTTTCTCGAGTCTCGGCTTCTCTTATCTTGAGGACCCCTGGTGGACTCCCCACTCACCCTTCTTTTCAGCTGCTGCACGCGTGCTACCGCTACAGCGCGATCGTATACGGCTTGCAAATCGGGGTAGTGTACTCCCGCGATCACTTCGCGCACAGACAGGTTCAGTCCCATCTCGAACTTCTGTGCCTTTTCCGCATCAGTAGGTACTAGCCTTGGTGCGAACCTCACCAGCTCCTTGAAGCGGGTGTAGTATTCCTGCACCGTTTGGCTTCCTTGCTTCAACGACAGGAATTCTTCGTACATGGCAGCTTTGGTACTCAAGGGATAGAATCGATCCCTGAGTAGTTCCATCATCTCCATCCACGAGTAAGGCTCGTCATCTTCAGTTAGTTTGGCTTGCGTTGCTTGCCACCAGTCATCAGCTTCGCCTCCCAAGTAGTATGAAGCGACATGTACCCTCTCTCCTTCCGGACATTTGACCGCTCCCAGCAGCTTGTCAAAAGTCCGGATCCATTCCTCCAGTTTAGCTGGATCCTCCTCACCAGCATAGTGGGGCGGCTGGTAGGGATTCACCATCGCCAGGTAGTTAGGGCGAGCTTGGGGCGGAGGTACCGCCGCAGCTTGACCCTGGTTGACTTGCGCGTTTCCGAGCGCAATCAACACTTCCTCTATCGTCCTAAGACGATCGCCCACATTGTTCGGTGCGGGGGCGTCCTGCGCACCTTGGGGCTGTTCCTCATCAGGTTGGTTTGGTTCGGTGACGTTTGGTGGTGTTTCAGTAGGTGTTTCAGTAGTGGTTTGGGGAGCAGGTTGGGCTCTGCCTCTTCCTCTTCCTCTGGGTGCCATTCTGGTACAAATAGGATAGTTTAGGACTGATGAATTTAGCATATAGTCTAAGCAATCTCTATGAATGTATATGTGTGTAGTAATTTAGCCCGTGGTGCTTTGTTCGAGTTAAGAAGCATCGTCTGTTTTGGGGTTTCATTTTATTTTGTTTTGTTTTGTTTTGTTTTGATTTAAAAAAAATAAATCGGGCATTTTATTTCCTCATAAGAAATTTTAGTACAAAAGTAGAAATATTTTCCTAGCAAAACAATGTCTAACAATAGAATCTCTAGTGCCTCATGACGTCTCTCGGTGGGGTAGCAGGATCTTCCTCCGGATCTTCCTCCTCCGAACTCGGCGGTAGTAGGTCGTCAAAGATAGTGTTTAAATCTTGCCCGTGGGCATCGATGTATTCCTTTAGTATTAGGTTTTGTGTAGTGAGGGTTTGGACTTGGCGCTCGAGTTGGTTTATGCGGTGATGATCCGCCTCTCTCAAGTTGCCCATGTGATGTAAATTGGCCTCCAATTGAGCCATACGGTACTTCATCTGCTCTAGGGTCTGGTGGGAATCGAGATGAACACTCATCATCCTGACCATCAACTGCATCATGTCTTGACTAGCCATCTCGCGCAAGCAAGAGATCTAAGTTAATATTCGCCAAGATTCTAGTTCAATTCGCCCAGATTCTAAGTTCGAGTTTCCAAGATTCTAAGTTCAAGTTTCGCCAAGATGCTAAGTTCAAGTTTCGCAAAGATTCTAAGTTCAAGTTTCGCAAAGATTCTAAGTTCATAGCCGAAATGCAACATGCATATGCAAATGATACTTTCCCCCAACAATAATTTAATGCACCATATATATTCTTCCCATGGGTTTTAAAATAAAAATTTTTCTCCATGGAAATAAAAATTTAAAATTTAAAATAATAGTCAAAATATTAATAATAGCTAAAAAAATAAGAATGGTTTAAAAATAATAGTTTAAAAATAATAGTGGTTTAAAAATAATAATTTAAAATAACCGGGCTCTGATACCAACTTGTAACACCCCGGTTTTTGGTAACCCAGGTCGGGATGTCACCGCCACATCTCCCTAGTAAGACACGGTTTCTCCGAGCTTACTAAAGAGATGCAAGGCTAGGTATTGCAGTGTTTAAAACATTTAAAGCATTCAAAATAGCCCATACAATATAAATCGAAAATAATAATAGCATAGCGCAGCGGAAATATTTAGTTTAGTACAGTATCGCAGCGGAAAATATAAAAAGGGCCGACATGGCCAAAACACGGGTTAAACAGGCCCGTTCATAATATAGTCTAAGTACGAAATTTAAAAGCAAAGTAAAAGTTCCCAAAATCCCATGCATGATTCGTGCTCACACATGCTCATTCCACATATTCTGTAAAGAAAGGAATAAAAATGGTTTTGATCAGCAAAATTGCTGAGTAAGTTAACACATGCATGATCGTAGGGTTTAAAAGCCATAACTTTAATAATTTAACAAAAGCATGATAATAGCATAATATTTGATTTCATATAATCCATATCATATAGCACAATCTATCTCAGGCTCTATTTAATAACACATATCACATGGTTCAAGATAATAGCCATAATTTAAATAAAGCATTTAAATAATTTAATTTGACAACAATATCATTTAGTCTAGTTTAATTTAATTTAGAATCCCCATTACATTCCCGATTTGGTATTTCAAGTTTCACGATAGAAATCGCGATGTCAACAAGTTTAGCCGGTAGCCCGGCGGCCGCAGCCGTATCAGCCATACCCAGTACCACTCCGGAGCCTCGGGAAACCCATACGGATATTCACGAGAGTGTAGGCTCTAAGTTTCGCCGTTTTGGCAATATCACATTTCAAGTATAGCGCGCGGGGTCACCATCGTCCATTACGGCACGAAGTGAATCGTTAGGGGGCACCCTGCAGAGCACTCACCCCTAATTTTAATTTATCAAGTTTGTAAGGGGATTTAGTTTTTAAAATCTGCCTTCCAATGTATTAATTTAGAAGCAATATCTCAATTCGTTTCAACCCTAAAGGTTAATTCCATGTTTCAACAAGATTTCAAAATTTCGTTTCGGTAAATCACAGTTTACTCCAAAATTCGTCTAAAATCAGATTTAATTCCAAAAATTCCAAAATTTCATATCTGACTCGGAAACATCAAGATCTACAACTTTCGTGTTTTAACTTTTTCAATCCGAGATACCTAAGTAGGTCAAAAACGCTAATTTTTGCATAACAAGAAATCTGTCCGAGTTTACAGGTCACAGTTTAAAGATTTCAAGTTCTAACATATCAATTCAACTCCAAATTTAATGAAATTTGACAGGGATCATCTTAAGACATTTATCTACAACTTTCATGTTCGGCCAAAGATCTAAAACAGCCTAGATCCTATGTCAAAAACGAGATCAAGATCATTCCTAAGTTCTGTCCAAGATTTCAAGATCTAAAATCAAACAGTTCGGTTTCGACAGGTTTTCACATATCAAATCAACTCCAAAAATTCTCAAATTTTTACAGCAGCTAGGTCTACGTCTTAGGAACGTTTTTCGTGTTTTAAGTTTTTCCGTTTGAGTTCGTTTTAAGGGTCGGAAAAATTCCACAATTCTGTTGCGTCGGTAGAAAACGAAAGTGGACAGATTTATGATTCTTGTCAAATCTTTTAGGTTTCGAATGTTTTAAAATCTCCCAAAACCATGTAAGGTTAACTTACAGTGTCTATAAACGTCGGGAATGTCCAATTCGGAGGCGTGGCTTCCAGATCACCGTTTCTCCTCTCCGTTCGTCGGGTTCTACGATCTAGATTCGATACGGGGGTGTAGAAAGAAAAATGAGATGATTAGGATTCGTTTTCGAATCGTTTATTGAATAGAAATTGGACCGAGACTTACCACGACTATGGAGATCTGTAGAGAAAGTCGTCCAACAGCGTTCGTCTTGGTTTCGTGCCTCCGACGACTCCGGATTTAGGGTTTCGAACGTATAGAATGCTTTAGGGTTTCGTAAACTTGTTCGGGGCTCCCAAGGGGCTTATTTATAGAATTCTCAATCCCTAGGGCGTCCACGGCCGACCTAAAGGTCTGGAGTCGAGAGATGTTCAACCGAAAGTCGAAAAATCCGCGTTCGGGTGAGAGATTCACGCAACAACCAAATCTGTGGGGTGGCGCGGTCGTGGCGCGCTGAAGCCCTTCCACCGTGCGGCCACCGCGCCGACTTCGCCTGGACTTCGGTCCGGGCGGGTCGTGCGATCCGTCGTGCTTTTCCGTCTCTCTTTCGGGTTTCTATCCCTCTATGCTCCCGAATTCCGATTTCCGGGGTATATTCGGGTTCTTACTTTCTCTCTAATTTTATTCTCAGTCTAATTGGATATTTTGGACTCGAATACTCGAGTTCATTAGTGTCGGGTTTTGGTGTTCCATTTATCCATCCTTTTGTTTAATTAAATTCCTTTAATTCCTTTTTAAGTAAAAATCTCATTTCTCATTTTCTTATCTTTATTTATTTCTTTTATTTGCTGGTTTTGTTTATTTATTTATAGTATTTATTTTATTTATTATTTATTTAATTATTGTTTTATTTTATGTTGGAAAATTCTCGGGTATTACATTATTGCTTTTGATGAGATATACAAGAAAAAGCTCCACAAAAATCTGTCCATGGAATTTATGTCCATAACAGTCACTCTTTTCTTAATTTTTTTACTTGTTTTGGTCTCTGTTTTCTTTTCTTTTACTTGTTTTGGTCACTTGACCATTCTTATTTGTTTAGATAGATTTTAAATGCTTTACTTGATTTAATAAATGCACAAATATGTAGTGTTCATCACTTTATAGATTTATTAGAGTAGATTTAGTTTAAATTTTAGTCTCTTAGTATAGTTCAGCTTTAATTTTATTTGGTAGTTGTTTTATTATATTTTAGATGTTTTATTTTTATTTTTAGTTTTAGTTTAATAGATCTAAAATGTGGATGATATTATTTTGTTTGTGCATACTTCTAAAATTGGAGGAACTTGGGAAATTTTTGGCATATACCACGTCGGGGCACGCATAGTGTCACGACATAATTGGTTAATACCAAACGATGGACCATAAAATCCGAAAAAGGGTCTTGCAATCGCATAGATTGCATTACCCGACCAACAACTTATGTTCTGGGGTGGCTACGACGCCAACCGCCCTACGACGCTAACCTAGGTTGGCGTCGTAAGTGAGGTTCCACGTCGTAGTTATCCCAAACTTAAGAAAAATTTGCTCTACGACGCTAAGCTCACGACGCTATCCTAGAGCGCCGTAATTTAATGTTTGGCGTCGTACCCCCCCCCCCCCCCCCCAATTTTACCAACACTTCTAAAAATCATCCTACGACGCTATCCTAGGATAGCGTCGTAACTTAATGCCTAGCGTCATAGTATCCCTACTTTTTCAAAAACCATCTTTCCCTTACTACGACGCTAAACCCTACGACGTGAACCATGTTTGACGTCGTAGCACTTGCTTAGCGTCGTAGTCCCCCATTTTCTAATCCAACATGCACGACGTTTAAACCTACGACGTGAACCAATGTTCCACGTCGTAATCACGTTTAGCGTCGTACATGAACCTTTAAACCCAAAAATTTTTACATCTTCTTTCACCAACCCATGACGATGCTAGCCTCACGACGTGATCCTAGGATCACGTCGTAAAATCCGCCTAGCGTCGTAATGGCCTTTTTTTGCCAAATTTTCCATTTCTCCATTTTTCTCACTTAATTAATTGAACCTTTATATTAATATTTTGAGGTTGAAATCCAATGATCTCAACCCATGATTAATGTGATATAAAGAATTTTGTTTAATTCCATTAAAAGATTTTTCTACAAAATTAAACTCTAACGATCTAAGTATATAATCCGGACTATAATTAATTAATTAATTATGGAATGAGAGATTATTTAGAACATAAAGAGTGATTATGGAATAATTTTCATAAATTGAATGAGAAACCAATGTCTCTCATACAAGATTATTTTTCTTTATTCATCATAATCCCAAAAATATTTCTTTATTTTATTTTTGTCTTTACATGTATTGTGTGAAACGAATAGTGAAAAATATCATAGAATAATGTTGGCGGACGGTCCCTTTACCGGGAAATGAAGTAGCCCGTAGTCTGTGTATTAATTACTATATGTTATTTTGCATGGTTTGGATAGTGACTGACGAGGTCAGGCGAACGGTCCTCTTACCGGGAAATGAAGTAGCCACTCAGTCAGTCCCTGTCTGAATACAGTTTTTGTAATACCCGAGAAATCGACATCGAGTTTTAAATCCAAAATTAAAGAATTGGATTTAATTATTAAAACCGAAATAATTCCGAGAGAGCGGAATTAAATATTTTCAGACATTCGCAACTCGAAGAGAGTTATCGGATTATTCAACGATCTCGGATAATTCCATATTATGATTTTTAGAATTTAAAATCATAATATTTAAATAAATAAAAAAAAGAGAGAGAAAGGTCGAAGCCTGTTGGTTGCGCGGTAGCGTGCCACCGGCGCGCCGCCCTACAGGGGCGGCAGTCCAACACGTTCAACGCGTTTCTCACTTTGTTTTCCGAGGTTGGTGATTCCAATTGATCCAAATTCAATTCCCTGACCTTATGAGATGTATTGAGACTCCTTTGGATGGTTTTTGGATGTATTAAACTCCCTACAAAGCTGGTTTAATGTGGGAACATGAGCCAAGATGAGATTAATTGAACCATGTTGAACAAGGGAGGATTAATGTGGGATTGGGGGTGTCAATTACGAGTATTGACTGAATTAAATCCCTCCCACCTTTCCTAGAAGCATTAAGGGACTCTTGGAAATGATAAACTCACCAATACTTCTCCTTAAACAGTCCCAAAATCCACCCCCATTCACCCATCCGAAAATCATTCTCCTTTTGAGTGTTGTGAGTTGGTGAGTGTTGTTCTTCTTGTTCCTAGGGCCTTGGTCGAGTTTGGAGGGTTGCAACCCATCCTCCTACGTCTAGGTAAGATTTATGATCCGAATCCTTGTCCTTGAATTCGATTATCAAGCCCTAACATCAAACTTTCTCCATACAACCCCAAAATAGGATTCGTTCGGTAGATTTCGGAAGAGTGGACTGTGTTGGTTGATTTTGGAGAAAACACAAAGGAGGATTTCGATCCAAGACTCACTCAAAGTAAGTTAGTGTTGTGCCTTTCAAATTTTAGGGGTTTTGGTTGAGTATCCATTGAGATACAACTCGAATTCCATTCTTTGCCAAATCTGTTTGCTAGGGTTTTATCCGTATAGTTTTTTTGTTCATCGTTTTTCTCCTAGATCCGTTCGTTTTGGAAAATCTTTCCTAAATGAAAAATGTTCCTAACATCTTGAATATGATCTCTGTAAATTTTCACAATTTTTTAACATGATTTAAGCGTCAAAAAATCATCTGGTATTTCTGAGTTTTCTGATGACAGTTTTAGTATCATGGTGTAGTCAGTTTTGTTGTCCGTATTACTCCCATCTACGATCATTTTAAATGGTTGTTCCTTCATGAAATTGTTCATCTATGTGTTTAGTTTATCCCTGTAAAATTTCAGAATTTTTAGATCACTCGTGGAATTGTTATGAATTTTTAAAGGAACTGTGGTCGGGTGAACAGTAAATCCTATACCCTTTGAAAAATGTGTTTCTGAAATGATTTTTTTAGGCCATTTAGAGTCCGAATTTGATAAAGACTATTTCTAAAAAAATGCTTATTTTGATGTTTCCTAGCACCTGTAAAATTTTCAGATTTTTCTAAAAAGTTTTACTACATTTCCTAGTGCGAGTTTGAAGACTGCCATAGTGAGGCTTTTACCGGTAAATTTGGTTTCGTGCGATTTGATGATTAGTGAGTCAATTGCTACTCATTTGTGAATATTATGAACTCTGGGAATGTAATAATGTTTTGTAATGATTAAAACATGAATTTTGAAACCTTGTAAGTTTTGATCGAGTTAGATGCCCAACTTTGGAGGGTAAGTGCACTTGGCGTGAGCTCGTTGGGCCGCCCCCTCTTTTTGGTGGCCAAAACGGCGCCAAGGAAATTATGTTGCGTGTTAGTATGAGTCTATACTCCTAGATGTATCCGTATGGGTTATCTAGGGTTCCGGAGTGTGTCTGTATAGGGTCCGCTGCTTTCACTTGCCTTGAGGGTTCGATTCCCCAAGGCGTATGTTTTTCCTGCGGGTTCGATTCCCCAAGATATTATTGACTCCTATGGGTTCGATTCCCTAGGATGTATATTGAGTTCTTGCGGGTTCGATTCCCCAAGAATGGTTGTCCTCGATCATAATGAACAATGGTAAAAGAAGGTATTTGAGTTCTGGAAACAATGATGTCCTCGATCATATGGAAACATTGGTAAAAGAATATGTTTGAACTCTTGTGGGTTTGATTCCCCAAGAATGGTTTTTCTCGATAAAAATGAACAATGATATATTATTCGTATGGCAAAGTGTAAGAATCTTCCGGAATTATTTTTACTCGACCTTCCTTTTTAAAATTTCAAATTCTAACTTTAAATCTCTCTTCTAAAACTCTAAAATTCGTTATGCTATATACTAACTTACTCAGTATCGTTGTACTGATAGATATGTTGTCTCATTTTTTTCAGATGTTGAAGATTAGCGCATGGCATTTACATTTGGGATGGAAATTTCCGAAGACTTGTCGCACTTGTTTTAAATTCTTTTACAAACTCCAAACTCATGTTTGGCCGTGTTTGGCCCTTAGCTTCCGCACTGTTTTAAATTATGCATGTTAGACTTAACTCTGATTTAAACCTTCGGGCACTTATTGAATGATTTTTAAATTATTTTTAAGTGTTGGTACAACTTAGCCTTAGCATCTTCTCAAGTGAGCTCGAAATGGTTCGCGTCTTGCTTGGGAAGGTGTGGCGGTGACATCCTGGCCTGGGTTATCAAAACCGGGGTGTTAAAAACTGGTATCAGAGCCCGAAAAAATTTCAAAGCTATTATTTTTCGGCCCAATATAGAGGCCCAAAATTTTAAATATTATTTTAAAACCCTTTTAAGATATTATTTCCATGGAAATGAATTTTATTTTAAAATCCATGGGAATTATATAACAATTGTTCCGACAAGTCTTGAAAAATGCATAAATTTTTTTTGGGGGGATGCATTTGCATACATCCATCATTTTCATAAATGCTCCAAAGTATATATATGCAAGTCACGTGTATTTGATAACGTTCTTAGTTAGTATGTTGCTTGACTTTGCCTTAGAGCCACTAACTTGAATCTAATCTTGCTTTAGCCTTAGAACTTGATCAAGGGTGCTTAGTTTGCACATATCTATTCTCTCCTCTTACCCTTCCTATCATTAGATCTTCCTGACTGCTAACATGCCTTAGACTAGAAACTCATCTTCGCGTGCTTGAATAACAGAAAATGGCACCTAGGGGAAGGCCAAGGAGGGTAGACCCAAACAGCGGTGATGCTAACGCACCTAACGACAATGACATTCCTCAAAACGTAGGAGGGCGAGTACCTTCTGTTCCCAACAATATGGATGAGCGTCTAAGGAATATTGAGGAAGTCCTCGTAGCACTAGGAAATGCCGAGGTGCAACGTGCACAAGCGGGTGTACCACCGTCGGTAGCCCGAGTCAACCACCTAGCATTGGTGAACCCCTACAAACCACCTCATTATGACGGCCAAGAGGACCCGACCAAGTTGGAGAATTGGATCCGAACTTTTGACAAGCTTCTTACTGCCATCAAATGCCCCGAGGACGAGAAGGTTCGAGTGGCGACCTATTATCTAGATGGAGAGGCGGACGAGTGGTGGCAACATCTCCAAGGAGATTTGGCCGAAGTTGAGAAGGTTTATACATGGGGAGAATTTGAGGAAGCGTTGAGAGAGAGGTTTTATCCATTGAGCACTAAGGCTGCAAAGTATGAAGAATTTATTAACTTAAGACAAGGAGGAAAAACGGTGCAGGAGTACTATGCAAAGTTCAAGGAGCTAGTTCGCTTTGCTCCGAGACTTGTGCCGACTGATTCTGACAAGGCTCAGAAATTCGAAATGGGGTTGAACCTCAGTATTAGGGAGATACTGGTGGGAGGACAACACACTTCACTTCAGGCAGTGTATGATCGAGCTGTAGCAATCGCTCGTGTCCAGCGATTGAAGCGTAAGGACAATGGTGAGTCGACCAAGGGCTCGCAAGGATTTGAGAAAAAGAATCGAAGTAACAATAATAACAAATTGAGGAAGGACAAAGGTCAAACTAGGTTCAATGGACCTAAGAAGAAGGCAGACAGAGGTTTGAATAACAAAAGAAATGACACCCGTGGTACATCCATACCACGATGCCCGCAGTGCCACAAAGCGCATCTGGTGCGCGAGTGCCCTAAGCGTGGGACTTGTTATAGATGTGGTGGGGAAGACCACATGATTAGAGAATGCAATATTCGTGAGGAGATGATTGAGAAGAGGTTGGATCTGGTAAACCCTCCTCACGAGAATCGTCCGACTGGGGCAAATCAGCCCAATAATCAAGGACAGATGCCACAACAGAATCGCAACCAGCAAGGAAACCAAGGAGAGCATAAGGACGATTGAGTATCATGAATCGAGCTGGGTTGCTAGCTCAAGAAGAGGTGATCGTAGGTACGTTTATTGTTTTAGGCGTATCTGCCAAGATTTTATTTGATTCTGGTACAAGTGTTCTTTGATTTCGATCAAGAACTTTACCCGCATGAAATCTATCGGAACCTAGAGCGATCAACTTTGGAATTCAATTATCATTGGAAAAAGTGGTATTGTGTACTAAAGGACATGATGGAATCCCGATAATAATTAAGAATTTAGAACTCTTTCCGAATCTATTAGAATTGGACCTTAAAAATTACTGAATTGTTAAAGCAATTGCAAGAAGAAAATTCATAGGCAGTTATGGGGACATAACTGTAGTCCTAAGGGGGAGAGGATGTGATACCCCGCAGAGATGTCACGCATTGAGGTAAGAATTTAATTTTCGAGCCTCAATATTTCTATGCGTGCAAACTACTTGTCTATATTGGTGTTGCTTTCCGAGTGCGACCCACTTCGAGGGCGAAGTTGATTTCTAAGGGGGGTAGACTGTAATACCCGAGAAATCAACATCGAGTTTTAAATCCAAAATTAAAGATTTGGATTTAATTATTAAAACCGAAATAATTCCGAGAGAGCGGAATTAAATATTTTCGGACATTCGCAACTCGAAGAGAGTTATCGGATTATCCAACGATCTCGGATAATTTCATATTATGATTTTTAGAATTTAAAATCATAATATTTATATATAAAAAAAAAAGAGAAAGGCCGAAGCCTGGTGGTCGCGCGGTAGCGTGCCACCGGCGCGCCGCCCTACAGGGGCGGCAGTCCAACACGTTCAACGCGTTTCGCACTTTGTTTTCCGAGGTTGGTGATTCCAATTGATCCAAATTCAATTCCCAGACCTTATGAGATGTATTGAGACTCCTTTGGATGGTTTTTGGATGTATTAAACTTCATACAAAGCTGGATTAATGTGGGAACATGAGCCAACATGAGATTAATTGAACCATGTTGAACAAGGGAGGATTAATGTTGGATTGGGGGTGTCAATTACGAGTATTGACTGAATTAAATCCCTCCCACCTTTCCTAGAAGCATTAAGGGACTCTTGGAAATGATAAACTCACCAATACTTCTCCTTAAACAATCCCAAAATCCACCCCCATTCACCCATCCGAAAATCATTCTCCTTTTGAGTGTTGTGAGTTGGTGAGTGTTGTTCTTCTTGTTCCTAGGGCCTTGGTCGAGTTTGGAGGGTTGCAATCCATCCTCCTACGTCTAGGTAAGATTTTTGATCCAAATCCTTGTCCTTGAATTCGATTATCAAGCCCTAACATCAAACTTTCTCCATACAACCCCAAAATAGGATTCGTTCGGTAGATTTCGGAAGAGTGGACTGTGTTGTTTGATTTTGGAGCAAACACAAAGGAGGATTTCGATCCAAGACTCACCCAAAGTAAGTTAGTGTTGTGCTTTTCAAATTTTAGGGGTTTTGGTTGAGTATCCATTGAGATACAACTCGAATTCCATTCCTTGCCAAATCTGTTTGCTAGGGTTTTATCCGTATAGTTTCTTTTGTTCATCGTTTTTCGCCTAGATCCGATCGTTTTTGGAAAATCTTTCCTAAATGAAAAATGTTTCTAACATCTTGAATATGATCTCTGTAAATTTTCACAATTTTTGAACATGATTTAGGCGTCGAAAAATCATCTGGTATTTCTGAGTTTTCTGATGACAGTTTTAGTATCATGGTGTAGTCAGTTTTCTTGTCCGTATTACTCCCATATACGATCATTTTCAATGGTTGGTTCCTTCATGAAAGTTGTTCATCTATGTATCTAGTTTATCCCTGTAAAATTTCAGAATTTTTAGATCATTCTTGGAATTGTTATGAATTTTTAAAGGAACTGTGGTCGGGTGAACAGTAAATCCTATACCCTTTGAAAGATGTGTTTCTGAAATGATTTTCTTTAGGCCATTTAGAGTCCGAATTTGATAAAGACTATTTCTAAAAAAATGCTTATTTTGATGTTTCCTAGCACCTGTAAAATTTTCAGAATTTTCTAAAACGTTTTACTACATTTCCTAGTGCGAGTTTGAAGACTGCCACAGTGAGGCTTTTACCGGTAAATTTGGTTTCGTGCGATTTGATGATTAGTGAGTCAATTGCTACTCATTTGTGAATATTATGAACTCTGGGAATGTAATAATGTTTTTTAATGATTAAAACGTGAATTTTGAAACCTTGTAAGTTTTGATCGAGTTAGATGCCCAACTTTGGAGGGTAAGTGCACTTAGCGTGAGCTCGGGGCCGCCCCCTCTTTTTGGTGGCCAAAACGGCGCCAAAGAAATTATGTTGTGTGTTAGTATGAGTCTATACTCCTAGATGTATCCGTATGGGTTATTTAGGGCTCCGGAGTGTGTCTGTATAGGGTCCGCTGCTTTCACTTGACTTGAGGGTTCGATTCCCCAAGGTGTATGTTTTTCCTGCGGGTTCGATTCCCCAGGATATTATTGACTCCTATGGGTTCGATTCCCTAGGATGTATATTGAGTTCTTGCGGGTTCGATTCCCCAAGAATGGTTGTCCTCGATCATAATGAACAATGGTAAAAGAAGGTATTTGAGTTCTGGAAACAATGATGTCCTCGATCATATGGAAACATTGGTAAGAGAATATGTTTGAACTCTTGTGGGTTTGATTCCCCAAGAATGGTTTTTCTCGATAAAAATGAACAATGATATATTATTCGTATGGCAAAGTGTAAGAATCTTCCGGAATTATTTTTACTCGACCTTCCTTTTTAAAATTTCAAATTCCAACTTTAAATCTCTCTTCTAAAACTCTAAAATTCGTAATGCTATATACTAACTTACTCAGTACCGTTGTACTGATAGATACGTTGTCTCATTTTTTTCAGATGTTGAAGATTAGCGCATGGCATTTACATTTGGGATGGGAATTTCCGAAGACTTGTCGCACTTGTTTTAAATTCTTTTACGAACTCCAAACTCATGTTTGGCCGTGTTTGGCCCTTAGCTTCCGCACTGTTTTAAATTATGCATGTTAGACTTAACTCTGATTTAAACCTTCGGGCACTTATTGAATGATTTTTAAATTATTTTTAAGTGTTGGTACAACTTAGCCTTAGCATCTTCTCTAGTGAGCTCAAAATGGTTCGCGTCTTGCTTGGGAAGGTGTGGCGGTGACATCCTGGCCTGGGTTATCAAAACCGGGGTGTTACAGTTTTATTTTCTTATTTTATTTTCAAACCCGAATTTCAAACTGTAATATTATCAGATGGTGTCGATCAACACCGTTTGACTGGTATTATAGTGAGAAAATATGTAGGTTTTTATCTCATTTCTCAGATAGTAGAAATCTTGATTATATCGATCACTGTCATTTAAGGTCTTCTGCTGTCTAAAATCATCCTACCTGGAATAGTCAGGACCTGGATAGCAGATGTTTGCAGTCCGGATTATCCTGATTATTTTTGTCATCTTTTTAGCCAAATAAAATGTTCTTTTGAACTCCTCTCATCTCTGGCTATTTCATCTTTGTGTGTCACATTCTGTCTAAACCCACCTTATATTTTGGGTTAGCTTAATTTTACACTTCCTTATAAATTTATGCATGATAATATTATATAGATAATGTGGTTAAATTATTTTGGGATCCTTCCCTTGGACATAGGAGTCTTGATTTAAATCAGATGTTTCACAATAAATTTCCAACAAAAATTCATTTATAAAATCCGGATCTAAGTAAGGGATAAATCCCTCAGTTATGTCTAACTCATATCCGATCGAGGGTTGATTTTGGGAAAATTAGAAGCAGAGTCAGCGATTAAGTCCCATCTAAACTGAAAGGATCTGTGTTTTAATTGAGAGTTTAGTACCTGTTTAGGGAATGATTTTCAAACATCAATTTCCAAAATTGCTGTATGTTGGAAATCTTATTTTAAATATTGCACTGAATCAGAATCAACTTGGATTCAGATAAGGTGTGATAGATAATACTAGAAGAACAACATGTGGGCCTTGGTTATTTTCTAATATAGGGTTGAATACTCTTTCAACTGCTATCCTCTTCTGCCAGAGCCTATTTTTGAGTCTTGAGTGAGTGCATCCAGAACAAACTAATTTATTAGTTTGTTTCATTAGTTTGTATCTCATAACCACCCGGGAATAGGTAAACACTGCGAGCGGTTTACTGATGTCCGGGAATTCTTGATCTGCGTCCGGTCCTTAAGACTGGGGGCTCTCATTTACTACCAGTATGATGCTTTTAAAACCTCTGAGTGATAGGATTTTAAATGCTTTCTTTACCGCTTTCTTTTAAATGCTTGTATAGAGGTCACTCGGATGTATTGAGAGAACTTCTAACTGTTACTAGGAATGGGAGTTATGGAATAGTTCAGGGCTTGATTTAAATCTTCGGGTGTGACCGGGGGAATGATGGGAGTACTTGGCATTTCAATTAATGATTTGTTAGGTGTTGCTTGTCCACCACAGATGACTAACATACTCCTGCAAGGCATTGCAAGGGGAGTTATGAGTTTATGGTATCTTAGATTTTGTTGTCTTAAGAGCATGTAAACTTGTGCTGTAAGTACCTGTCTGTTAAAGGGAACATAGTATAGGAGCATGAGAGTTAGCTAACTGAAAGGATTATCCCGAGCTAAGATCTGTGTAACAAAATGGGAGTTTAATTGTGTTTCATCTGAATCTTGTCCAATCTTTATTCTTTTCTTCCTGTCTCTTCTGTCGCAATTTAAATCTGCTTTCTAGATTAATGATAGATAGATTAGTATAATACTGCTTTCGTAGAATAAATTTTATCGCTTTATTAGAGTAATTTTAATTGCTTTCTTAGAATAAATTTAATTGCTTTCTAGAATAATTTTATCTGCTTTTTAGCATAATTTTAATTGCTTTCATAGCTTAGTTTAAATTCTGTCAAGTAGTTGATAATCAAACACAAACTTGAATCGAGTAATACGAGTGGAAAATCTTATAAAACGACGTGGGCCCTTTTTCTATCGCACATCCTCCAGTGAACGATCCGGTACTTACTATAAATACTGCAATTTTTGACTCCGTGCGCTTTCGGGGCACAATTTCTTAACACGAGTAAATAAAAACGTGACAACCTATAAATATATCCCCAATCCCAACTCCACCTTCATAAATTGGTTTCATTAAATAAAATCAAAACCGGGATTCATTCTTATTTCAATTTTAGAAAATACTCGTGTGTGGGAAATTTGTCAAAATTTTCAATATATTGTAAAATCATCATACTGGGTATTTTTTAAATTTGTGGACTTTAAATTTTAACACTAAATTGATGCATATAGATAAAGGAAATAGATGTCAGTTTATGCTTTGAAAATAAAGATTAAAACGGTGGGGGGTTTTGTTAAAGATATTTTAGTGATCCAATCTAACGAAGTTACTGGGAATTGTATTTGAATCGGACTAAACGAATTATTCACTAATAATTTCAATCAAACCAAACTCTCTTCTTAACCTACTGTCAATGTTATTTGAAAATGTAAAAGGAAAGTTAGTAAAAAAAAAAATGCAGGACAGGGATGTAGAATTAAAAAATAAGGGTCCGTTTGGTTTGGAGGGATCTTAGATTACCGTGGGAATATGATTGCTGGGAATGTAAGATTACTCGGAATATGAGATTGCTGGGAATCCTAGTTTTTGGTGTTTTAAGATTATTGCGTTTGGTTAGATTGGAAATCTCAGATTTCCATTTCTAATCAATTTATTATAATGTCTTTAAATTTTAATTGAACAAATTTATAAATATATCATTTTGCTACAAAATAGTGATAATATTTAAACCGATTTATTTTAAAAATATAAAAAATCATTATATATAATTTATTGTATGATAGTTAGTAATTTAATATCACTAAATGCTTATTATTTTCATTTTTATATAGAAGATAAATAAATTTTAAGCAAATACTATGAGAATATTTATTTAAAAAATATTTTTAAATAATTTATAATTTTTCAATTGATTTTTAAAATTAAATTTCACATATTTAGCATTTTTTAGAATATAAATATCTAAATTTATAAAATAAAAGAAGTATAAAATTAAGGGTATAAATGACAAATTACTATAAAAGTAGGAGAAATTAAGGTGGTAATCTAAGAATACCTACCTCTTGGATGGGAATCACATTCCCACCCAAAACCCTCAACATTCCCACCTCGGTGGGAATGTGACATTCCTACGTGAAAGATGCCGCAAACCAAACGCGGGCATATAACATTCCCTACCCAAGATGGGAATTTTGGATGCCCCCAAACCAAACCACCTCTAAGAATTACAGTATACTAAAACACAGAAACAGAAACAAACACATACGAGAGTCTCACGAATATGCAATCTCGAGCCCACTTGCAGGTATCCGAAGTTTAGAATTTTAAATTATAGCAGCAAGGAATAATGATAAAAAACCGATACATAGCACACTCACATACAAACAAATAGAAACGAAGGGCTCAAATCCCAAACGGCAGACGATCATACGGAAAAAGATGGCTCCGAATTTCATCATCAGATTCAAAAACGTAATCAATATAAAGTAGTATGAATTACCCTTTACAGTGATGAATCCCATAATTTGGAAACCCAAAAAGGAAGCTCCTTTGAGTGCCTGAAAGCTTCAACCGAAGAAAAGCACAGAGAGAATAATACAAAAAATTCGTCAATGAACATCAACAAAATACCGACACCGACTATTCCAGACAAATTCCGGATTAAAAATCCCTTGTTCCAAGTGGTTGGAGAAGAGATGATAGGTGAAATTCGTGCTGGGGAGTTGAAAATAATTAAGGTGATCATTAAGAAAACGATAATGCAGTGATAAAGATTATTGGTAGTACAGGAAGGTATTATACTCAAAACTAACAGTTAAAAGCAATATGAAGGAGTACCTTGCGCCGGCGGCAACAACCTGGGTCGCCGATGGAGGCGCGTCGGAGGAGGGCGTCCGCGTTGGTGGCGTCGGGAATGGGAGGGGGGGCCGTGGTCGGTGGAGGAGTGAAAATGTCGTTTTCGCGCGTTGAAACGCGAAAGAAGCAGGAGGAGTGAATGAGGAAGAAGGCTGTAAAAAAAGCCCTAATTTACAGACTTTTTTCCATAGACTAGTCCACCGTAAAATTCGTCCCTACTTTTTCTAAATAAGCCGGCCTCACTCCCGAACCCGGTTTCAATTATAGCTTATTCACCAAGGACCAGTTCATCCTGTAGTCCACGCGGAATTTCAATTCAAATTGGGAAAAATTCTACTGTACCCAAGTTCTTATTACCGTGGCTTTTTCTCGTAAAATTCTACGCTAATTTTACGGTGTACTTGTCCTCGTTAACGTCCTCAGTCCACACTGATGGTCCTCTGTAAACAACAACTTTCTTGTAGTCGAAGCGAAAAGTAGTGGAAGCGAAAAGCAGAAACATGTATCTTTTGTATTTGAATGAAATTTTTGAAAAACAGCCTTGTAACATCCCAAATTTTATTATATTCTACCCGTAATTATTATTCTTATTATTATTTTTGGGAATTTTTCTTTTGGTAGTTAAAAATATTACTAAAGGGTTATTGTTGCTTTTTATTTTAAAAATATATATGATAATAAATATATTAGAGATATATTGTTTTAAAGCAACTATGAGTATTATATATTTATACTTATTTAAAGTGTATTACTAGTATTTTAAACTTTGTCACTAGTATGGTATCCACTCAAATTTATATGTGTATACATATATATACCGTAGCATCAAAAAAAAAAAAAAAAATGAATGAATGAAGAGAAACACAGGAGTGGAGAATAACACCTGTAGTAATAATTGTAATTGTTTTCCCACATCGAATGCATTAAGAAACTCGGTTACCAAGTTAGTCTATTTATAGGTAGTGTAATCATGCATTCCTATTGCAAGCAGTACGTATAAAAGGAAATATTATTTATATTACAAAAGTTTGTCCCACATCGGATGAATGTAAATCAAACTCTTACTCCCTTGCTTATAAATATAAGGTGTGCCTTTACAAAATTCGTAACAGTCATTTCGTAAGCTTCCGATCGGTAAGCTTAGCTACAGTTAAAATTTTATTATTATTATGATTATTATTATTATTATTATTATTATTATTATTATTATTATTATTATTATTATTATTATTATTATTATTATTATTATTGGGGTGATACATTTGCATCGCCCCGGTCTTTCTTTTAAAAGGAGGACCCTAATAGTTTTGTTTTGATAGCAGAGTAGTAGCCGGGAGGCACTAAGGATCTGCTAGGTGTTGGTGTTAGTTAAAATTTTGCGGTAGAGTAAGTTTTCTATGCTTTTCTGCCATTATTATTTTTATTGGCTTTCGTTATTTATTTAATTTGTTTTTACTTGGCTTTCCTTTTCCGCTTTCCTTATTTATTTAAGTTGTCTTTGCCTTAGTAGTAGGCCTTTATTTTTGCTCCTGCTTTAGTAGTTGGCATTATTTTTCATTCTTGCCCTACTAGTAGTAGGCTTTTATTGTTTCTTATTGGCCTACAATGTCCATTATCGCTTGTTCGTTCATTGATCATTGTTTTATTTGTGAGGTTCATTCTGAATCCCTCTAACATGCATGCAACCATTGAGATGGTTATTCATATCTTGGCATTTGCCCTTGTTGAAGATTTCGGGTTGATCCCGAAATTAATATTGTATATTGTTGAATTATTGTTTGTTGATTTGAGTGTACTGTTATTGTGTTGTCCCTATTGTTGAGCTTCAGCTTATTGATCTGAAAGCAGTCTTGTTCTTTCTATAATTGTTTGGTTGTTCGTTGATTCCGAGTATAGAGAACTTACCAGCGAATCCGTCGCTGATAATCTTTCTTCTTTATTTCTTTTTCCTTCCAGGGTAAGATTAAAGACTGACAGGGAAAGGGAGCACTACACCTACATATTTTCTGCATAAAAGTACTTTCATTAGTTTTGAAGATGTCAAACTTTTTGTCAATATTGTATTATGATGTTGCTATCACATGTATAATATTAAAGTTAGTTGTTATTCCTCTTTGTAAGTTGTTTTGAGAAACGATCTTTGGTTATATGAAATATTATATCTTTTATGTTTAAGCATGGTTGTTTGAAATGGATAATTGATATACTCATTCTAGCCTTAGCATCTCCTAAATAAGCCGATGTGTCAGATCGAGTCTTATTTAGGAGGTGTGGCGGTAACACCCGCGAGTCGGAAAAACTGGGGTGTTACAGAGTGGTATCAGAGCGTCCAACTATTTTTCAGAATATTTTCTATATAATTAATTTTAAATCACATCTTCTTAGGGATTCTATCCTTTTAAATTTTGCATACATTGCATGCACGACACTGGGGTCATTTGTGGACATACGTATTTCTATCTAGGCAAGTAGCTCTATACTCAGTATTTAATTATTGTAGAAATGACTTCTCCAAACGACCCACATCGGACGGTCGCTGCACTGACTACACTGATATCGGAGAATGCTGATTTGAGATATGAAGTTCAAGAGTTGAGGGACAGACTGCGGAGGGCTGAAGAAGATGCACGACAGGAGAGGTTTCGACGGTTCAATGCGGAGCATCGACTTTATACTGCGTTACATGGTCAGCTACCCTACGATGGGCCTACTGCAGGGCCAGTACGCCGGCGAGACCCATTGCACCAGCTATAGCAGCCCCACCTGTGACTGCAGCCCCACCAGCAGCAGCCCGACCTTCAGCGTGACGAGATTGGCCCCCTCATTGCGGCCCTCAGCCCCAGCCAGAGCGACATCACAGTGGGAGCCCCTCTCATCGCGAGGAGGAGGACCCGGAGGAGAGTGTTGGTTCGGAGCACACACCCACGCCCCCAGACTCTCCGATCTGCACCCTGGGTGGCCCTACTCCGCACAGTGTTTAGCCTGACTACTAGATGTTTCGACACTTCTGTATAGTTTTGACATGTGCCATATTTTGCTTACTACTTGGCTCGCCATTTTGCTAAACTAGTATAGATCTAGGTGACTCTTGTATATAAATCAGAACTACGTTAGTCCTTGATCTCCCTAAAAAGGGTACGTAGGTAGCCCACGGGCCCAGGACTTTTGTTGTTATATCTTTTTGTTCTTAACTTACTTAAGGAGGTAGTTCTAATCGTTATTCTCCGCAGAATGGTACGCGGTGATAGGATTAATTCCGTCCCCGAAGACTCGATATCTAAAAACACCAGGAATTACCGACAAAGGCGACCGGTGGTCCCAACTGAAGAGAATAGGAGGAACCAATAAATGATCATCCACCTCCGCCTCCAGCTGAGCTTCCAATGGATGCCCAACCTCTTGAGAATCCAAACGGACTTAACGAAAACATCAATCAGGCCCAAGGACAGCCTGACCAAGTCCCACCAGCAGGAGACAATGCGGCACCCCCTCCATAGGCAGACCCCATGGCAATGATGCAACAACTGTTGGCTACTTTGGGAGCTGCCGTTCAGAATCAGGCCACTCCTCAACCCACCCAACCTACCAACTACTTGAGCTTAATGGCACATTACAATCCACCAATGTATGAGGGACAAGAGGATCCAGCACGACTAGAGGACTGGATTAGGACATTTGAGAAACTTTTGAATGCTACACAGTGTCCTGAGGAGCAAGATGTCCATATTGCCTCATACAATTTAAGGGGTGAAGCTGATGCATGGTGGCGGACTCATGAAGAATTAATAGCCAATGAAAGGGATACTTACTACTGGGAACAGTTCACGGCAGACTTGAGAGATCGTTTCTATCCTTCAAGTGTGAAGCAAGCCAAATACGAAGAATTCATGACTTTGCGACAGGGGAACTTGAGCGTGCAAGAGTATCACGCAAAATTCTTCGAACTGTTGAGGTTTGCACCTGACTTGGCTTCCACTGACCAAGCGAGAGCTCAGAGGTTCGAGCTAGGATTGAATTTTTCAATCCGTGAAGCATTTGGTGGGAAATAATTTACAAGCCTTCAAAAAGTCTATGATCGAGCAGTCACTATGTCTCGAATTCTGCAGCAAAAGAGGAAGTCTAGTGGAACAGAAGCTAGCAACAGGTTCCCGCAGCAAGAGTCTAACCAGAACAAACGAGGACATTTTGATCGGAGGAATGACAACAGAAACCGAGGAAGAGATCGGGATGGTAGGAGAAATGATCGTGGCATCGACACTCATCCGTCTCTCAGCAGAAATGAGCCACTTCCTTCTCCATGCCCCAAATGCCAGAGACGCCATCTATGCCAAGCATGCCCTGGAAGAAATTCTTGCTATAGATGTGGTCGGGAAGGTCATCAACGAGTCACTTGCTTTACTTGTCTTGACAGGATTACAAAAAGGGATGACCTGGAAGGTAATCAAGGCAATAACAGGGGAGATCGCCCCAGGAATGATCGTGGAAATGGAATCCAGAGGCAGAATATACGAGATACAGGAGTTGGACGTAATGGGAACCGTAACAACCCTACACAGCCGCAACAACAGCCAGTGGGACGACTTAATGTGCTAAGCCAAACCGATGTGCCTGAGCATGGAAACGTGATGACTGGTACGCTTACAATTTCCAGCACTCCTATTAAGGCGTTATTTGTTTCAGGAGCTAGTTGTTCTTTTATATCCTCGAACATAGTACCCCAACTAGGACTCTCTGAACCTAGTACAATTTCGTTTGGAATCTCTCTACCATCTGGGGGAATAGTCCCTTGCTCTAAACAGTACCCTCAGGTCCCTTTGTTAATTAACAACATTGAGTTCCCATCTAACTTAACTGAGTTCCCTTTATCGAATTTCGATGTAATTCTGGGAATGGATTGGTTGGCACTATATAAGGCGAAGATTGAGTGCCAGAAGCAGAAAGTCGCACTCCGGAGCCCAAAAGGTGATAAGGTATTCTATTATGCACAACCGATGAAGTCGTGCATAAAAGTAGTATCAGCCCTACAATTGGGGACTTTACTGAAGAAGGGTTACCCACTGTATGCATGTTATATACATAACATGCAAGTTGAAGAAAAAGAAATTGATACAATACCGATAGTAAGAGAATATCCAGATGTCTTTCCAGATGAGATTCCTGGCTTGCCCCCAGCTCGGGAAGTAGAGTTTACTATTGATTTAGTGCCTGGAATAGAGCCCATTTCTAAAGCTCCTTATCGTATGGCCCCAGCTGAGATGAAAGAGCTAAAGGAGCAATTAGAAGATATGCTCAAGAAGGGCTACATCCGCCCTAGTACATCTCCGTGGGGTGCACCAGTTCTTTTCGTCAAGAAGAAAGATGGCGGATTAAGGTTATGCATCGATTATAGAGGCCTAAATCAAGTGACTATTAAGAACAAATATCCTTTGCCAAGGATAGAAGATTTGTTCGATCAACTTCGAGGCGCGAAAGTGTTTTCAAAAATAGATCTTAGGTCTGGATATCACCAATTGAGGGTTGCTGAGAAGGATATACCGAAGACCGCGTTTCGAACCCGTTATGGGCATTATGAGTTCACAGTGATGTCTTTTGGGTTGACAAATGCGCCTGCGGTATTTATGGACCTCATGAATAACGTTTTTAGGAAGCTATTGGATACGTGTCGTCGTATTTATAGATGACATATTAGTCTACTCGCAAGACGAAGAGCAACATGCACGATACCTACGAGAAGTCTTACAAATATTAAGAGAGCACCAACTTTATGCCAAACTCTCTAAATGCGAGTTTTGGCTAGATAAAGTAGCTTTTTTAGGGCATGTGGTGTCAGCTGAAGGAGTAGCAGTAGATCCTTTAAAGATTTCTGCGGTGTCTGAATGGCCAAGGCCAACCAATCAAACGGAGATACGAAGCTTTCTTGGCCTAGCTGGCTATTACAGACGTTTCGTTAAGGATTTCTCAAAGATTGCGAGGCCATTGACACAGATGTTGAAGAAGGGATGGAAGTATGATTGGACTCCCGAATGCGAGACTGCATTTCATGAGCTGAAACGAAGGTTGACAACTGCCCCAGTTTTGACCTTACCTACGGAAGGAGATAACTTCGAGATCTATACTGATGCCTCGAAGAGTGGCTTAGGTTGCGTTTTAATGCAACAAGGCAAGGTCATTCCATACGCATCAAGGCAGTTGCGGCCTCATGAGGAAAATTACCCAACGCATGACCTCGAGTTAGCTGCGGTCATTTTCGCATTGAAGATTTGGCGCCATTACTTATATGGACGAACTTGCAAGATCTTCACGGATCATAAGAATTTAAAGTATATATTCACTCAGAAGGAGTTGAATATGCGCCAAAGAAGATGGCTCGAATTGATCAAAGATTACGACCTCGACATTGCCTATCATGAAGGGAAGGCAAATGTAGTTGCAGATGCTTTGAGTCGAAAGTCGATGCACCTAATGAATACAAGGATTGTGCCACCAGAGCTTTACATAGACTTGATGCGTTTGGAAATCGAACTTGTCCACCAGGGTACTGTCCATACTGTACTGAGCGCTATGACAATCCAGCCTACTTGGTTCGATGAAATACGTGAAAACCGACCAGGAGATATTAAGCTGGACTGTATTTAGCAGAAGATAAACGAAGGAAAGGCCACTAAATTCAAGGTCCATGACGATAGAAGTATTAGATACAAAGAAAGATGGTGTGTCCCGCAAAAGTGTGGGGATTTAAAGAAGAGGATAATGGAAGAAGGACATGATACACCTTATTCAATGCATCCTGGAGGAGATAAGTTATACAAGGATTTGAAGAAGACATTTTGGTGGCCGAGGATGAAGCGCGAAGTAGCTGAATTTGTGGCAAGGTGTTTGACTTGCCAGAAGGTCAAAGCAGAAAGAAAGAAACCACTCGGATTGGTACAGCCCCTAGAGATACCCGCATGAAAGTGAGATAGTATATCTATGGATTTTGTCTCTGGGTTACCCACGACCCCACGGGGTATGAACAAGATATGGGTGATAGTCGACCGTTTGACTAAAAGTGCTATCTTTATTCCCATGAAGAACACATGGTCAATGGATCAGATGGCTAGAGCCTACATTGACAATGTTGTTCGAAGACACGGAATTCCACATGACGTAGTGTCAGATCGCGATAGTCGATTCATCTCCAACTTTTGGCAGAAATTACAAACAGCATTGGGTACAAAGATCAAGATGAGTACTGCCTTCCACTCAATGACAGATGGTCAAACAGAAAGGACCATCCAAACTTTGGAGGATATGCTCAGAGCCTGCGTACTGGAGTTCAAAGGTAGTTGGGAGACTCATTTACCTTTAATTGAGTTCTCTTATAATAATAGCTACCATACCAGTATCGGTATGTCCCCATTTGAAGCTCTGTATGGACGAAGCTGTCGAAGCCCACTATGTTGGAGTAAGAATGGAGATGGAGTGGTAGTAGGACCCGATATGTTGGAAGAAACGGTAAAGGCAATCGAACTCATCAGACAGAAATTAAAAGCAGCTCAAGATCGCCAAAAGCACTACACGGACCCCAAACGACAAGATGCTGAATTTCAAGTTGGTGATAAAGTGATGTTAAAGATTTCTCCCATGCGGGGCGTGATGCGTTTTGGGAAGAAGGGGAAACTGAGCCCTCGATTCATTGGGCCATATGAGATTTTGGAACGTGTAGGTAGTCTCGCCTACAAACTTGCTCTACCACCAGCGTTGAGTGCGGTACATGATGTATTCCACATCTCACAACTACGAAAGTACGTTCACGATCCCGCACATGTTCTCCAGCCATAAACAATAAATTTAGATGAAGATCTTACTTATGAAGAGAAACCACTTCGGATCATCGACACAAAGGAACGAAAGATGAGAAATAGGACCATACGCCTAGTTAGAGTTATTTGGTCGAATCATGGCACTGAAGAGCAAACGTGGGAAAAGGAAGCTGAGATGCGGCAGAAGTATCCAGAACTTTTTGACGAAAACGACATAGTTATGAGGGCATAACTAGGACCTTAAGTGGGAGAGGATGTGACACCCCATCTAGCATTACCGCATTTCTCTTAGTATGGTACGACTCTAATTTTGGGCAAATTTTATTTTGGCTTTTGTAACTACTTGCCTTTCTTTTTAAAGAATAGAATATTGACTTCGAGAACAAAGTCATTTCTTAAGTGGGGTAGATTGTAATATCCCAAATTTTATTATATTCTACCCGTAATTATTATTCTTATTATTATTTTTGGGAATTTTTTTTTTGGTAGTTAAAAATGTTACTAAAGGGTTATTGTTGCTTTTTATTTTAAAAATATATATGATAATGAATATATTAGAGATATATTGTTTTAAAGCAACTATGAGTATTATATATTTATACTCATTTAAAGTGTATTACTAGTATTTTAAACTTTGTCACTAGTATGGTATCCACTCAAATTTATATGTGTATACATATATATACCGTAGCATCAAAAAAAAAAAAAATTCCCAAAAATAATAATAAGAATAATAATTACGGGTAGAATATAATAAAATTTGGGATGTTACAATCTACCCTACTTAACAAATGACTTCGTCCTCGAAGTCAATATTCTATTCTTTAAAAAGAAAGGCAAGTAGTTACAAAAGCCAAAAGAAAATTTGCCCAAAATTAGAGTCGTACCATACTAAGAGAAATGCGGTAACGCTAGATGGGGTGTCACATCAATATATTAGAGATATATTGTTTTAAAGCAACTATGAGTATTATATATTTATACTTATTTAAAGTGTATTACTAGTATTTTAAACTTTGTCACTAGTATGGTATCTACTCAAATTTATATGTGTATACATATATATACCGTAGCATCAAAAAAAAAAAGAATGAATGAATGAATGAAGAGAAACACAGGAGTGGAGAATAACACCTGTAGTAATAATTGTAATTGTTTTCACACATCGGATGCATTAAGAAACTCGGTTACCAAGTTAGTCTATTTATAGATAGTGTAATCATGCATTCCTATTGCAAGCAGTACGTATAAAAGGAAATATATTTATATTACAAAAGTTTGTCCCACATCGGATGAGTGTAAATCAAACTCTTACTCCCTTGTTTATAAATATAAGGTGTGCCTTTACAAAATTCGTAACAGTCATTCCGTAAGCTTCCGATCGGTAAGCTTAGCTACAGTTAAAATTTTATTATTATTATTATTATTATTATTATTATTATTATTATTACTATTATTATTATTATTATTATTATTATTGGGGTGATACATTTGCATCGCCCCGGTCTTTCTTTTAAAAGGAGGACCCTAATAGTTTTGTTTTGATAGCAGAGTAGTAGCCGGGAGGCACTAAGGATCTGCTAGGTGTTGGTGTTAGTTAAAATTTTGCGGTAGAGTAAGTTTTCTATGCTTTTCTGCCATTATTATTTTTATTGGCTTTCGTTATTTATTTAATTTGTTTTTACTTGGCTTCCCTTTTCGGCTTTCCTTATTTATTTAGGTTGTCTTTGCCTTAGTAGTAGGCCTTTATTTTTGCTCCTGCTTTAGTAGTTGACATTATTTTTCATTCTTGCCCTACTAGTAGTAGGCTTTTATTGTTTCTTATTGGCCTACAATGTCCATTATCGCTTGTTCGTTCATTGATCATTGTTTTATTTGTTAGCCTTGTTGTTCCTGTTGCACTTGCTTCCGTCGCATATTTCTTCTTTACTTCGTTCCAATTGCCTTTGATGTACATAGAAACTCGCTGTATAAATAACCCTTTGACTATATGCCCAAAGTACGACAACATAGGTTATAGCCATCCCGCCGAGGGGTTTAATGGCATATTATAAGTGAGACCAATTCATTGTTGATCTTTGTTGAACCTGGTGAGGTAATCCATCTTGTTGTTGACTCTTTAGCCTGCGGGGGCCCTTAAAGGGTAATTATCTATTGATTAATAGATAACAAGCATGATTGAGGTTGACTGCCGTGTGACGGCCCGTGTTCAGTAGGCGCTGGAAAATGCCATATAGAGTGACCCCTGATCTAAATGAGATCGGGTGAGACCCGAGATTTAGTCAGGATATCGGTATTGTGAGGTTCATTCCGAATCCCTCTAACATGCATGCAACCATTGAGATGGTTATTCATATCTTGGCATTTGCCCTTGTTGAAGATTTCGGGTTGATCCCGAAATTAATATTGTATATTGTTGAATTATTGTTTGTTGATTTGAGTGTACTGTTATTGTGTTGTCCCTATTGTTGAGCTTCAGCTTATTGATCTGAAAGCAGTCTCGTTCTTTCTATAATTGTTTGGTTGTTCGTTGATTCCGAGTATAGAGAACTTACCAGCGAATCCGTCGCTGATAATCTTTGTTCTTTATTTCTTTTTCCTTCCAGGGTAAGATTAAAGACTGACAGGGAAATGGAGCACTACACCTACATATTTTCTGCATAAAAGTACTTTCATTAGTTTTGAAAATGTCAAACTTTTTGTCAATATTGTATTATGATGTTGCTATCACATGTATAATATTAAAGTTAGTTGTTATTCCTCTTTGTAAGTTGTTTTGAGAAACGATCTTTGGTTATATGAAATATTATATATTTTATGTTTAAGCATGGTTGTTTGAAATGGATAATTGATATACTCATTCTAGCCTTAGCATCTCCTAAATAAGCTGATGTGTCAGATCGAGTCTTATTTAGGAGGTGTGGCGGTAACACCCGCGAGTCGGAAAAACTGGGGTGTTACAAGCCTGTTTTCAAAAATGTGTTTGGATGCGTAAAGATGAAAAGTGCTTTCGATTGTTATAATTACAAAAAAATACATGCCACTTATGAGAATAATATATATTTATAGTGTAATTTAAATAAATTAACGGGGTCATTTAATACTATATACATTATTATGTGCTTTTGACTTCTGTTTTTCGGAGAAGCACCACTGGACTGCTTTTCCCATAAGCACTATTGCACCTTTTCGAGGTGATTTTGGTTTTTCTAAAAAGCCCGTCCAAACAAATTTTTCCATCAAAACTGCTTCTGGCTAAAGCAAAAGCCAAAAACACCTGTCTAGAAGCCCATCGAAACCAAACGGGCTCTCCGGGCCTTTTGGCTTTTGAAAAAAATGAGATAGTCGGTAGAAAAATGAGAAGGAGAGAAGGAGAATTCGAAAGCAAAAGCAGCTCAAATAATTGTTTGAATGTATATTATTAAAGTAGTTTTTCAACAGAAACATGTTTGAGAGAATTGTACATAGAAAGAATTTTGATATATTAAAATTACTAAAATGAACATAAATATTGTAAAGATATTTACAATATATTTTATTTTCTTTCTAAATGGGGATATTTTTGTACTTTTATTCCTAAAATGACTTCTCATTTTTTTTGAAAAAAGTAACCCTATACCTACTTTGAAAAAAAAGTAGAATTTTAAGTTTTATTTCTCATTTTTCTTTTAAAAAAAGTCAAAATAAACAACTAAAAAAATCAAAAAGACTTTTGGATGAAACAAAAATACTTTACGGAGCAGCTTTAAGTTTTATTTTTATTTTTTATGTTTTATTTGTTTGTGACTTTCTAGGATGAACGTACTTCTCATGTCATAGTCGTGGTTTCAAATAACAAAAAATCCGATTTAATTGAATATAAGCAATTAAAAAAAAAAAAAAAAAAACGAATGACGAGTCACATGGTATAACTGCGATTTTCCCGCTGCTATCTTCTATATTCGCCACAGATTACAGTGGGAATGCATGTACTATTATTTACCACGTTAAGATAGGCATTTTTGGCTGAGCACTGAGAATGAAGTCGCCTCATTCTTGATTTTAATCTGATTCGATTCGCATTTCACAGTTCCCAGCGTGATTGAGGAAGAAAATTGAGATGATTTTGTGCCAAAAATTTGCAGATGCTTTGATATTATTTTGAACTTGAAATAGAATTTCCGATGATGGAATCTGGAAAGAAGGAGGAGAAGAGAAACTCCGATCAAAATCGGTTCCAGTCGCGATCCAATAGTGGATCGGAAGTAGCTCCGCTCAAGCTTCCGTTTGTAATTGGTAAACACTAGGCAAATCCCAAGTGTTAATGTGGTGTATGTATAGGTTGAATTATGATGTGCCGTGTGCGTACGAACTGTTGGGGAATTTTATTTGGTGGTTTGGTTTTAAATTGAAGGTGTCGCGGGTGGGACTGCGTCAGGCAAAACGACTGTTTGTAATATGATTATCTCGCGTCTTCATGATCAGCGCGTGGTTCTTGTTAATCAAGTAATTGCTCTCCTTGCTTTTTGGTGCATGATTCATTTATGTATTTCCTTCGAATGAATTATCTTCAATAATGCATAATGATTACATGTAGTATGTGTTCAAAAGATCAATTATTTGCATAATTATTTAAATCTGTGTATCTGAATTTCACATCTGCCCGGAGAAATAAAAGCCAGAGATGAAAATCTGTCATTTGTGCTTAAACTCTACCAGTACATACCTTGCATATGAGTGTAGTGTAGTGAACACAAAATTGTTACTAAGCTGACCAAATGCTGGTTCAATGAATGTGCCAGAGCAGTCAGAGCTAGTAACCCAGTGTAATTTGTACTTAAAATCTATATTGTTTAAGTTTTAGCACTCTCATAAGTCTTGCGTTTAGGTGATAAAGGCTGTTGATTTAACATTAGTAATGATATGATATGATATGATATGATATGATATCCTCACACTGCATTTAATGTTTAGGATGCATTTTATCACTCACTGAACGACGAGCAGGTGCGGAAAGTCAGCGAGTACAATTTTGACCATCCTGGTGAGCATTAAGAACAAATGATAATTATAATCCCCCTGTTTTTTTATTGATACACGATCATATGATGATCACATCCCAACCTGGCATATTTGTTCATTTCAGGGGCATTTGACACAGAGCTTCTTCTTTCATGCATGGAAAAATTAAGATCAGGAAGAGCAGTTAGCATACCAAATTACGATTTCAAAACTCACAAAAGTATTGAACCAGCTCGTATGGTATGTTACTTCACAAACATGTATTGAGTTAGTCTTCTTCAAATGTAAACATGTGTAGTGAATTAAGATGAAAACATTAGCACGCTTTTTTTTTTTTTACCCCAAAGGACAATGGATTTTTCATAACAATATGCTTGCATAGACATGTCCATCTATCCCCTTGTGTAAAGAAATTGATCAAAAAATTATACTCCCTCTATACCGGCTCAATTGTTATGTTTTGTTTTGGCACTGGGATTAAGGTGAAGGTTATATGATTTATTTGTTGATGTGATGGTAGTTGATTTGAATTTATTGACTGTACCAGGTGTAATTTAACATTTGTGGAAATGTAACAATTATCCGTGACCGTAACCTGGATTGAACATAATGATGAAACTAGTTCAGGTGTAGTCTTCATTTTTCATTATCTTGTTTTGTTGAATTTCTGTAGGTGAACCCGTCTGATGTCATTATTTTGGAAGGAATCCTTGTTCTTCATGATTCTCGTGTACGTGACCTTATGAACATGAAGATCTTTGTTGACACAGGTTCCTTGCTTTGACATTTCTCTGGATATTTTTCAGTAGAAGTAGTAGGCATTGGGTTTGATATTTAGTTTATGTATTGTAAAATATAGTGATTTTTCTTATAATCTCTCCACTTGTATAATCAATCTTCTTTTGTAATGAAAATAGTAATCTGTTGCTCCAATATGAACATTCCTGGTTCTCTTTCCTTCAATGCATATGGGTTGAGCACTATTTTGCTATCCTTGGGCATTGCACAATATATTAAGCCATGTGTAATTTGATGAAACATGAAAAATGAAAAGATGATTGAATTGAGAGCAGATTTGTTTCTGCACATTGATTTAGAAAATGAATTGCTTGATGGTCTTGGTCTGTGCTTTTCTATTGCTTAAACTTTTCACTGCAGACTCCGACGTACGTCTTGCAAGGAGGATACAGCGTGACACGGTTGAGAGAGGAAGAAGTATTGAGAATGTCCTCGACCAGGTTAGTATTATTATTACACTGCTTTAGTCTTGTTGCATTGTACATTAAATTTAATGTGCACTTTGGCCTATCATCTATGGATAATGCAAGTTTATCTCATGTGGAATTGCACTGTCAGTGCTGGGTAGGTTAATAATGTATTTTCCATCAGCAAGTTTTTTGCTAACACAAACAGTCCTTTGCAGTATGCCAAGTTTGTAAAGCCAAGTTTTGAGGAATTCATACTTCCCTCAATGAAACATGCAGATGTAATAATTCCTCGGGGGTCTGATAATGAAGTGGCAGTTGACTTGATAGTACAACACATATGTACAAAGCTCGGTCAGCATGATCTCTGCAAAATATACCCTAATGTTCACGTCATATGCTCAACATTCCAGGTAACTTTTCACTCGGAGCAGGATCCACGAGACTTTTGGATGCTTATCTGCTGGAAATAGAATGAATTGAAGAGTAAACCCGGTTGAAATTAAACCTTTTTTTTTTTTTTTTTCTCTCCCAGATGCGAGGAATGCACACGCTTGTAAGAGATGCAAAAACAACCAAACACGACTTTGTTTTCTATGCTGATCGACTCATTCGCCTGGTAGATCATGAATACACAGACAAACTTCACTTCATCATTTGAGTAGAAATATAACCATAGCGTCATTTGTTGTAGGTTGTGGAGCACGGTCTTGGCCACCTTCCATTTACTGAAAAACAGATCGTTACACCTACGGGTAATTTCCATCAGGTTTCAGGAATCAAATAGTAGTACTTGGCAATTGCTGATCAGTCCCATTAATTTTTAGTGTACAACTTGTTTCTAAATAACTTTGTCTGCCTCAATTCTTTCCCGCAGGATCCATATACAGCGGAGTAGACTTTTCTAAAAGATTGTGTGGCGTTTCAGTGATCAGAAGGTAATTTTCACCCGGTTAGAAGAGGGTTCATAAATAAATACTTTTAGATTGATGAAGCATCAATGTGTAGTTCTAATCTCTTTTTGGGAAATGAAGAATATACTATATATTTTACTTCGTTAATGGATTTGTACCTGCATTTATCTAAACTGCTCTTGAACTCAACTCAACAAATTAGATAAAAACAACTTGAGTTTGAACTCTCTAAAAAGGTGATTTACTTTAAATAAATTTTGAAATCTAAAGGAATAATATAAACATTTGAAAACTTGTGACAATTTGATACTCTACACCTCTCTTTTTCCGTTTCCACTTTCCACAAATGGGAAAACAATGCACCTACTTGTCAATGCCACACTGCACTTGATATCTCTTACTAGTGTTTGTTCAGTACTACAGTATTTGTTAATAATTGAAAACTAAACTCTGCATTTTCTTGAACCAGTGGAGAAAGTATGGAAAATGCCTTGAGAGCCTGTTGTAAAGGCATCAAAATTGGCAAAATTCTAATCCATGGAGATGGTAAAAACGGTCGACAAGTATGTGCCAACCCAATTGCAAAACACCCCATCTAATTACTTGTGTGCTTGCCAAACACATCATTTATCTCGTGTTTGTGTCTCAATTTTGCAAATTTTACTGCAGTTGATCTACGAAAAGCTACCATCAGATATTGCCAGTCGCCATGTTCTTTTACTCGACCCCATTCTTGCCTCGGGTAATTCATTCTGCCAACTACACCTTGGTGACAAATACAACAATTTACATCCGCCTTGTCTAAAATAATGACGTTTCAGTTATCTTTCACAATGATCAGGGAATTCAGCCATCAAAGCAATATCAGTGCTGCTCAGCAAGGGTGTCGCAGAATCCAACATAATTTTCCTCAATCTCATTGCAGTCAGTAGTCGATTTACAAATTATTGCAGATATTTCTTGACATGAGATTTGCTCAGAACCTAAAAGAGTTATTTTCAATAACCCTAAAAGAGTTATTTTCAATCCATGAATGAACTTTGTGCAGGCTCCAGAAGGCATTCACAAAGTTTGCGGGAAATTTCCAAGGCTCAAAATTGTAACATCAGAGATAGAAACAGGGCTGAACAAAGAACTGGTTGTGATTCCAGGCATGGGTGAATTCAGCGACCGCTATTTTGGGACTGGTGATGATTAGAATTTCGGGATTGCAGAAAATGCATACTAAGGGCAATCCAAGACATAACTTTATTGAGATTCAACAGTTTATGTTCATAACATCATAATATGCTACATTTAATTAAAGCCGAAATTCAATCAAGTTTTGACAGGAAAATATGTTCGTTGAGAGAACCTTTAATCAAGCACATCATTACATACTTGCTAAAATATTACAAGTAATCCAAAACTGAGGACAGTAATTTCTTTACAAAATTGAATTTTAGCAGAAAATTGCTTCTCATGAGAAAGACAGAAAATAAAGAACATCAATTTCAACAGTTCCTCAGAAAACAAAGAAATGCAACAGACAGAGAAACCTTGTAGTGCAGGTGTCGTCGTGTCGGATGCATTTTTGCTGTTTATCGCCTCAATTACCAGGTTTATCATGCATCATCACTCTTGCTTTTCTTCTTTCTTGAGGCAAAGCTACTAGGTCCAATTTCTAGGGACATTCTCTTAGTCCTGAATGTTAAAAAAGTAATTATAAAGGCATCTTAGCCCTCAAGAAATACTATCTTTTTTGTTTTTTTGCTACTATAAACAATAGTGGAGTAAATTTGCTTACCTTTTGGATAGCTCCACGGATTCATGTTTATCCTGTTCCATTCCTACATTTGGTAAAAAGAAAATGGCATCAAAGGTCCACATATCTTTTCAACAATCCCATGATTCCAATGGGTTGAAGAACAACAATTTTTTCGACTGGGGTTCCATAAGGCTCAAGTTTTGCAACAATCACAGACAATTTAAAGCTAGTAAGCTACTGATGAAGAACACAAGTAATTGATTATCATGAATTCTATTACATGAAGCTACAATGTCATTGCATTAGTAGAATAACTGCGTAGTCCAAACTTTGGAAGATGCTTATTTGTTTAGATAGCACTTACTGGAATATTCAAGTACAATTTGCATGAAAAAGAATGCTGTATAGTTATGTTACCTGAGCTTCAATTATTATTATTACTACTTTATATTACAGCACAAATCTAATACTAGTTTTTAACTTTTTAAAGTATCGCAATTCACCACTCCTCTGTATCGCTAAGAAACTTGTAAACCAATCACATTTCAAAAACAATACATCTGAATATCTAATGCACAAAAATATCAACACAATAAACAGAAATCTTTAAAAAAAACACACCTTTATCGTCTTCATCATCATTCTCTGGTCCTGACTCAGAATCAGAGCCCCATCGATCACCTCCATCATCATTATCCCATCTTTCCCCCACGGGAGGCATCCAAAAGTCAGCTTCATCTTCCGGTTCACTGCTTTTGCCCATGGAGTCATCCACCTCATTGATAATTTCATCAATACTTTCCTCTTTCTTAATTTTCTTCTTTTTCTTTTTAGTTTTTCCCTCATCCCCTTTTTCAGCTGCCCCGTTGGGCATTTGTTTTTCAGCTGCCCCGTCGGGCATTTGTTTTTCAGCTTCCTTTTTATCTGTTACATAGATAGAAGACAGCATCTCAGACACTCAATCCATTCACAATCATACACAAAGCACAAAGTTAGACATGCCTAACATGTTGAGAAACCTCTTCCCGTTGATATGCTTCCATATATGCTCCTCCGACTTGTTAATTGTATCTCCTGTTAATTTGCAAATTAACTTCGAGCTGCAATACCAAGCAAAGGTATTAATTTAATTATAAGTACTCATATGCTATGATCTTTGCACATAAATATTCTCATTTTTATTATAACTATCCAATACCAAATGCTTATCATTGTATAGCACTGAAGACTGAAACAAGAAACTATTCCAATTTGAATTCAAAACCATAATAATACAGACAACACGTTCCCAATCAAACAAACAGGAAACCACAAATTTCCCCAGCGGGAAAAGGAAAAAATTACCGAGAAGCAGGGTCCTGCTTGAACATGTTGAGCGGAGGCTTATTTCTAGCCAGGGCGAAGTCGATCAACCCCAGCCGACAGTGCTTGGACTCGGCGTATGCGTCCTTGGCATGAACCAGCAGCTCGTGGCCTGTTTCCACACATCGAAATCGGCCATTCTCCAGCTGCTTGAACGCCGGAGCGCCAAGCAGATTGTGCCCCTCCTTTTCCTCGCCGGACTTGGGATTTTCTCCCCCTTTCTTCTTCCCCATTGCATATACCGTTTAGGGCAAAAGCAGCGCACAATATTTCAACGCACAACGGTTCCTTCTGAAACGCGACTTAGGTGTCGACGGAAAACATACAACGTTTTAATTGTCGGGATTTTACTAGGGCTTTTAATGGTTTATAAAATTAGGAAACCACTTGTGTAAGTGTAAGCCCATTAGGCTGATAATTTATTTATTGGTCCGCCCAAAAATATGCGGCCCAAAAAGAAGAAAAATCTACTCCATTTTTTTTTTTTATTTTGTAGTAAATTAGGGCCCAAACCCATGGGAAATATTCTGATTTAAAAAAGGCATCGCACCCCAAATATGCGACCTCGACACGCAGATGGGGACAATGGCGTTGCCTGCCGGACAAACTTGGGACGCTCACCAGTGCAGCCTGCTTCATTCCCACAGCAATGAGCAACTTTTTGCCTTCTTTGGGTTGCATGATGAGTGACAATAATAAGGCCATACTATCCAATTCCATTGGGCTTGCAATTATGCTCATTTCACTTGTTATTAACATTATGTGGATTCCCTCCATCTCCATGCTGGTTAAATTAAAACTACATCTCCGATAGATCTGTTTCGTTTGTTTGGCTTCCTACAACTTTGATGCTTCTTGCGCTTGTTTCAGTTGTTTCAGTAGCAATATCACTCCCAAGCATGAAACGGATCCTTGAGTCCAAATACCGGGAGATGTCCGTTGTAGCTTTGTGGGACGATGAAGAAGAGCGAAAAAAAAAAAAAAAAAAAAAAAAAAAAAAAAAGAGGTTGTCCCCCTAACCGAGCGCACGAAAAGGGAAATGAAGAAATTCTTGGTGATGGCGGAGACAAGCAACCCTCGGGAAAATAGACCATTTAGTCTTTTATCTATTTGTTTTCGACCAAATCCGTACTTTACGATATTTTGGCCCAATTTAGTCCTTTAAGTTTGTTAATTTCAGCCAAATTGGTCATTTTTGTCATTTAAGTGGATAGTTAATGACAAAAGGACCAATTTTTGGCTAAAATTAAGAAACATAAAGGACTAAATTGGGCCAGAATATCGTAAAGGATGGATTTGGTCGAAACAAATAAATAAAGGACGAAAACAACTATTTTAAAAAAATAAGTTTATTTTCTTGTTTTATTTTCTTTAACTTTAAAAATTAAGTTGATTATTAATTATATTCTGTTTAATATTTTATTTTATTCGACATTTTTATTTTTATTTAAACGTATTAATTAATATATTTAAATTTTATTCTCCTCCTATTTTTTCCTTTTTTTAAAAAAAGATGTTCAAATTTAGAAAAGCATCCCATTAAAATTCAAACTTGTGGTAAATTAATTATGTGGTGTCACAAATAATAGAATAGACTTAAAACGTATAATGTTGAAAAATACATTTAAGCGTTCAATTATTATTAAGGTAACTTCTTTATCATATCAGTCATTACAATAATTTTTATATTTAAGATGGAATGAGCTTATAGACTACATTTTAGTATTTGATGTTTTAAACTTTTCATCAATGATATAGATACGGAATACAATGTGAATTAACTCAAGTAACGATGATAAAATTTGTACAATTCTTTTTATTTTTCTATATGAATAAAGAAAATTGACATATTTGTAAATATTTTTCTCATTACAAAAAAGATATTCCAATATTGTGAAAGAAAACGTTATTCCAATATTTTCATAGACCTAAAATCGAACTTATGCTCTTATACCAATTTTTTTAGGGTTATGACTTTTGGGCACATTTTTTTGATAGTATTAAAGTATTTTTCTAGTTGGATAACTATATTTATTATTTGAACAATTTTCAAAATGAAGAAAAATTAGAAAAATAACAAAATCTTTAAAAACCATGCAAATGAAAATGAATAAAATTTAAATAAATTAATTAATACTATGAAATGAAAATTAAAAAGAAATAAAAAAATATCAAATAAAATAAATATTAAACAAAAAATAATTAATAATCAACTTAATTTTAAAAGTTAAAGAAAATAAAATAAGAAAATAAACTTTTTTTAAATAGTTATTGTCGTCCTTTATTTATTTGTTTTCGACCAAATCTGTCATTTACGATATTCTGGCCCAATTTAGTCTTTTATGTTTCTTAATTTTAGCCAAATTGGTTCTTAATTATCCACTTAAATGACAAAAAAGATCAATTTGGCTGAAATTAAAAAACATAAAGGACTAAATTGCGCCAGAATATCGTAAAAGATGGATTTGGTCGAAACAAATAGATAAAGTGCTAAATGATCTATTTTCCGCGCAACCCTCAGTTTGTGTTGGCGCGATCTGTCATCGTATCCACTACTTGGAGTGCCATATGCTTATATGCTGCCAATACGTTCGCCATACTCTGCGTTGTATACATACCTCATTATTGATAAAAACAAATTTTCTGAAGCCGGATGTGCATATGCACCCACCACAAAATGGATTTGGGTGGCTCAATTCATTAATTGGGATCACAATCGCATCCATCGTGTCTTCGTTTAGATGGTTCGTCTCTATATGCTTCAAGTTCCCTATCAACCTTGAAAGTTTCAAACAACAGTTTAAGGTTGAACGGCAATGGATTGAGGATTTGGTGTGTATTAGAGAGACAGCCTTACTATGCCTGTTCGCGGGTACTACAAGTATCTACACACTGTAAAATCGCTTGCTCTTACATATTGCATTGGACTTCAAAATTTTTTTTGTTACAGTTAATAAGATACTTCTCTTCATGTCCATCTTATTTGTGACGCCATCACTCTTGTACTTGTTGTGCATAAAGAAAACACTGTTAATCTGTTATAGAGTTCTTACAGGACATGGGACGGAAACGGAGGACGACCCAATAATGGCCAATCTCAGGAAGTATGTCCTTCTCCTTGAAGCTTCCAGAGTGGATTTTGAAAAAGGTATCGACCAGAGAGCTGATGATTGGATCAAAACTGGAAGGAAGCAATAATATGGTGAACTGGCCAGGTGAAGTTCTATGGGCTGCTTCAATGTATCGAATAACTCAAAGCAATTCTGAACAAGAATGGGAAAACTGACCAAGAATTGTTGGAGGAATTGTGCGACATGGTAACTGGAATCTTGGCAGCTTGTCTTACAAACTTAAGAGGTTTAATAAGGAGAATGTGCCATCTCGAGGCAATGGAAAAGCATGAGGAGAGCATCTACGAAGCATTCCGGCCGGGTTCTAGGCAGGACAGAAAAAATCATTGAAACCTTGCAAAATCATGAATGGCCTGTTGGGAATGAAGGTGATGCAACTTCTATTGATCAATGGCGCAGGGCATTATGCACTGGCGTTTAGCACTTGCATGGTGATGAAGGTTGCTTCCAACTCGGTGTGTCTATTTTCTTGCATAATTGTATCAAGTTTGTTTGCATTTAGTTCCGGAGAGCTTCTCCAACAGCTCCTGTAAAATAAAGTAGAACAACAAAATAGCGTGCAAACTTGCTCCAATACATGGTTGACGGCAAACTGTAGACTGGACGGCAAATTTGGGTTGAATGAACAGTGCCCCATTAACTGTAGCAGGGCACTGTAGCTACCGCTATCTTTTTCTAGTTTTTTTTTTCCTTTTTTTCTTCTTCTTTTTTTTTTCTTTTCCTACGTATATTTTATTATTGATTTTTTAATTTTAATAATTACTTAAATTAGAAGAAAAATTTTAACTTACAGTTCGGAAAATAAAATTTTTAATTTTAATAACTTTTAATTCAATAATTAATTTTCATAATTTTATTTTAATAAAATCTTAATTACTAAATTTAAGTAGATTATATTTCAATAAATAAAATATGTTATATAAAAAAAATTAAATGAATAGATAGTAAAAGGAATCAAAATGGAATATACTTAAATAGAGAGAAATTTAGAGTTGATTGTTGGAGATGAAAAATGAAAACTTGTAAACTGGGCTGGAAAATAAAGTGAAGTTGACTGGGAAATAAAGTTCTTGTCGGAGATGGCGTGCTTGTAATATACAGAATGCGTGACTTCTTGTCTTGGTTTGTACTACACTACTACGTGTGTATAAATTATACTACCTCCGTCTCATTATAATCGCTACGAACCCACTTGACACGTATGCCGATACACATTTTTAACGGTTAATAACTTAAATTGTGTACAATAAAAAATTATAAAAATTTGATATTCTAAAACTACAAGATTAGATGAATCTAACAAGATCTCACTTGACTATGTTTTTTCTTACATAACTATAATAAAAATACGAATCAAACTTAAACAGTGAATAATACCAAAAAGTGAAACGTGACAATCTAAATGAGAAGGAGGAAGTAATATTTGGTGGCTATGAATATAAATTCTGCATACTTCCTCGGTTATTAAATAGTTATCTCTTTCAACTTAATTTCAATAACCATGATTTGCATTAATTAATTTATAAATTTTTATTTTTACCCTTCAACTAAACTCATTTGTAATAAATGTCAAGAAATAACATTTATGTAAAATGAAAGACAATATAGCTCGTTCATTAAACAAAAAAAGAAAAGAGAAATCATTCCTCATTAGTACTCCCTCCGTTATTTTTTAGTTTTCTTTTTAGAGATTAAAAAGTTTTTCACAATAATTGTCATTTTTTGGTAGTTATATAGGTGGTTTTGCTATTTTTTACGTACTATGAAAAACATTTAGGCCTCTATGAGCCCGAAAAATAATAACAATAAGGAATTAGGCCCCGTTTGGAATGACTTTTGTAAAGGTGCTTTTGAGCCTGTTTGTTTTGGCTTACTTTTTCTCCTTTTGACTTTTGTTTTACCCAAAAGTTCTTTTGAATTTTTTGAACTGTTTGTTTTGACTTTTTTTTAAAAAGAAAATGAGAAGCAAAGTTGAAATTCAACTTTTTTCCAAAGTAGGTAGGGGGTTACTTTTTTTTACCTAAACTATTAGACCCTCCCTCCCATTCATTATTTACCTTTTTTTCACAGCTCAATAGGCCCATACTCTCCTGACAGCCCGCCACCCCATATTTTGAGATGTTCGTGCATCCAACACTTCCTTTGGAATTCTCAAAAATATACTCATCATTATTCTCAACCGCAATATTCAAATTCTGCTTCTCCCCATGCACCCCCAGTTTGGATCTTTCCCCTTTCCCAATGCACGATAGACCTGGACCTCCCCACCTCCACCTTCTCCGGCAATCTCACACCGCCCGTCGTCGCTACCTCCTCCATTTTTGGTAATTCCACATACCCCGTCGGCTTCGACCACCGCTTCATAAAATTAGGCACTAAACCCACCAACGCCTCCTCTTCATCCACTCTAACGAGCACCTTAGCTGGGACCTTGGAGATATCTTGAATCGCCACCAGAATTCTTGCCCTATCCAGTCTCTTCTTCCCTTTCGTATCACCATCAGCGTTCACCAGTTCTCCCCATCCATTCACTAGGCGCTGAAAATTAGCCTCACACCACACCGAAAATGGTAGGTCAAACACATAAATCCATATTAAATGCTTTCTTACCATCACCCCCGGCGCCCACTTTCTTTTCCGTTTTATCATATCCCAATCTCCCTAATCACCTAAATATCTATCTCTACTTGCCTTATCACGAAACTCGACCACCATGACTAAGCTCCCACCGTACACCATCCTCTCGCACTCCGTGTGTTCTTTATATATCCAATCTTGGTATTCGATTAACCTTTCCAGTTCCCGGAGATCGGCCACAGCCGACCTTTCTAGCCACTCCCGATCCGACCAAACCTCCTCCAAATCTACTTCCCTGTTGTTACTTATCCTGAGTTTCTCCGGTTTCATTCCTCTACCTCCCCTCGTAACCTCCGCATACGTTCTTTCGTCTCTCCATGTTGCATGGGATTTTACATTGCCCCCCTCCATCCTATCGGCTTCCCTGCCCCCCTTTATCTGTCCCGACCCACTCAAGTCCGTCCTCCCACTCCCACCTTCGGCTCCGATAAACCTTCTACTTGGAATAGCCCACCTCACTATTAGTTTCCTTCCCTTCATCCTCTTCCCTTGCAAGCTTGCTATCACCCGCCTCGCTTCTTCTTTGTTTAGGACTCTGAAGAAACCAAACTTGCATCCCCTCTCTTCCCACCTTCTCACCGGTATAACCATTCATGCACCTTTGCCACTACTTCTATTTCCTTCAGGATCTGACTGATGGGTATATTTAATGGAATGTTTCCGATGTAAACTCCCACCAGTTGTTTGCGGTTTATGGCACCCCAAGACCCTATCATCGGCTTTCTCCTTGCCCTCTCCAGGCCGCCATTCCCGCCGGTCCTCGCCCCCTGGGTCGATCTATCGGTCGATCTATCCTTGCTCCCACTTCCTCTCTCTGCGTCCCCCCATGCACAGCTCCTCCTTGAACCCTAAACCCCATCTCCTTTTAAATTTAAAAAGGTTTGAAAAATGTAGGTTTTCGAAATTATCTTTTGTTTTAAAAAAAAAAGAAGAAAAAAGGAATGAAAAGAAAAACAAACTATTTTTTTATTTTTAGATAAGCCAATTCAATGGCCGGAAAAAATACATAATCACACAAAATACAAAAGAAAGAAATTAAAAAGAAACCAACACTGAGGAAGAGACAAAAGAGCAAAAGACATGAAAGAAATACCAACACAGAATAGGAATAAAGGCTAACAAACACCCAAGGTTTGCAGTTAAGTCACCCAAGACGACATCAGGCGGGAAAGTCCAAGTGGTAAAGAAATCCTCCTTCGAAGCGCCATACTTAGCGTGGCGATCCGTCACCTTATTCCCAACAGACATGGTGATAATGCGTTGATAAGTGGCAATCACCGAAACATGGCAAGCTTCGTACTCTATCATTACAACTTCAAGTTGGTCAAAAACTTATTGGGGTTCCAAAAGAAAAACAATATTCGGGCAATGCTGCCGAAGTAAATCCCGAAGTACTCGACTAGTATTTCCTCCATTAATCTCTCCGATGTTCCACGCTAAAATTTTTAGGTTTCTAAAATCCATAAATAAAAATTGGGGTGTTAAAGGGAACAATGAAATAAGCCTCTCAAGGGGGGTGACCTGGGAGGTCACCCTGTCTCCATCTGAGCTCTCAGCCATGACCAAGTCGCCTCCATTTGATTCCCCCCCCCCCACCGTCCTTAGCTTTAGGAGGATCTTTATCTGCCTTCTCCGGCACCTGGGTTTCGGCAACCCCCTCGGAATCATCATTTGGCCGTGACCTTTTGGGATGTGGGTTCCCTTCATTTCACTGCCTGTAGTTTTCAGAATTGGGATATAGAGGTTTTTCTTTCTCTCCCTCTTGTCCATAGTGTTAGTGATGGAATATAGAGGTTTTTCCGGCCCATGTTAGTATGTAAGCTTTATTTTCTGGTTGGACCTTCCGTTCCCTTCCAACTTGGGCCTGCTCATGAGTTTATTCGGCCCATATTTTATTTGCTCCTTTACTCCAGCATGTTTGAGCCCACTAGGTTTCTTGCGTGTAACCTTTACCCATTCTCCACTATTAAGTTGAGGTGGAACCTGCCCATTCCCTTTACTCTCTTCCACCAGAGGATCTATGTCTGCCGCCGACTCTTGACCACCCTTTTTGGTGAAGGCAGCTTCTTCCATGTTTTGACTTTCTCCCTCATTAATGTCATTTTCCATATTAGTGTCTACTTCAAGGGCAGGCTCTGAATCAGTCGAGTTATTTTTGTCTTTCATTACCAAAGTGGAAGTGCCAAAGACTGTGTTGGTAGTCGGTTGTTTGTCCTTTCCAGCTTCTTGGTTAAGTATGCCACTCCCCGGAGCGGCATTCACCGGCGTGTCCACCGTTTCTCTTCCTTGTTCATGTGAGTACTTGCTGGAAGTATGGCCATACCGCTGGCATTTGGAGTAGAGGAGATGCAACCCTTCGTAAGCAACCTTATACCACCTATCCTCTATTAAGATGCTGGAAACCAGAGGGAGGTTTGAGTCAATCTCCATACACACCCTTGCGAACCTACCTCTGTTGACACCCTTTGTAATGGCATCAATCCGGACAAGTTTGCCAAGTGCAGCAGCCATCTTATTAAGTAGAATTTCATCAAACAGCTCAAAGCAAAGCCCTGGAAACCTTGCCCACACGACAGACCGCTTGGGTGTTTCTTCATCGACTATAAAGTTTGGACGCCAAGGGCAAATCGTGAGATAAGTGTCGAAGACCATCCACGGCCCGTCATGGAGGACTCTGGTGCGGTCAGCCTCCCTTTCAAATTTCACAAGGTAGTACCCTGCACCCATATCTACCATGTGGAATCTATTTTCAATCTTCCACAGTTTCTTAATCCTGTCAAGCAGCACCATGTAGCCAACAGTCTTGCCTAAGACTAAGATGATAAGTGCATCTTGGTAAGGTTTGCACAACCTTTCTGTGAGCTTAGGGTCGATGGTAATCCGTGGTTTTAAATGGTCACCATTCACAAAATCCAGGGTGACTAAATTTGCATTAGGCGGGTCATCGGTGAGGGGCTTAGGAACTGCACATCGTCCTTCCAAAACCTTGTCCCGGAAGGAAACAGTGGAGCCACCTACAAACACAAAAGGCGAGGCCGGTGTTTGGCCAGCAATCGGAGTTAAATTGGGGGGAACACCTGATGAGGAGAGCATTTGCCTAGAGAGAGAAAAGGATTAGAAAAACAAACTATTGAGACCATTGGTTGAACTTTAGACGACGTAATCTCTGGTACTGTTTTTTTGCTCAGTAATCTCTGGTACTTGGAAATGATGAATAAATTTGTGAACTCTTCTCTATATTTTCTTTTCTACCTGTAGCTAGTATCTCTGTAGTCTGTACTCTCTTTCATATACACAAATGTTGGGTGCAAACTTATCCAACATCAGGAATACAAATGAAGAGTTGTCTTCATATAAGGTATTCCCGAGCTCACATTAATATGAGATATTTTGGGGGTGGCCAAATGCAAAATCGTGAGAGCTGTGCCTAAAGCGGATAATATCACAATAATATTGGAGTTAGAGCGGGTTTAGGGTTTAGGGTTTTAGGGTTTAGGGTTTAGTGCCTGTCGGGTGGCACGTCGGCTCTCGTCGACACGGGTCACGTTGGGTGTCAAGTCGGCATAACAGTGCCCGTCGGGTGGCTTATCGGAAAAAATGGTGCCCATCGGGTGGCGTGTCGGTAAAACGGTCCCCGTCGGTGGCCTGTCAGTAAAACGGTACCCGTCAGGTGGCGTGTCGGTAAAACGGTGCGCATCGAGTGGTCTGTCGACAAAACCGTGCCCTTCGGGTGGCATGTCGGTAAAACAGTGCCTGTCGGGTGCCCTATCGGTAAAATACTGCCAGTCGAGCATGTCGGTAAACCGGTGCCCGTCGGCTGGCGTGTCAGTAAATTGGTGCACGTCGGGCATGTCGGCAAAACGGTGCCCGTCAGTTGGCGTGTCGGTAAAACGGTGCCCGTCGGGTCGCCTGTCGGTGAAATGATGCCCGTCGGGTGGCGTGTCGGTAAAATGGTGCCTGTCGCGTGGCACGTTAGCTCCCATCCACACAGTGCCTGTTGGGTGGATTGTTGGTAAAATGGTGCTTGTCGGCCGTGTCGGTAAAACGGTGCCCGTCGGGTGGCGTGTCGGTAAAACGGTTCCCGTCGAGAGGCTTGTCGGCAAAACGGTGCCCGTCGGGTGGCGTGTCGGTAAAACGGTGCCCGTCGGGTCACCAGTTGGCAAAACGGTGCCCGTCGTCTGGTGTGTCGGTATAACGGTGCCCGTCGCGTGCCACGTTTGCTCTTATCCACACGCTGCCCGTCGGGTGGCGTGTCGGTAAAATGGTGCCCGTCCGGTGGCCTGTCGGTGAAACGGTGCCTGTCGGGTGGCCTGTCGGTGAAACGGTGCCCGTCGGGTGGCATGTCGGGAAAACGGTGCCCGTCGGTTGGCGTGTCGGTAAAACGGTGCCCGTCGGGTGGCGTGTCGGTAAAACGGTGCCCGTCGTGAGGCTTGTCGGCAAAACGATGCGCGTCGGGAGGCGTGTCGGTAAAACGGTGCCCGTCAGGTCGCCTGTCGGTAAAACAGTGCCCGTCGGGTGGCATGTCGGTAAAACTGTTCCCGTCGGGTGGCATGTTGGCAAAACGGTGCCCGTCGGTGGTGTTTCGGTAAAACGGTACCAATCGGGTGGCCTGTCGGTAAACTAGTGCCCGTCGGGTGGCGTGTGGGTAAAACGGTGCCTGACGGGTGGCGTGTTGGTAAAATGGTGCCCGTCGGGTGGCCAGTCGGTAAAATGGTGCTCGTCGGCCATGTCGGGAACACGATGCCCGTCGGGTGGCGTGTCGGTAAAACGGTGTCCGTCGGGAGGCTTGTCCGCAAAACGGTGCCCGCCGGGTGGCGTGTCGGTAAAGTGGTGCCCGCCGAGTGGCGTGTCGATAAAACGGTGCCCGTCGAGTGGCTTGTCGGTATAATGGTGCCCGCCGGGTGGCATATCGACAAAACGGTGCCTGTCGGGTGGCATGTCGGTAAATCGTGCTCGTCGGATGGCCTGTCGGCAAAATTGTGCCCATCGGGTGGCGTGTCGGGAAAACGGTGCCCGTCGGTAGGCTTGTCGGCAAAACGGTGCCTGTCGGGTGGCACGTCGGCTCTCGTCGACACGGGTCACGTTGGGTGTCAAGTCGGCATAACAGTGCCCGTCGGGTGGCTTATCGGAAAAAATGGTGCCCATCGGGTGGCGTGTCGGTAAAACGGTCCCCGTCGGGTGGCCTGTCACTAAAACGGTACCCGTCAGGTGGCGTGTCGGTAAAACGGTGCGCGTCGAGTGGTCTGTCGACAAAACCGTGCCCATCGGGTGGCATGTCGGTAAAACAGTACCTGTCGGGTGCCCTATCGGTAAAATAGTGCCCGTCGAGCATGTCGGTAAACCGGTGCCCGCCGGGTGGCGTGTCAGTAAATTGGTGCCCGTCAGTTGGCGTGTCGGTAAAATGGTGCCCGTCGGGTCGCTTGTCGGTAAAATGATGCCCGTCATGTGGCGTGTCGGTAAAATGGTGCCTGTCGCGTGGCACGTTAGCTCCCATCCACACAGTGCCCGTCGGGTGGATTGTTGGTAAAATGGTGCTTGTCGGCCATGTCGGTAAAACGATGCCCGTCGGGTGGCGTGTCGGTAAAACGGTGCCCGTCGAGAGGCTTGTCGGCAAAACGGTGCCCGTCGGGTGGCGTGTCGGTAAAACGGTGCCCGTCGGGAGGCTTGTTGACAAAACGGTGCCCATCGGGTGGCGTGTCGGTAAAATGGTGCCCGTCGGGTGGCCTGTCGCTGAAACAGTGCCTGTTTGGTGGCCTGTCGGTGAAACGGTGCCCGTCGGGTGGCATGTCGGGAAAACGGTGCCCGTCAGTTGGCGTGTCGGTAAAACGGTGCCCGTCGGTTGGCGTGTCGGTAAAACGGTGCCCGTCGTGAGGCTTGTCGGCAAAACGATGCCCGTCGGGAGGCGTGTCGGTAAAACGGTGCCCGTCAGGTCGCCTGTCGGTAAAACAGTGCCCGTCGGGTGGCATGTCGGTAAAACTGTTCCCGTCGGGTGGCGTGTTGGTAAAACGGTGCCTGACGGGTGGCGTGTCGGTAAAATGGTGCCCGTCGGGTGGCCAGTCGGTAAAATGGTGCACATCGGGTGGCATGTCGATAAAACGATGCCCGTCGGGTGGCCTGTTGGCAAGACGGTGCCCGTCGGGTGGCCTGTCGACAAAACGGTGCTCGTCGGGTGGCGTGTTGGGAAATCGGTCCCCGTCGGGTGGCTTGTCGGTAAGACGGTGCCTGTCGGGTGGCATGTCGATAAAACGGTGCCCGTCGGGTGGCCTATCGGCAAGATGGTGCCCGTCGGGTGGCATGTGGGTAAAACGGTGCCCGTCGGGTGGCCTGTCGACAAAACGGTGCCCGTCGGGTGGCGTGTCGGGAAAACGGTCCCCGTCGGTAGGCTTGTCGGCAAAACGGTGCCTGACGGGTGGCGTGTTGGTAAAACGGTGCCCGTCGGGTGGCCAGTCGGTAAAATGGTGCTCGTCGGCCATGTCGGGAAAACGATGCCCGTCGGGTGGCGTGTCGGTAAAACGGTGCCCGTCGGGAGGCTTATCCGCAAAACGGTGCCCGTCGGGTGGCGTGTCGGTAAAGTGGTGCCCGCCGAGTGGTGTGTCGATAAAACGGTGCCCGTCGGGTGGCACGTTAGCTCCCATCCACACAGTGCCCGTCGGGTGGATTGTTGGTAAAATGGTGCTTGTCGGCCATGTCGGTAAAACGGTGCCCGTCGGGTGGCGTGTCGGTAAAACGGTGTCCGTCGAGAGGCATGTCGGCAAAACAATGCCCGTCGGGTGGCGTGTCGGTAAAACGGTGCCCGTCGGGTCGCCAGTTGGCAAAACGGTGCCTGTCGGGTGGCGTGTCGGTAAAACGGTGCCCGTCGCGTGGCACGTTTGCTCTTATCCACACGGTGCCCGTCGGGTGGCTTGTTGATAAAACGGTGCCCGTCAGGTGGCGTGTTGGCAAAACGGTGCCCGTCGGGTGGCGTTTCGGTAAAACGGTGCCCATCGGGTGGCCTATTGGTAAAACAGTGCCCGTCAGGTGGCGTGTCGGTAAAACGATGCGCGTCGAGGGGTCTGTCGACAAAACTGTGCCCGTCGGGTGGCATTTCGGTAAAACAGTGCCCGTCGAGTGCCCTGTCGGTAAAACAGTGACCGTCGAGCATGTCGGTAAAACGGTGCTCGTCGGCTACGTCGGTAAACCGGTGCCCGCCGGGTGGCGTGTCAGTAAAATGGTGCCCGTCGGGCATGTCGGCAAAACGGTGCCCGTCAATTGGCGTGTCGGTAAAACGGTGCCCGTCGGGTCGCCTGTCAGCAAAATGATGCCCTTCGGGTGGCGTGTCGGTAAAACGGTGCCCGTCGGGTGGCCTGTCGGTGAAACAGTGCCCGTCGGGTGGCCTGTCGGTGAAATGGTGCCCGTCGGGTGGCATGTCGGGAAAACGGTGCCCGTCAGTTGGCGTGTCGGTAAAATGGTGCCCGTCGGGTGGCGTGTCGGTAAAACGGTGCCCGTCGTGAGGCTTGTCGGCAAAACGATGCCCGTCGGGTGGCGTGTCGGTAAAATAGTGCCCTTCGAGTGGCGTGTCGGGAAAACGGTGCCAGTCGGGTGGCGTGTCGGGAAAACGGTCCCCGTCGGTAGGCTTGTCGGCAAAACGGTGCCCGTCGGGTGGCACGTCGGCTCTCGTCCACACGGGTCCCGTTGGGTGTCAAGTCGGCATAACAGTATCCGTCGGGGGGCTTATCGGAAAAAACGGTGCTCATCGGGTGGCGTGTCGGTAAAACGATGCTCGTCTGGTGACGTGTCGGTAGAACAGTGCCCGTCGGGTGGCGTGTTGGTAAAACGCTGCCTGACGGGTGGCGTGTTGGTAAAATTGGTGCCCGTCGGGTGGCCAGTCGGTAAAATGGTGCTCGTCGGCCATGTCGGGAAAACGATGCCCGTCGGGTGGCGTGTCGGTAAAACGGTGCCCGTCGGGAGGCTTGTCCGCAAAACGGTGCCCGTCGGGTGGCGTGTCAGTAAAGTGGTGCCCCCCGAGTGGCGTGTCGATAAAACGGTGCCCGTCGGGTGGCGTGTCGGTAAAATGGTGCCCGCCGGGTGGCATATTGACAAAACGGTGCCTGTTGGGTGGCATGTCGGTAAAACGGTGCCCGTCGGGTGGCCTGTCGGAAAAACGTTGCCCATCGGGTGGCGTGTCGGGAAAACGGTGCCCGTCGGTAGGCTTGTCGGCAAAACGGTGCCTGTCGGGTGGCACGTCTGCTCTCGTCGACACGGGTCACGTTGGGTGTCAAGTCGGCATAACAGTGCCCGTCGGGTGGCTTATCGGAAAAAACGGTGCCCGTCGGGTAGCGTGTCGGTAAAACGGTCCCCGTCGGGTAGCCTGTCAGTAAAACGGTACCAGTCAGGTGGCGTGTCGGTAAAATGGTGCGCGTCGAGTGGTCTGTCGACAAAACCGTGCCCTTCGGGTGGCATGTCGGTAAAACAGTGCCTGTCGGGTGCCCTATCGGTAAAACAGTGCCCGTCGAGCATGTCGGTAAACCGGTGCCCGTCGGGTGGCGTGTCAGTAAATTGGTGCCCGTCAGGCATGTCGGCAAAATGGTGCCCGTCAGTTGGCGTGTCCGCCCGTCGGGTCGCCTGTCAGTAAAATGATGCCCGTCGGGTGGCGTGTCGGTAAAATGGTGTCTGTCGCGTGGCACGTTAGCTCCCATCCACACAGTGCCTGTCGGGTGGATTGTTGGTAAAATGGTGCTTGTCGGCCTTGTCGGTAAAACGGTGCCCGTCGGGTGGCGTGTCGGTAAAACGGTTCCCGTCGAGAGGCTTGTCGGCAAAACGGTGCCCGTCGGGTGGCGTGTCGGTAAAACGGTGCCCGTCGGGTCACCAGTTGGCAAAACGGTGCCCGTCGTCTGGTGTGTCGGTAAAACGGTGCCCGTCGCGTGCCACGTTTGCTCTTATCCACACGCTGCCCGTCGGGTGGCGTGTCGGTAAAATGGTGCCCGTCGGGTGGCCTGTCGATGAAACGGTGCCTGTCGGGTGGCCTGTCGGTAAAACGGTGCCCGTCGGGTGGCGTGTCGGTAAAACGGTGCCCGTCGTGAGGCTTGTCGGCAAAACGATGCCCGTCGGGTGACGTGTGGGCAAGCCTCACGACGGGCACCATTTTACCGACACGCCACCCGTCAGGCACCGTTTTACCAACACGCCACCCGACGGGCACTGTTTTACCGACAGGCCACCCGATTGGCACCGTTTTACCGAAACACCACCGACGGGCACCGTTTTGCCAACATGCCACCCACGGGGACCGTTTTACCGACATGCCACCCGACGGGCACTGTTTTACCGACAGGCGACCCGACTGGCACCGTTTTACCGACATGCCACCCGACGGGCACTGTTTTACCGACAGGCGACCTGACGGGCACCGTTTTACCGACACGCCACTCGACGGGCATCGTTTTGCCGACAAGCCTCACGACGGGCACCGTTTTACCGATACGCCACCCGACGGGCACCGTTTTACCAACACGCCAACTGACGGGCACCGTTTTCCCGACACGCCACCCGACGGGCATCGGTTTACCGACATGGCCGACGAGCACCATTTTACCGACATGCTCGACGGGAACTGTTTTACCGAAAGGGCACCCGACGAGCACTGTTTTACCGACATGCCACCCGAAGGGCAAGGTTTTGTCTACAGAGCACTCGACGCGCACCGTTTTACCGACACGCCACCCGACGGGTACCGTTTTACTGACAGGCCACCCGACGGGGACCGTTTTACCGGCACACCACCCGACGGGCACCGGTTTTTCCGATAAGCCACCCGACGGGCACTGTTATGCCGACTTGACACCCAACTTGACCCGTGTGGACAAGAGCCGACGTGCCACCCGACAGGCACCGTTTTGCCGACAAGCCTACCGACGGGCACCGTTTTCCCGACACGCCACCCGATGGGCACCATTTTGCCGACTGGCCATCCGACGGGCACGATTTACCGACATGCCACCCGACATGCACCGTTTTGTCGATATGCCACCCGGCGGGCACCATTTTACCGACACGCCACCCGACGGGCACCGTTTTATCGACACGCCACTCAGCGGGCACCACTTTACCGACACGCCACCCGACGGGCACCGTTTTTTGCGAACAAGCCTCCCGACGGACACCATTTTACCGACACGACACCCGACGGGCATCGTTTTCCCGACATGGCCGACGAGCACCATTTTACCGACTGGCCACCCGACGGGCACCATTTTACCCACACGCCACCCGTCAGGCACCGTTTTACCGACACGCCACCCAACGAGCACTGTTTTACCGACACGCCACCAGACGGGCATCGTTTTACCGACACGCCACCCGACGAGCACCGTTTTTTCCGATAAGCCCCCCGACGGGCACTGTTATGCCGACTTGATACCCAACGGGACCCGTGTGGACGAGAGCCGACGTGCCACCCGACGGGCACCGTTTTGCCGACAATCCTACCGACGGGACCGTTTTCCCGACACGCCACCCGACGGGCACCGTTTTGTCGACAGGCCACCCGACGGGCACCGTTTTACCCACATGCCACCCGACGGGCACCATCTTGCCGATAGGCCACCCGACGGGCACCGTTTTATCGACATGCCACCCGACGGGCACCGTTTTACCGACAAGCCACCCGACAGGGACCGATTTCCCAACACGCCACCCGACGAGCACCGTTTTGTCGACAGGCCACCCGACGGGCACCGTTTTACCAACATGCCACCCGACGGGCACCGTCTTGCCGACAGGCCACCCGACGGGCATCGTTTTATCGACATGCCACCCGATGGGCACCATTTTACCGACTGGCCACCCGACGGGCACCATTTTACCGACACGCCACCCGTCAGGCACCGTTTTACCAACACGCCACCCGACGGGCACTGTTTTACCGACAGGCCACCCGATTGGTGCCGTTTTACCGAAACACCACCGACGGGCACCGTTTTGCCAACATGCCACCCGACGGGAACAGTTTTATCGACATGCCACTCGACGGGCACTGTTTTACCGACAGGCGACCTGATGGGCACCGTTTTACCGACACGCCTCCCGACGGGCATCGTTTTGCCGACAAGCCTCACGACGGGCACCGTTTTACCGACACGCCACCCGACGGGCACCGTTTTACCGACACGCCAACTGACGGGCACCGTTTTCCCGACAAGCCACCCGACGGGCACCGTTTCACCGATAGGCCACCAAACAGGCACCGTTTCACCGACAGGCCACCCGACGGGCACCATTTTACCGACACGCCACCCGACGGGCACCGTTTTGTCAACAAGCCTCCCGACGGGCACCGTTTTACCGACACGACACCCGACGGGCACCCTTTTGCCGACAAGCCACTCGACGGGCACCGTTTTACCGACACGCCACCCGACGGGCATCGTTTTACCGACATTGCCGACAAGCACCATTTTACCAACAATCCACCCGACGGGCACTGTGTGGATGGAAGTTAACGTGCCACGCGACAGGCACCATTTTACCGACACGCCACATGACGGGCATCATTTTACCGACAACCGACCCGACGGGCACCATTTTACCGACACGCCAACTGACGGGCACCAATTTACTGACACGCCACCCGGCGGGCACCGGTTTACCGACATGCTCGACGGCACTATTTTACCGATAGGGCACCCGACAGGCACTGTTTTACCGACATGCCACCCGATGGGCACGGTTTTGTCGACTGACCACTCGACGCGCACCGTTTTACCGACACGCCACCTGACGGGTACCGTTTTACTGACAGGCCACCCGACGGGGACCGTTTTACCGACACGCCACCCGATGGGCACCATTTTTTCCGATAAGCCACCCGACGGGCACTGTTATGCCGACTTGACACCCAACGTGACCCGTGTCGACGAGAGCCGACGTGCCACCCGACAGGCACCGTTTTGCCGACAAGCCTACCGACGGGCACCGTTTTCCCGACACGCCACCCGATGGGCACAATTTTGCCGACAGGCCATCCGACGGGCACGATTTACCGACATGCCACCCGACAGGCACTGTTTTGTCGATATGCCACCCGGCGGGCACCATTATAGCGACACGCCACTCGACGGGCACCGTTTTATCGACACGCCACTCGGCGGGAACCACTTTACCGACACGCCACCCGGCGGGCACCGTTTTGCGGACAAGCCTCCCGACGGACACCGTTTTACCGACACGCCACCCGACGGGCATCGTGTTCCCGACATGGCCGACGAGCACCATTTTACCGACTGGCCACCCGACGGGCACCATTTTACCAACACGCCACCCGTCAGGCACCGTTTTACCCACACGCCACCCGACGGGCACTAGTTTACCGACAGGCCACCCGATTGGTACCGTTTTACCGAAACACCACCAACGGGCACCGTTTTGCCAACATGCCACCCGACGGGAACAGTTTTACCGACATGCCACCCGTCGGGCACTGTTTTACCGACAGGCGACCTGACGGGCACCGTTTTACCGACACGCCTCCCGACGGGCATCGTTTTGCCGACAAGCCTCACGACGGGCACCGTTTTACCGACACGCCAGCCGACGGGCACCGTTTTACCGACACGCCAACCGACGGGCACCGTTTTCCCGACATGCCACCCGACGGGCACTGTTTCACCGACAGGCCACCCGACAGGCACCGTTTCACCGACAGGCCACCGGACGGGCACCATTTTACCGACACGCCACCCGACGGGCAGCGTGTGGATAAGAGCAAACGTGGCACGCGACGGGCACCGTTATACCGACACACGAGACGACGGGCACCGTTTTGCCAACTGGTGACCCGACGGGCACCGTTTTACCGACACGCCACCCGACGGGCACCGTTTTGCCGACAAGCCTCTCGACGGGAACCGTTTTACCGACACGCCACCCGACGGGCACCGTTTTACCGACATGGCCGACAAGCACCATTTTACCAACAATCCACCCAACGGGCACTGTGTGGATGGGAGCTAACGTGCCACGCGACAGGCACCATTTTACCGACACGCCACCCGACGGGCATCATTTCACCGACAGGCGACCCGACGGGCACCGTTTTACCGACACGCCAACTGACGGGCACCGTTTTGCCGACATGCCCGACGTGCACCAATTTACTGACACGCCACCCGACGGGCACCGGTTTACCGACATGCTCGACGGGCAGTATTTTACCGATAGGGCACCCGACAGGCACTGTTTTACCGACATGCCACCCGATGGGCACGGTTTTGTCGACTGACCACTCGACGCGCACCGTTTTACCGACACGCCACCTGACGGGTACCGTTTTACTGACAGGCCACCCGACGGGGACCGTTTTACCGACACGCCACCCGATGGGCACCATTTTTTCCGATAAGCCACCCGACGGGCACTGTTATGCCGACTTGACACCCAACGTGACCCGTGTCGACGAGAGCCGACGTGCCACCCGACAGGCACCGTTTTGCCGACAAGCCTACCGACGGGCACCGTTTTCCCGACACGCCACCCGATGGGCACCGTTTTGCCGACAGGCCACCCGACGGGCACCGTTTTACCGACATGCCACCCGACAGGCACCGTTTTGTCGATATGTGATGCACCCTGAGAAACCACATTTAAATAAGCTTAAATTATGATAAAAAGAACCTAAATTGCATGTATGAGATCCTATTTTATTGCTTTTTAGTGTACATTTCATGTGTTTTGTAAATATTAATAAGACTGCTTAATTTGAGCTTATTTGAGCTCAATTTACCTTGTTTTATGCTTTTTAATAAGACTTTGGCAATTCTAAGACATTGCAATGATGTTTCAGGCATTAAAAATGAAGAAAGAAGATGTTCGGAGGTCAAAGGATGCAAAATTCGGAATCTTCAACACTGGAATGCTCCAGAATGCGCCACTTCAGCATGGCGGCGCATAAAAATGCTCTCCAGCGCCATTTTATGCGCCATTTCAACACTAGGAGAAATTTCGGATGGAAAAGCTTCAGGATGCGCCATTCCTCCTTGGTGGCGCCTAAAACCACCTTTATGCGCCACTTTTTGCGCCGATTGTCAAATTTGAGAAAATTGTCAGAATGCGCCAGTGCTTCTTGGCGGCGCATAAAATGCCCCTCCAGCGCCACTTTTTGCGCCGTTTTGGAAAATTTGGGAAAATCAGCGTATGCGCCAGTTCTACTTGGTGGCGCCTAAAACCCTCTCCGAGCGCCATTTTATGCGCCGATGTCGCGGTTGAGCAGTTTCTTAACCGCCCGAACTCGGTTTTAAACACCGTTTTTCTTCATTTTTCGAGATCAGACAGAACCAGACTAATATTCATCGATAGAAAACACTCTGTAAACATCATTCTAATGGGAGAAGAAGGCCAGAAACACAAAATCATGCCGGAGGAATGCATCAAGGACGCTGTTCTGGGCGTGTTCTTCCTATTCTAGGTGTTGCCTTTCTTTTTCTTGCATTGTAATGAATTGAAATTGCCTCTAAAAATAATCTGCTATCATGTTTTTAATTTGTAGACGGATTTCTGTATTGTTCGTGTTAGAAGTGTTCTAGAACGGGAGTTCAGAATCACTTTGAAGTACGAATTTATCTTTTATGGAAGTAATATAATATGTCGATGTTTTCTATTGGAATCTGGGATTATGATTAAATGTCAGATTATGAATTATCTAGTTTGAGCGCTATTCTGCATGAATGGTAGAAGTGAAATTCATATTTTGCTGTTAGTTTGCTTTTTGGTCGATCAAATTGGAGTAATCTGATATGATGTTAAAATCTGTATTGGAATTATATGTTAGATGCTATTAAACTAATCGATACTCTGTGTTTTTGCTAAATCTGTGATTTAAATTATTAATCTGCTAAAGTCTGAAAAGATCGATTAATCTTAATTCCCTATTTTTAGTAATCTGGCATTAATTCTAATTTATCTGCATTTTAATATTATTATTTAAATCCAGTTTACCACGTTTTATTATTATTTTACCATAATTATTAGATTATTTACACTGTTTAGCATAATTTGAATGTTAGAATCTAATTTCATAAATTCTGCTTTGCTAAATCGGGAGATAAAAAGTAGAATTAATATTTTAGTACCGGAATTGGGAATAAATTACATTAAAAATGGATTCTAGCATGTGCACAATGATTTGGGAAATGAAAAGTGCCTATTAATTGCTATAGGAAAATTTGTATGCTTGGAAAAGACTCAAATTTAGGCCTAGAATAATGATTGCTAAATGTTAGATAATCTAATCAGCTTCCATGAAGTCCGTTTAAGCATAATTTGGAATTTTAGTAGATTATTATATTTTTAATCTTTATAAAAATATTTAAATTTAAGAGATTGATTTTTAGAACATTGGGAAATGTCAAATTATTACACAATTTCTATTTTATAATAAAGATGGCAATTTTTAAAATATTACAAGCAACTCCCATTAGTATTTTTATCAATTAAAACTTTAATTTGCTTTATTTTAATTTAATGTCACTATTTTAATTTAATTACCATTAGAATTAAACAAATCCTTTTTTAAAATATAAAATATATTAATGAACTTAAGAACAATTAAAATATTCTCCGGAATGAAATAATATTCTGAAATTCCCTTGGGTTCGACCCGGTATTCACCGGTTTTTATTACTTGATGACAACCATCCGCTTGTGGTAAAATATGAGTGGTGAAAATCACCCATCAATATGCCACCCGGCGGGCACCATTTTACCGACACGCCACCCGACGGGCACCGTTTTATCGACACGCCACTCGGCGGGCACCACTTTACCGACACGCCACCCGACGGGCACCGTTTTGCGGATAAGCCTCCCGACGGGCACCGTTTTACCGACACGCCACCCGACGGGCATCGTTTTCCCGACATGGTCGACGAGCACCATTTTACCGACTGGCCACCCGACGGGCACCATTTTACCAACACGCCACCCGTCAGGCACCGTTTTACCGACACGCCACCCAACGGGCACTGTTTTACCGACACTCCAACAGACGGGCATCGTTTCACCGAAACGCCACCCGATGGGCACCGTTTTTTCCGATAAGCCCCCCGACGGGCACTGTTATGCCGACTTGATACCCAACGGGACCCGTGTGGACGAGAGCCGACGTGCCACCCGACGGGCACCGTTTTGCCGACAAGCCTACCGACGGGGACCGTTTTCCCGACACACCACCCGACGGGCACCGTTTTGTCGACAGGCCACCCGACGGGCACCGTTTTACCCACATGCCACCCGACGGGCACCATCTTGCCGACAGGCCACCCGACGGGCACCGTTTTATCGACATGCCACCCGACGGGCACCGTTTTACCGACAAGCCACCCGACGGGGACCGTTTTCCCGACACGCCACCCGACGAGCACCGTTTTGTCGACAGGCCACCCGACGGGCACCGTTTTACCCACATGCCACCCGACGGGCACCGTCTTGCCGACAGGCCACCCGACGGGCACCGTTTTATCGACATGCCACCCGATGGGCACCATTTTACCGACTGGCCACCCGACGGGCACCATTTTATCGACACGCCACCCGTCAGGCACCGTTTTACCAACACGCCACCCAACGGGCACTGTTTTACCGACAGGCCACCCGATTTGTACCGTTTTACCGAAACACCACCGACGGGCACCGTTTTGCCAACATGCCACCCGACAGGAACAGTTTTACCGACATGCCACCCGACGGGCACTGTTTTACCGACAGGCGACCTGACGGGCACCGCTTTACCGACACGCCTCCCGACGGGCATCGTTTTGCCGACAAGCCTCATGACGGGCACCGTTTTACCGACACGCCACCCGACGGGCACCGTTTTACCGGCAGGCCACCCGACAGGCACCGTTTCATCGACAGGCCACCCGACGGGCACCATTTTACCGACACGCCACCCGACGGGCAGCGTGTGGATAAGAGCAAACGTGGCACGCGACGGGCACCGTTTTACCGACACACCAGACGACGGGCACCGTTTTGCCAACTGGTGACCCGACGGGCACCGTTTTACCGACACGCCACCCGACGGGCACCGTTTTGCCGACAAGCCTCTCGACGGGAACCGTTTTACCGACACGCCACCCGACGGGCACCGTTTTACCGACAGGGCCGACAAGCACCATTTTACCAACAATCCACCCGACAGGCACTGTGTGGATGGGAGCTAACGTGCCACGCGACAGGCACCATTTTATCGACACGCCACCCGACGGGCATCATTTTACTGACAGGCGACCCGACGGGCACCGTTTTACGGACACGCCAACTGACGGGCACCATTTTGCCGACATGCCTGACGGGCACCAATTTACTGACACGCCACCCGACGGGCACCGGTTTTCCGACATGCTCGACGGGCACTGTTTTACCGATAGGGCACCCGACAGGCACTGTTTTACCGACATGCCACCCGAAGGGCACGGTTTTGTCGACATACCACTCGACGCGCACCATTTTACCGACACGCCACCTGACTGGTACCGTTTTACTGACAGGCTACCCGACGGGGACCGTTTTACCGACACGCTACCCGACGGGCACCGTTTTTTCCGATAAGCCACCCGACGGGCACTGTTATGCCGACTTGACACCCAAAGTGACCCGTGTCGACGAGAGCCGACGTGCCACCCGACAGGCACCGTTTTGCCGACAAGCCTACCGACGGGCACCGTTTTCCCGACACGCCACCCGATGGGCAACGTTTTTCCGACAGGCCACCCGACGGGCACCGTTTTACCGACATGCCACCCAACAGGCACCGTTTTGTCGATATGCCACCCGGCGGGCACCATTTTACCGACACGCCACCCGACGGGCACCGTTTTATCGACACGCCACTCGGCGGGCACCACTTTACCGACACGCCACCCGACGGGCACCGTTTTGCGGATAAGCCTCCCGACGGGCACCGTTTTACCGACACGCCACCCGACGGGCATCGTTTTCCCGACATGGCCGACGAGCACCATTTTACCGACTGGCCACCCGACGGGCACCGTTTTACCAACACGCCACCCGTCAGGCACCGTTTTGCCGACAAGCCTACCGACGGGGACCGTTTTCCCGACACGCCACCCGACGGGCACCGTTTTGTCGACAGGCCACCCGACGGGCACCGTTTTACCCACATGCCACCCGACGGGCACCATCTTGCCGATAGGCCACCCGACGGGCACCGTTTTATCGACATGCCACCCGACGGGCACCGTTTTACCGACAAGCCACCCGACGGGGACCGATTTCCCAACACGCCACCCAACGAGCACCGTTTTGTCGACAGGCCACCCGACGGGCACCGTTTTACCAACATGCCACCCGACGGGCACCGTCTTGCCGACAGGCCACCCGACGGGCATCGTTTTATCGACATGCCACCCGATGGGCACCATTTTACCGACTGGCCACCCGACGGGCACCATTTTACCGACACGCCACCCGTCAGGCACCGTTTTACCAACACGCCACCCGACGGGCACTGTTTTACCGACAGGCCACCCGATTGGTGCCGTTTTACCGAAACACCACCGACGGGCACCGTTTTGCCAACATGCCACCCGACGGGAACAGTTTTACCGACATGCCACTCGACGGGCACTGTTTTACCGACAGGCGACCTGATGGGCACCGTTTTACCGACACGCCTCCCGACGGGCATGGTTTTGCCGACAAGCCTCACGACGGGCACCGTTTTACCGACACGCCACCCGACGGGCACCGTTTTACCGACACGCCAACTGACGGGCACCGTTTTCCCGACATGCCACCCGACGGGCACCGTTTCACCGACAGGCCACCAAACAGGCACTGTTTCACCGACAGGCCACCCGACGGGCACCATTTTACCGACACGCCACCCGACGGGCACCGTTTTGTCAACAAGCCTCCCGACGGGCACCGTTTTACCGACACGCCACCCGACGGTCACCGTTTTGCCGACAAGCCTCTCGACGGGCACCGTTTTACCGACACGCCACCCGACGGGCATCGTTTTACCGACATGGCCGACAAGCACCATTTTACCAACAATCCACCCGACGGGCACTGTGTGGATGGGAGCTAACGTGCCACGCGACAGGCACCATTTTACTGACACGCCACATGACGGACATCATTTTACCGACAAGCGACCCGACGGGCACCATTTTACCGACACGCCAACTGACGGGCACCAATTTACTGACACGCCACCCGGCGGGCACCGGTTTACCGACATGCTCGACGGGCACTATTTTACCGATAGGGCACCCGACAGGGCACTGATTTACCGACATGCCACCCGATGGGCACGGTTTTGTCGACAGACCACTCGACGCGCACCGTTTTACCGACACGCCACCTGACGGGTACCGTTTTACTGACAGGCCACCCGACGGGGACCGTTTTACCGACACGCCACCCGATGGGCACCATTTTTTCCGATAAGCCACCCGACGGGCACTGTTATGCCGACTTGACACCCAACGTGACCCGTGTCGACGAGAGCCGACGTGCCACCCGACAGGCACCGTTTTGCCGACAAGCCTACCGACGGGCACCGTTTTCCCGACACGCAACCCGATGGGCACAATTTTGCCGATAGGCCATCCGACGGGCACGATTTACCGACATGCCAACCGACAGGCACCGTTTTGTCGATATGCCACCCGGCGGGCACCATTTTACCGACACGCACCCGACGGGCACCGTTTTTATCGACACGCCACTCGGCGGGCACCACTTACCGACACGCCACCCGGCGGGCACCGTTTTGCGGATAAGCCTCCGACGGGCACCGTTTTTACCGACACGCCACCCGACGGGCATCGTTTTCCCCGACATGGTCGACGAGCACCATTTTACCGACTGGCCACCCGACGGGCACCATTTTACCAACACGCCACCCGTCAGGCACCGTTTTACCGACACGCCACCCAACGGCACTGTTTTACCGACACTCCAACAGACGGGCATCGTTTTACCGAAACGCCACCCGATGGGCACCGTTTTTTCCGATAAGCCCCCCGACGGGCACTGTTATGCCGACTTGATACCCAACGGGACCCGTGTGGACGAGAGCCGACGTGCCACCCGACGGGCACCGTTTTGCCGACAAGCCTACCGACGGGGGACCGTTTTCCCGACACACCACCCGACGGGCACCGTTTTGTCGACAGGCCACCCGACGGGCACCGTTTTACCCACATGCCACCCGACGCGCACCATCTTGCCGACAGGCCACCCGACGGGCACCGTTTTATCGACATGCCACCCGACGGGCACCGTTTTACCGACAAGCCACCCGACGGGACCGTTTTCCCGACAACGCCACCCGACGAGCACCGTTTTGTCGACAGGCCACCCGACGGGCACCGTTTTACCCACATGCCACCCGACGGGCACCGTCTTGCCGACAGGCCACCCGACGGGCACCGTTTTATCGACACGCCACCCGTCAGGCACCGTTTTACCAACACGCCACCCAACGGGCACTGTTTTACCGACAGGCCACCCGATTTGTACCGTTTTTACCGAAACACCACCGACGGGCACCGTTTTGCCAACATGCCACCCGACAGGAACAGTTTTACCGACATGCCACCCGACGGGCACTGTTTTACCGACAGGCGACCTGACGGGCACCGCTTTACCGACACGCCTCCCGACGGGCATCGTTTTGGCCGACAAGCCTCATGACGGGCACCGTTTTACCGACACGCCACCCGACGGGCACCGTTTTACCGGCAGGCCACCCGACAGGCACCGTTTCATCGACAGGCCACCCGACGGGCACCATTTTACCGACACGCCACCCGACGGGCAGCGTGTGGATAAGAGCAAACGTGGCACGCGACGGGCACCGTTTTACCGACACACCAGGACGACGGGCACCGTTTTGCCAACTGGTGACCCGACGGGCACCGTTTTACCGACACGCCACCCGACGGGCACCGTTTTGCCGACAAGCCTCTCGACGGGAACCGTTTTACCGACACGCCACCCGACGGGCACCGTTTTACCGACAGGGCCGAAAAGCACCATTTTACCAACAATCCACCCGACAGGCACTGTGTGGATGGGAGCTAACGTGCCACGCGACAGGCACCATTTTATCGACACGCCACCCGACGGGCATCATTTTACTGACAGGCGACCCGACGGGCACCGTTTTACGGACAGTGCCAACTGACGGGCACCATTTTGCCGACATTGCCTGACGGGCACCAATTTTACTGACACGCCACCCGACGGGCACCGGTTTTCCGACATGCTCGACGGGCACTGTTTTACCGATAGGGCACCCGACAGGCACTGTTTTACCGACATGCCACCCGAAGGGCACGGTTTTGTCGACAGACCACTCGACGCGCACCATTTTACCGACCACGCCACCTGACTGGTACCGTTTTACCTGACAGGCTACCCGACGGGGACCGTTTTACCGACACGCTACCCGACGGGCACCGTTTTTTCCGGATAAGCCACCCGACGGGCACTGTGTATGCCGACTTGACACCCAAAGTGACCCGTGTCGACGAGAGCCGACGTGCCACCCGACAGGTACCGTTTTGCCGACAAGCCTACCGACGGGCACCGTTTTCCCGACACGCCACCCCGATGGGCAACGTTTTTCCGACAGGCCACCCGACGGGCACCGTTTTACCGACATGCCACCCAACAGGCACCGTTTTGTCGATATGCCACCCGGCGGGCACCATTTTACCGACACGCCACCCGACGGGGCACCGTTTTATCGACACGCCACTACCGGCGGGCACCACTTTACTGACAAAAAAACACACGCCCAACCCGACGGGCACCGTTTTGCGGACAAGCTCCCGACCGGGCACGTTTTTACCGACACTCGCCACACCGACGGGCATCGTTTTCCC
>JAOANR010000003.1:38112898-38143446 GCA_030278955.1 Hygrophila difformis | reverse complement strand
CCCAACGATAGTACTCCCCGCCCTCTCTTTATAGTGGATGTATTGACCTCGCATCGTTTGTAGACGATGGAGAGGTTTCCGGCATCCCTGAATTTCTTGCAGGTTTGCTGTGCTTTGAAGGCTTCACTGATGTCATTTTCTCCTACACGAGAGAGGATTTCACCCAGGAGCTCGAGGGGTAAGTCCAGCAGATGGGTTTCTTCGGGTGCAGGGTCTGGGTCTGGAAGATTGTCCCTGAAAAGATAAGAAGTGATGAATCCAATTTTTATGTAATTTTCGGAAATTATTCAAGTTTAGAAACCAACATCCTCACATTTAGAGCTTTGCTCTAGATGTGAGATTATTAAGTTTCTGACTTGAATTTTAATTTAAAGCATATGTAAATAATATTTGGTTTTAAATGGGCTAAAGAGCCCAAAATAAAATAAAATTGGCCATTGGGCCTAAAATCTTTTTAATGGGCCATAGGGCCCAAAAGTTTTCAATTTTATTAAACAAGTCCGAGACACTTGTTGGAAGTGGAATGAGATGGATAGATGGAAATGGAATGCTCGAATATTGGAATGTGCAATGGAGACGTGGCGGAACGGATTTGCTGTTTCTGAATAGCTTGGACTGTTTGGACAGTTTAAAGCATCCAAAAATTTGCAACACTATTTTTAATAATTAAAAATGGTTGACTCGTTTTATTTAATAAAAGTGGGATGTGAGTGGTCCCATTTTGGATTTTGAAAAGGATAGCAGTTAGGTGACAAAATACTGCTATCTTACTCACACTAGTGTTCCATTGGGAACAAAACTCAAGTCAAACATTAAACAAAATAACTCTTTTTGTCTTTTTCTCAAAGGTTGCTTTTATTAAAAGTGGAAGCTTCCTATTGGGTGTTTGTACTATGTTTCCATAAACAAACAAACATTTATTCCCATGAGATTTCTGACATGAGAACAATTGTGCCCAAAAAAAAAAAAAATCTTCCATCTTTATTACACCACCCACACTGTGCACATCACATCAGGATCAATCAAACTAATAGCATCCCGATATTCAAAACAACACCCAAATGCTTATCAGTTTGTTCTCTCCAGTTTTAAACTCCAAAAATCTTATCCATTAGCAGTTTTAACTCCATAGTCAGTTTTCAAAACAAGTTCTCAAAAACTTCAAAATGGTGCTCAAAACCGAGGGCACTCAAAACCTCTAAAGATCTGAAGTTGGATGTGCACACTAACAACATCATACCACGAACACACAAACTGAAAAACAAAACGAGACAAAAATAAAAAGAACGGGTCCGAAGGGGGGCTATGTCCATGGTGAAAATAGGGTTTACCCTCTCCTCCTTGGCTCGGGTCTAGGCACGGGTCCAAGGATTGGGAGGGGTCCATGAAATCGGTCCATAGTTTCCCTTAGAAATGGCGTGCAAGAGTGCGAAGAACACGTGGTGTTCGTTCGGATGAGGGAAAAATGGGGGAGAGGGAGATGGAGAACTCAAAGAAGTTGAAATGACAGGAGGGAGGTGAAAAGAAACTGGAGGGGGTGGGGGGGGTATAAATACTTGAACTTTTGTCGCGGAATCCGACACTTTGTCGCGGAACAAGGTTCCGCGACAAGACATAGCGACATTAGGGTGGTCGCGGAGTTGAGGGTTGGTCGCGGAGTCATGCTCCGCGACAAGGCCACCGCGACAAAGTTCAGTATGGAGACAGTCAACGCAAATCGTGTCGCGGAGCAGGGGCTGGTCGCGGAGTCATGCTCCGCGACAAGGTGCTTCGCGACAAGATGTGGGGAAATGGTTGAGAAGGAAAAGGGATTTTGTCGCGGAGTAGGGCCTGGTCGCGATGCATGACATCGCGACAAAGGTCCTTCCGCGACAAAGGGTTTTTGAATCTTTCAAATTTTCTTGGACTGGGCCCGAGTGTGATGTTGGGCCTGAGTCCATTTTATTTGATTTGGGCTGAATAAATTCAGTCCAAGTAAATTCAAAATGCTGGGCTGAAAATTAAATAATCCACTTGCATAAAATTAGGTTGGGTCAGTTCCATTTTATCTGTGAATTTTGTTTCGGGTCTTGAATTTCTTCAATTCCCGAGAACATTTTCTCAGATTTATAGAACTAATCCAACCAAGAACCCTGGGTTTTCCATGTTACTGTTGTCTGTTCCTTCTTTTTGGTGGTTCCGAACTTCTGCAAGACAGACAAATAAGACGCATTAGATTTTCTCCAAATATCAACATCCTCACATTTAGAGTCTTAGTACTCTAAATGTTTAATTGATCTTTGGGTACTTTCTTGCCATGAAATAAATACTGTAACTATATGCTATATATATATATATAAACTAAATTTTTTTTTTTTTTTTTTTTTTTTTTTTTTTTTTTTTTTTTTTTGTATTTTTAAATGCTGTTTCTTATTGAGTGTAAGCCGGGTCTGCCACTGCTTGGCTTTCTTTCTCCGGATCGAACTGTCCGAGGTACTCTTTCAATCGTTGTCCATTCACCACTATATCGCCCCTGCCAGTTCGAATCCTGACAGCTCCATTTTTGAACACCTCTAGTACTTCATGTGGTCCTTCCCATCTAGATTTGAGCTTTCCGGGGAACAGCTTCAACCTAGTATTAAACAATAACACATGTTGACCAACATAAAAATACTTAGGTTTGATCCGGCGATCGTTGCAACTTCTGGGTCCGCTCCTTGTAAATTCGAGAGCTTTCATAAGCTTGCGCTCGTATTTCCTCAATTTCATTGAGGTCCAACTTACGTTTGCTCTGAGCAACTTTCGGATCGAAGTTAAGCGTTTTAACGGCCCAGTAAGCTTTATGCTCTAGCTCTACAGGCAAATGACAGGCTTTTCCGAAGACCAGCCTATATGGAGACATCCCGATGGGAGTCTTATATACTGTGCGGTATGCCCATAGAGCATCATTGAGCTTACGTGCCCAATCCTTACGGGTTATCCCGACAGTGGCTTCGAGTATGTGTTTGATTTCGCGATTGGATACTTCGACTTGACCACTAGTCTGAGGATGGTAAGGCGTGCCTATCTTATGGAGGATCCCATTTTTACTCATTAAAGTTTCAAAAGCTTTATTAATAAAGTGTGTTCCTCCATCAGATATCACCACCCTAGGTACGCCAAATCGACTGAAAATGTTGTTCTTGAGGAACTTGATGACTTGGCTACCATCATTGGTTGGTAATGCGACAGCCTCGACCCATTTGGATACGTAATCGACAGCTACCAAGATGTAGTAGTTTCCACCAGATGGTGGAAACGGTCCCATGAAGTCAATGCCCCATACATCAAAGATTTCAAGCGTGAGAATCCCCTTTTGAGGCATCTCATCCCTCTTGGAAATGTTTCCTAATCTTTGGCATCTGTCACAGCCCTTAACAAATGTCCTGCAATCCTCATAGATGTGAGGCCAATAAAATCCACATTCGAGGACCTTGTGAGCCGTTCGAGCGGGACCATGGTGACCTCCATATTCTGATTCATGGCATTTCTGACAATTTGATAGGCTTCATGCTCAGTCACACATCGCCTGATTATTAAATCAGGGCAGTGTTTGAAGAGATAAGGTTCTTCCCAGAAGTAACTTAATACATCTCGTTTGAACTTATTCCTCTGATGATAGTTCGAAAACTGGGGGGTTACTCCGCATGCCAAGAAGTTAGCGATGTCAGAAAACCATGGACAAGCTTGATCATGCAGATGCAACGCGAACAACTGTTCGTCCGGGAAATCTTCATTGACGGCTTTTTCCTTTTTATCATTATCTAATCGAGATAAGTGGTCAGCAGCACCATTATCTCGACCTCGCCTATCTTTTATTATGATGTCGAATTCTTGCAACAGAAGTACCCACCTGATTAATCGAGGTTTTGCATCTTGTTTGCTAAACAAGTATCTCAATGCTGTATGATCGGTGTATACTATGGTCTTTGTACCTATCAGGTACTGTCTGAACTTGTCAAACGCGAAGACTACAGCATACATCTCTTTTTCCGTTGTGGTGTAGTTAACTTGGGCCTCATTCAGGGCATGACTTGCGTAATGAATTACGCAGTGTCTCCCATCCTTATGTTGTCCAAGAACTGCGCCTACAGCGAGACCACTAGCATCGCACATTACCTCGAAAGGTATTGACCAATCGGGTGGTTGCACTATCGGTGCAGAAACCAACATCTTCTTGAGCGTGTCAAAGGCTTGGACACACGCTTCATTTATTAAGAAGGGATTTTCTTTACAAAGCAGATTAGTGAGCGGCTTGGCAATTTTAGAGAAATCCTTAATGAATCGCCGGTAAAAACCGGCATGCCCTAAGAAGCTCCTAACTGTTTTGATCGAGTTAGGGAGAGGGAGATTGGAAATGATGGAAACTTTGGCTGGATCAACTTCAATGCCTGCACGAGAAATGCGATGACCTAACACTATGCCCTCAGTAACCATAAAATGGCACTTTTCCCAATTTAAAACCAAGTTAGTGTCCTCACACCTCTTTAAAATCTTAGCAAGATTGGTCAAACAATCTTCGAACGTATCTCCATATACAGAGAAGTCATCCATGAAGACCTCAATGCATTTTTCGATAAATTCAGAGAAAATAGACATCATGCATCTTTGAAAGTAGCAGGTGCATTGCATAAACCAAAAGGCATCCGTCGATAAGCAAAAGTGCCGTACGGGCAAGTAAAAGTGGTTTTATCATGGTCCTCACTGGAAATAACAATCTGATTATAACCAGAATAACCATCCAAAAAGCAATAAAACGCTCTCCCTGCCAACCTCTCAAGCATCTGATCAATGAATGGCAATGGAAAATGGTCCTTGCGTGTGGCCTCATTCAGCTTCCGGTAGTCGATACAAACTCTCCATCCGGTCACTGGCCTGGTTGCAACCTCTTCTCCTTGCTCATTCTTGGTTATGCACATCCCTCCTCGTTTGGGTACGACCTGCACTGGGCTAACACCATTTGCTATCAGAGATAGGATAGATTATACCAGCATCTAAGAGCTTGATAACTTCTTTCCTTACCACTTCCTGCATAAGGGGGTTCAATCGCCTCTGAGGTTGACGGGAGGGTTTAAACTCTTCTTCCATTAGAATCCTGTGCATGCAAATAGAAGGGCTTATTCTTTTATATCAGAAATGGTCCAACCTATTGCATGTACATGTTTCTTAAGAACGACCACCAGAGCATTTTCTTGCTCTTGAGAGAGCTTAGCCGAAACAATCACGGGTAACTTTTTATGTTCTGCGAGAAACGCGTTACTTGAGATGATCGGGTAGTGTTTTAAGTTCAAGCTCTGGTGGACATTCAACGGAAGGGAGTAGTTTGCGAGAATTGGGTAGTGGAAGAACAGATTTACCTTCAGGATCCTGCATCAGTACAGGATCCTCTTCCTCCTCTTGGTTGGCGTCCTCATGGAAGTCCATGCCATCAAATTCCTCCAAATCCCCTGTTTCGGGATCGGCGAAGTGAACGGCATTGCATTCTTTGTGCTCCACGCCAGCAGGCTTCAGTACCTGCTTTGATGGTTCATCCAGCATCATTTCACGCTCAAGTTCAGAGTCAAGCTCTTCCCTAACTATTACATTTTCAAATGAAAAACAAGAACTGTCATTCGGAAATTTCTGCAATTTCTCCATATCAAAGATGATCTCCTCGCCATCGACCCTTAGGGTGACTTTTCCGGATTTGGCGTCAATCAGTGCACCACCAGTGGCTAGAAATGGGCGTCCAAGGATGAGTGGCATTTCAGAATCCTCCTCAATGTCGAGGACGATGAAGTCGACCGGGAAAAGAACTTGCCCGGTTTTGACTACAACATCCTTGAGAATTCCTACGGGCTGAGTGATTGATCTGTCTGCAAGTTGCAGTCTCATCTTGACCGGTTGAATTTCTCCAAGCTTAAGGCGAACAGCCATAGCTAGTGGCATCACATTGATGCTTGATCCTAGATCACAGAGCCCCATACTCACTTTGGCCTTTCCGAATTGTACTGGAAGTGTGCAACATCCGGGGTCCTCTTTCTTTTCAGGCATTCTCCTCTGAACAATGGCACTGCACGTGCTGTTGAGAATAATTACCTCTTCCTGCTCAACCTGCCTTTTTCCTGAAATCAATTCTTTCAAGAACTTAGCATAGATGGGCATTTCGGAAATCATTTCTGTGAGAGGAATGGTTATCTCTACAGACTTTAATCGTTGCAGAAATTTCTTGAATTTAAGATCATGTTCTTTACTTTTAAGCCGCGCAGGATAAGGAATCCTGGGCATGTACTTGTTATTAGCAATTTTTGGTGGTGAAGGGAAGGAAGTTGTACCTTCACCTGTACCCTTATCTGGTTCAGCCGTTTCAGGCGCAGCTTCAGTCTGCAATTCGGCTGTCTCTTTTTCTGCTTCATTCCCATTATCAGCTTCCTTACCAGCATTGTCAACAATATCATCTTCTTCAAATTCCGCTCCAGTATCCGCTCCCTTTGGTCCAGCTAGTACTCTCCCAGATTTCAAGGTTATTGCCTTGCATTGCGGGTTCTTTTCCGCAGTGCTAGGCAATGTTCCTTTGTCCCTTTTCTGCATCTCATTAGCCATCTGTGTGACTTGGGTCTCCACATTTCTGATGGAGGCCTGCAGTTGATTGTTGATCTCTTTCTGACTAGTGATGAAATCAGTCATCATATTCTCAAGCCTTGAAGGAGGCTTTTGATTCTGATTCTGATTTTGCTGCTGATTCTGATTCCACTGGCCTTGGTTTGGGACAAACTGAGGCTGGAAATTCTGATTGGGCTGAAAGTTCTGGAAATTCTGAGGCGGCCTCTGCTGGATCTGAGGTTGGAAAACCTGGATTCTGAAAATGTTGGCCCCTGTTCTGATTGAATCCCTGATTCTGCTGAGGGTTGAACTGTTGTTGCTGTGGCTTGTTCAAGAGATGTGAGTTCAAGGCGTTGTTGTTTGAATAAGACAAGTTCGGGTGCCTATTTGGAAAAGCCCCTGCATAGTTACAGCTCTCTGCTGTGACTTGCTCGCATGTGTCAGTTGCATGAGCACCTTGACACAGTCCACAGATCACATCAGTTTGCTGTCCCTGCGCAGAACTTCCAACTCCTTGATTCACAGACAACGCTGCCACTTGCTCTTGAAGCTTTTCAATGTCCGACTTCTCTACTGTACCTACAACACACAAACCACGAGGGGGAGTGGAATTACCATCATCAGTTAGAACAGAACGATTGACACTCATGGCTTCAATCTTTGCCCAGGCTTGGTCCATTGGTATGTAGAGCAAATGTTGACCACCGGCAGCATCAAGCATGGATTTCCATGCTGGGGTCAGACCACTGTAGAACTTTCTCAGTCTCTCCCAGTCATGGAAACCATGTTGAGGACACTTTCTGAGTAGGTTGAAGAATCTTTCCTTTGCATCATACAAGGACTCGTCGGGTTTCATCTTGAATTCCGCAATTTTGGAGCGGCATTCATCCACCTTGGACTCCGGGAAGTATTTTGCTAGGAAATTTCTGATCACATCTTCCCATGTAGACTTCTGATTTACGGGCAGTGACTTGTACCATGTTCGTGCTCCGCTTGTCAGAGAGAAGGGGAATAGCCTTAGTCGAATAGTGTTCGCGGGTACATCACGATTCTTGATCGTGTCACACAATTCTAGGAAGGTTTGCAGGTGATCATGGGGATCTTCATGACTTGCTCCGGCAAACTGGTTGCTCTGGACTAGATTGATCAGGGCCGGTTTCAGTTCGAAATTCCTGGCCAAGAATGGAGCTTGTCCAGGAATGTTCAGATATGGCTCTAAAATCGGCTGCATGTAATCAGCAGCAGCTGCTGCTTGATGATTGTTCTCAGGCCCTCCTTGGTATTGCTGTGGGTAGTAGTTCTGAGGCATGAAATAGTTCCTCGGATCATTGAAATCATTCGGATTCGGGGGATTCTGATGGGGGTTGTGGTATTGCTGATTCTGTTGGTTTGGGAAATTTTGCTGATTTGGTTGGTTTTGGTCGTTTGGTGGGTTTTGGTTCGGGTTGGGAGGGGGTGCCTCGAAGTGCTGCTGGTCCATGTTTGGTGGATTCCCACCTCCTTGTATGATCTGGGGAGGGGGATCATCCAAATCATCATGATCAGCATCTTCGGGGTCTTCCTCAATGTTGTGAAGTGGGGGATTGGGTTGAATGATTGGTGGGATGTCAGGGTTTGCCATCTCGGAGATATCGCTGCTGGTGCTTGGCGAAAGTAATGCCTGTCGTTCCCGTTCCCTTCTTCGTTTAGTCTCCGCCCTAAGACGTCGAGCTGTCTTTTCTATCTCTGAATTAAACGGGATCTCGGCTGGCGTCTGCTTTCTCCTTTGCATAGAACAACGGCTTCAATAATGACAGTACCTGTACAATCCCCAGGTTAGAAGTGGTTCTGAAAGTGAATATTTATAATTATATGTATAGGCTACTCTAGGAGCAATGAGGAATGTAATTCTCTAAATAAAACGGCGCTGCATCCTCCCCGGCAACGGCGCCATGAAACTTTTGACAATTTCCGTCCCACGAGCATTTTCTTAAAAATATACCAGGTTAGATTTATTACATGAAGAGAGTTATGATTCACGGGAAAGGGTTTAGGGATATATCCAGATTATTAGTCTTTTTATTACTCAAGTGTGGTGCTTTAATTTCAAATGGCGTTGTGGTCCTCCCTGTCATGAAATGTTGACAAATCTCATGGCATAGCCGGGATAGGTTGACCATCAGCCTGTCACACTGAGGATCCCCGGCAAATATGCCATGATGCTTCTCATCAATTCTTGGCATGAGAGTTCCTGCCATGAAACTTTTGGCAAGTTCCCACTACATGAGTATTTTCCGAAAAATCATGGTCCTGGTTTAAGTTTTATTAATGAAACCAATTTATGATGGCGGAGTTGTGATTAGGGATATATTTATAAGTAGTCATGTTTTTTATTGCTCGTGTTTAAGAAACTGTGCCCCCGAAAGCGCACGGTGTCAAAAATTGCAGTAATTTATAGTAAGACCGGATCGTTCACTGGAGGATGTGCGATAGAAGCAGTTCCCACGTCGTTTTACTAGATTTTCCATTCGTATTGCTCAACAGGTTTGAAAGGTGATTAATAACTACTGACATGAATGTAAATTAGATCTGGAAAGCAGTTAAATTAATCTATAAAGCAAATAAATCTATTCTAGAAAGCGGATAAGAATTATTCTAAGAACGCAGTAAATATTATCTACGAAAGCAGGGAAAAGGAGCATTGTGCCAACCGTGAAGTTGAGTCACAATGTGGACAGAAAGGACAGGAAGAAAAGAATGAAAATTGGACAAGAGTGAGATACAGCAATATTAAACTTCCATTTTTATACGCAGATCCTTGTTTGGGATATTTCTTTCAGATAGCTAATTCTCATGCTCTCAATAAGGCTTTCCCTTTTACAGACAGGTACTTGCAATATGAGTTTACATGTTCCTAAGACCACAAATTCTAAGATACCACAGATTCGTAACTGCCCTGGCCTGGGTATGTTACTTCATCTGTGGTGGATAAGCAACACCCGACACATCATTTATTGAAATGCCAAGTACCACTATCATTCTCCCATGTCACACCCAAAGTGTCGAATTAAGCCCTGAACTATCCCTTAACTGTCAATCCTAGTAGCAGTTACACAACTCTCAATACAACCGAGTGACCTCTAATGAAAGCGGTTAAAAGAAAGCAGTAAAGAAAGCATTTAAAATCCTATCACTCGGAGGTTTTGAAAATCTGACCCTGGTAGTAAAAGACAGCTCCCCATCAGAATGATGGAGCATGGATCAAGAATTCCCAGCTCTCAGTGAACCACTAGTGTGTTCACTTTCTTCCGGGTGGTTATGAGATACAAACTAATGAAACGAACCAATAAATTAGTCCGCTCCGGATGCACTCACTCAGGACTCAAGAGTAGGCTTTGGCAGAAGAAGACGGCAGTTGAAAGAAAACTCAACCCTATCTTGGAAAATAACCAAGGCCTGGATGATGTTCCTCTAAGATTATTTACTACACTGTATTTGAATCCAAGTGGACCCCATCTCGGTGTAGCACTTAATCTTACATTTCCATCAACCAGCAATTTTGGAAAATAATGGATTTGAAAATCATTCCCTGTCAGGTACTAGACTCTCAGTTAAAACACAGACCCTTTCAGCCCAGACGAGACCTAATCGCTGAATCTGCTTCTTAATTCCCAAAATATAATCCTTGATAGAATATGAATTAGTCATAACTGAGGAATTTATCCCTTACTCAGATCCGGATTTTATAAAGAGGTTTTTGTTGGAAGTTTATAAAGCAATATCTGTTTAAGATCTAGACTTCTATTGTCCAAGGGAAGGATCCCAAAATAATTACAGACCACAACAGTACATAATATTATCATGCATAAGAATATATGGAAGTGTAAAATTAATTGACCCAAAATATAAAGGCGGGTCTAGACAGAAGGTGAAACACAGAATGGAATGGTCAAGGTACCAAAGTAGTGGCAGAACAATTGGGTGGACTGTAAACATCTACTGTCCAATTTCCCAATCACTCGGATGAAGCGAATTTAGACAGCTGAGACTCTATAATGGTGGTGTCAACACCAGTTGGGCCTCCACTGTCTGTGAATTCGGATAAAAACCTACATGCTTCCTGTCTATAATGATCATCAGTTGGCATTGACTGATGCCAACTGATTCCCCTTACAGATTGGAATTTGGGTTTGGAAATTAAGATAACAAAAATAAAACTGTATCTAGATGAGAGTCAGTTGAGCAGCTATTATAACCCCGGATGGGCGAACCGCCAAGGCTTCCACTGACAGCCATTCAGATCATGCAAAATAACGATTAGTAACTAGTACCCAGAATACGAGCTAGTTATCCATGAGGGAGTACCCGCCAACATTATTCTGATGTATTCTTTACTAATGGTTCCACACAATACACAAAGACAAAATAAACAAGAAGCAAAAGAAGATCCATTGTATGAGAGACATTGGTTTCTCATGCAAGGTTGTGGATCGGATCCACATGTAATGGTCTTAAATAATCCTTCCTACCATAATTAATTACAGTCCAGATTATCTGTTTAAGCCATCAGGATTTTGTTTATACAAGAGTGTTTTAATGGCAATTGAACAAAGGTCCTTTAATCATGATGATTGTTGGAGTTTGATTATTGCTAATCTCAATCTTTAATCATTGATGAGTCAAGGGTTCAATCAGTTAAGTGATGCAAATGGAGAATCAAAATTTGGGCAGCATAACACCCTACATTGCAATTCCAGAATGTTACATCGTAACCCGTGGGGCTATGATGTGAGTGTTGCAATATAAAATAGAGAGAGAATGAAATTTGTTTAAGATTAAATAGAAGGGGGGGAATCTTGTCGCTATATCATAAATGTTGTCGCGGACCGAGATACGCGACATGGACATCCCGACAAGTTTTTAGAATTTTTGGCAGCATAACGCCTCTTTGTCGCTATGCATGGTTTTGTCGCGGAACGTGGCTCCGCGACAAGGGTGACATCGCGACAAAGTGTTTTAATAAAATTCTAAGGCATTTGAACCTTTGTCGCTATGCATGGAGATTTTGTCGCGGAACGTGTTCCGCGACAAGGTGTTCCGCGACAAGGTGTTCAAAGGCTAAGAAACATGGCATAATTTTTCTGTCTCGGAATGAGATTTTGTCGCGGAACGTGGTTCCGCGACAGGATGATTCCGCGACAAGAAGCCATGAAGACAAAATGCAAGAGTTTGGCTCCTTTGTCGCTATGCATGGATAGTTTTGTCGCGGAACGTGGCTCCGCGACAAGGTATTCCGCGACAAAGGGTTTTAAGTTATGGGGACAAGTGTCTTGAAACACCTTTGTCGCGGAACTGCCACTCTGTCGCGGAACGTGGTTCCGCGCCAGAAGGCGGTTGGCGCCCAAGGTGGTTCAGGACAAAAGTCAGAAAAAGCAGAAATGAACAGTGGCATGCAAACAGCGTGATCTCACCCTATTTCAGATCAAAAAGCTATTCTAAGCTAAAAATAAGCAGGAGACATTCAAAATAAAGAAGAACATGCTTAAACAAAAATAACAAGACTGAGCAGGATATAAAAATAGAGCAAGGGTCCTAATCTAGGGTTTAATCACACATCTACACAACATTATCCATAATATGCCAACAGTGAACATAAAAATAACAAAATGGGGGTCAAATGACCCCAAAATGAAAGAGAAAGCATAAATCCATGGGGTGTGAGACCCATTTCATGGTTTGGGACACAAATGCTGAATGTTTTCCCATTTTATTGAAGGGGTGTTGTTAATACCCATGGTTTGGGTACTACAAACCCTAAAACAAGAGTTTAGAAAACAAAACATAGTATAAAAATGGCTATCTAAGCACTGTGAACAGTAGAACACTAATCTAAACTAAACTAAGTGCAAAAAATTAAATAATACATAAAAATAAACCTAACTACTCTACCTAAGGAAGAACTCCTAAGCTTGCCTTCAAGAACTCTCAAATTCAAACTTTCAACTGTCCAACCCACTCTTAGCTCATGGGAGACACCTCATATTTATAGAAGTGTAACCCTAAGCCCATGGGCCTTGATTCTAGCCCATTGTGTCTTAAGACATCACACACATCACAGCTTTGTCTCGGAACATTAAGTTGGTCGCGGAACATGCTGCATGTGGCAAGGCTTCTCGACTGGGTCTTGTGTCTCTATTTGTGCATCTTGGTCGCGGAATGGGCCTTTGTCGCGGAGTCATGCTATCGCGACAAGGGTCATCGCGCCAAGGGCTTGGCTGATCTCCTCTTCATTTGGGGCCAGTTGGTCGCGGAGTATGCCTTTGTCGCGGAACACTGCATCGCGCCAAGGGCTTCCGCGACAAAGGTCTTCCTGGGCCTGCTGGATTGGGCCAGAGGGGCCAAGAATATTCTTTTTGTGGGCTTTTTCTATCTTTTTCCCATCTTTTTGTTTCCTTTTCTTTTTCTCATGTTTTTGGATTTTTCTAACATAAATATGTAATAAAATTACATATTTATGTCTTTTTCATACCAGCTTATTATTTTTACAATTATGCATAAATTAGTCCAATTCGACTGCTTTCTTACTTAATGCAAGACCGGAATGCGATCAAATGCCCGTTTAAGACACGGAAATGGATTGAAAATAATGGTCATTTTTGGCCATTATCAGTGGACGATGGTAGAGCAGAAGAAACCTAAGGAAGAAAAAAATGAAGGAATGATGATCAACTGTAAAAAGGGAGTGCATAAAAAAAAAAGAAAAAGAGAGAGAAGAGAAGGGGAAAAACAACAAACCATAAGGCAAGCGGAGGGGATTCTGCCGAGAGGAGAGCGAGAGGAACGCTTCCTAGTCTGTATATGAGGAAGAGAGCTGGCAAAAGGGGCCGAAGACAAAGCAGGTCTTTTTCGGCCAGGATCCGAAGTAGAAGGACGGAGGATACCTAGGTTCAAAATGGCAACCAAATGAGTAACACAAGATGGGAAAAAAGATAATAATTAAGAAAAAAGCATACCTGAGCGAGAAGAAGAAGGCGAATCAAGAAGACGTTGGGGAGTGGAATCCGGTGAAGACAGAGGATAAGAAGAGAAAGGAAAAATGGGCAAGAAACCACTCCGCCACAGTAGTGGGTTGAGATCAGCACTAAAGAAAGTACGAGCAACACCGTCCCACCAAAGCCGAAAACGAGATGTAGAAAGTCCAGGGCGAACAAGGAACTTCGGAACATCAAAATCGATTAAACGCCGATGATGAGTAGAACATAGCCGGCGGCTGGAAGAAGGAGTAAGTCGCTTGTCAACCCGACAAGCCTCTACCAAATCCTGGCCGAAACCAAATTGGCGGCTAACCAGATGAGGATTGTAAACCTCAAAAGGAATGGTAGCATTTGGAAGAGCCATAGAACCATTGAAAATATGACGAGGAAGAATGCAACGATTCCAAACTTGAGCGAGAGGTAAGGGAAGAAGGTCGCCAAAGGGAGCAGTGGCAATCACTTTTACCCAAGCAAACTCGGTTCTCTGATAGTGATACTGAGAAAAGGATTGATCAGCAGTTCGGCCTAAGAAATAGCTGATCCAATGAGGAACCGACATAGCGGGAAACAATGTCCCTAGAAGGTCGGGGCCAACAAAATAGTCAGGCCGAATGTTGTGGGGAGGGAAACCAGAAATGTCGCGGAAATGCGAAACCAACCATAAGTGAAGAAACCATAGAGGACCTCAAGCCTTGTCCGAGGAACCTTTCTCCCAACCCGAAACAGTAGCCGATATGCCTGCATATAGATGAGCAAGGAAGAAATCGGCCAATGGTAAGGTGTCATTGGCAATAATTGCAGAGGCAAGAGGAAATGTTTAAAGAAGAACCCCTTTAGAAGAAGTGCACCAGAAGAACCGCGTCAGAAAATACATCATGAAAGCCAATGGTTCTTGAGAGTGGGGAACGGGAGAGGAAGCATCACTCTGATGGTTAACAATCCAATTGCTAAAAGAGTTGGAAGACGGGAAGCCAGTGGACTTCTCTGTAGGGCGAGATTCAGAAGAGACACCGAGATTACCCCCACGAACGTAAAGACTTAAAAGGAGTTTCACATCCTGAATGGTGGGAGTCATCATCCCCCAGGGGAAACAAAAGCAGTTCACAGAGGGATTCCAAAAACAAAAGAGTGTCTGAATGGGGCGAAGGTCAGTCGGAAAAGGCAAAGTACTAAGAACGATCAGTCGACGGATAGAAGATTTGGACCAGGATCCACGGCAATGGGGCTCGAGATGACGATACCAGGCCACATAATCAGCAGAAGGTGAAGGCCAGTTAGGAAAAGGTGAAGTGAAAAGTTGAGAGGAGAAATAGGAGGAATACAGGGGTATAGAACGGTTTTCAAAGAAAATACGAGCGGTACACTCATCGATTTCTTCAGGAATACCCAATGGGCCTAAGGAGTAGAAGTTTTCAGGGAGATAACGAACTGCGGAATGAGAAGCAAAAGAACTCTCAATCTTGAGAAGTTCCGACGAAGAAACGAGAATAGATTGGGGATCCATTGGAGAAGACGAGTAGAGAGAAAATAAGGAAATGAAGTTGAAAGGACGGTTTTATGTTGAAGGCGGAACAGACCACGTAAAAAGGTTAATGATGACAGGATTCCTCGAGAAGAAGAAATAACCGTCAGGAAGAGCGAGGGAAAATTACTTGAGCTCTTTTCGGAACGAAAGGTCGCCCAAGTAAGGAGGGCATCTGTTGGGGCCATGGGCCATAAGAAGTTAAATGGGCCATACAATATGGGCCGAAGAAGGAGTCCTAAGAAGAGTTGGGCTTGAGATCTATTGGGCCGAGAAATTAAAAGGGAACGATCCAAAACAGAAGAAGAAACCCGAACGGAGGAAGATTTCGGAAGGGAAAGATTTCGGCCGAAAAAGAATTAAATCAGCCGATTGAGGAAAGACGGGAATCGGCTCAGAGGAATCGGCCGGAGAGCGGTTATTTCAGCTCCGGCTATAAATAGGGGATGCCATACACAGAATCAGAGAGATCAATCCAACCCCCAAATTCCTTTATCAAATTTACTTCTTTGTATCTTTACTGCTTTCTTTACAGCTTTCCTTTACAGTTTTTCCTAGACTCTAGCTTAGCTTGTAGCGGTTACTTCCAAGTCCACCGTTGTTTCTTAACAACCGGTAGTTTGGTTCTAGTTTTCCCGGTGAATTCGCCGTTGTTTCTTAACAACAGGTAGATTCTCCATTGTATTTTGTTGCCATTTGAATACTAAGGAATATTCAGTCAAGTTTGGGCGTAATTTGTCAAGTTTGGGCGCACTATCATTAATCCGGACCCGTAACCGGTTTGATCCTTTTTCCGGTAGCCTCCCTTGAGGAGAAAAAGGTCCTTTGGCACACGCAGAGCCAAACACCGGGATAAGCAGCTGCAAGCTATTTGATGATGCCATTCTATCTACAAGTACTTGCAGAAGGCCACCTTCAGCAAGCATACCAGTGGCAACATTTGAAAGGGCAGTCAGATATACAACCACCCATGCAACTTCAGTTGCCAATTCTTCCTCCCTGATCAACCAGTAAATAAAATATGGAAGAATGCCATCAGTTGAAACCACAACGGTTGATTTTGAAAAGGTATGAATTGGTCATCTGTAGTATTACAAGATTAACATCATACAGTAACACCAGCGCCAGTTTTTTAATATTTATCTTATGTGATATTGTGATTGTAGACAATGTCTTCCATTTATGTCAAATAAAAGAAATATAATTAAAGAATTTTGATCCAAATATCTAATTCGTGTGATATACTTCCTTTTTTTCATTTTGAACCTTTTTACTATGTAATGCTCTCACTCCTGGCACATTCACTGACTGCTAACAGTATTACTTGAGTCAAAGCAACCACCTAACAATGTAATTCTTCTAAATCAAAAAAAGTAATAGATGTGCACATGCTATTGATGGTGAAATATGTGCTCCAACAAACTATGCAATGCATTAATATGAAAAGTAAGAGAACTTTTGAATAAAGCTCTAATTTTCTTTTGATCAATTTCTCACATCAGTTGAGACAATATCTATAACAGAGGTCAGTACAAATATAACTCCAGTCAACAGATTAAGAAATAAAAGTTCCTTGAAATTCAGGAGAAAAAATGAAATCTGAAAGACATAACTGTCACGATAGCTTCTCCATCATATATACAAATGCTGCCTATAATCCTAAACTATATGTTTCTTGAGTTCAGGCTTTAACTTAAAGCAAAGCGAGATAGCTAAATGTTAATTAACTAAATTATTCCTAGCCCAAGGGCCCAGCACCAGTGAATCAAGTGTAATTTCAACATGGTGAAAGCAAACTTTACTATGTAGTATGTACCCTCTCTTCAAATGCCGAAGAATTGCATCAGGTACTCCGCTAATCCTAATTAATTCTGTGCAAGCCATATCTTGTGGTCCCTATATGAAAAATATCAAGTTAGGCAAATCCGCATATTCACAGGGCAAATAAATTAAACCTGGAAACATTAGCCACGCTATATAAGGATTTTAAGCAGCAAAGTGCCATACAAAATTCCGGAAATCTGGTAGCATCTTTGAAAGGGCTGACAGAAAATATTCAGTAGTAAGCCAGTAACATCAATGAATTACTGCAAATCCTTGAAACAAACATTTATGCATGCGCACATGAGCAATATAAAAGAATGCTTTGGCACCTTAATTAAGTTTGATAAGGCCCACGCAACTGTTCTGACAGTTGAGCCCTTGTTTGGCAGCATCATTCTAGCAAGAGGATGTAAAGCTCCTTGCAATAACAGGACATTTCTCAGCTCCTCTCCTTCACTGGCAACATTTCCCAATGCCCAGGCGCATTGCTCCGCAACAGGCTGTGAGCTCTTTTCTGCAAATGACCATAATAAATCCCAATTTCACTTGGAGATTTAAATGAAACTATAGAATATATGTCACAGAAAAAACGGATAGAGAATGACCATTAGTGGTGTGAGTTCCAAAAATACATAAAAGATCAAACAAACATGAAATGATGTATGGGAAATGAAGTTTGTTAATTTTAGAACCAACACAGCTCCAGCATCACTGACCTACTTATTTTATTTTATAAAATTAACACACAACAATACAAGCAGTACATATATCTGTACACAGTGGCGGCACCAGTATGATGCCAGGGTGGTCAGCTGACCACCCTGGAAAATTATATATATGTATATTTTAATTTTTTATTTCTAAAGTAAAAATAATATCATTAATAAATAAATCCAAATTTTAATAAATAAATCATTTTTTCTCGATTTTTTTTCATTCTTCTCTAATTCCAAACATTTTTATTTTTCTCTAATCCAAACCTTTTTCCCTCTTAATTGACTTTAGCTGGGAATGGGGACTTGGCCCAGTGATCATGTGTTCTGGTTTTCAACCTTATGGTTGGGGGTTCGATTCCCACCCGTCCTCATATCCCTCTCTTTTTACCTCCCTTTGTAATTTGTATAGTTTTGGTTTACACACATTTTTGCCGACACATGAATGTCAATGTTTCTAAAAAAACTTCAGCTCAATTATCGTACCCAACCGTAACAAAACATATTACATGGAACGGATGGGGAATTAGCTAAATTTTTGACCACCCTGGACCGAATTTCTAATTCCACCACTGTCTGTACATATGTAATTAGTAACAGATTCCAAAACACATTGGAGAAAACATACACAAAAACACGTCTTCGATGGTAACCAATAAGCGAGATTTTATTGAACAAAAGAAAAAGAGACAAGTGATACAAGGAGCCATCCTCGGCAAACCATCAAAAACAAAAAATGGCCAGTGACCAAGGCCGAAAAGATAGTCGGGCGAGAGCCCATAAATCTCCCCGCCGGCCTCATTAAAACCCTTTCATGGTAAAACCCAGTGGGAAAAACCCATGAGAGGGAAAAAGAGTACCAAGCAGAAAGGAGATTAAAACTATCGTACACGATCACATACAAAAGAACCTAATGGAATCTATAGTGTTCTGAATACATATCCTAGAATATGTGTTTGAATAAAAAATGTGGCGGAGTCGAGTACCATGTGAGATCGCCGCCAATAGAAGATAGGGCGTCCGCTGCAGCGTTGCCTTCCCGGTAAATATGCGAGATGCGAAAATTAATGTGCTCCAAGTAGTCTATGGCAGCCTTCCAACGTCCATAAAGTCGCCATGGAATGTCCGGATTGGGGCTGGTAAAAGCGTTCACAACGTAAGTAGAGTCCGTCTCCAACCAAAAATTCGCCCAGCCTTTCTCATGGGCAAACTCAATTCCCAAACAAGCAGTGGCCAACTCGGCTTCATAAGCGAAACCAGAACCATATCCACTCGTGAAGCATCCAGTGACGAATCCTCTAGAGTTGCGGAATATGCCTCCTCCGGATATAACACCAGGGGATCCGGAGGCGTGACCATCCACATTACATTTCATCCAACCAGGGAGAGGGGGGTACCAGCGAACACTAGTGATTTTTGGCGATTTCCCCCTCACGACTTGAAGCCCGAAGAACTTGACCACGCGGAGATCATCCAAGGAATTATCCATGCTGCCCAAGTCTAGGAAATTCGCCTCCTTCATCAACGCCATGAGGGTTGCCGTAAGTCGAGAAGTCCGAATGGGGCAGGGGCAAGCGGCGGCTGCACTGTCGCCAAACATAATATCATTTCGAGTAGTCCATATTAGCCAGACATAGGAGACAAAGAATAGTCGCCAAAGGGAGTGAATTTGTTTGCTAGCCTTTATAGAAATGCATTGTAGGAGGACTTCCATGAAGCTAGAATCAACCTGTATTCTATTTTGATTACCGAATGCCTGAACAAAGTACTTCAGGACTAGAGAAGAAACCCGACAATTAAGAAACAAATGTTCTTGCGTCTCCTCAGCAGCCCGACACAAGTAACAGATGGACGGGCCATTGATCCCTTTGGACTGAAGGACCTCCCAAGAAAGCAATACACCCCTGATAGCTTTCCAAATCACAATGGATCGACGTCGTGGTATGAAATTAGCCCAGATCCACGCTCCCCAAGATGTCGCCGGGAAAGAGGGCCGCAGGTGGCTGTAAGCTAACTTGGATGTGATTTTGCCAGTAGCCGTTTTAGTCCATACACGAAGATCACTGGAGTTGGTAGAAATTCTTACATCCAGGATAGCGCGGATGAGGTCCGGATAATTTGCAACAAAATTAGATGTAAAATGCCAAGCCCCCTCAATAAAATAATCAGCAATGGGTTGTTGGAAAAATTCCCTAAAGTCCATGGGAATGTCCAAGACATCTGCAATAACACAACCGGCCCAATTGTCGAGCCAGAATCGAACACTGGAGTTGGCGCCCACAATCCAGGCTTCCTCCTCTATAAGCTTCCTTGCGTGACTCAAGCACGGGGAGCGGATAGAAGACAAGAGATAGTGGGGACGGGGGGCGCCCTGGACGAACCATCGTTCTTTGAGAAACCCGAGAGACGGATGGCCCTGGAGGATGTCCCAAGCGAGCTTCATAATGTAGGCTTCATTCGCAGCTCGGATGGAGCGAATGCCAAGCCCCCCTTCCTCAATGGGGTTGCAAACCCGTTTCCATCCGACTGTGAAATTATGGGCCTTCTTAATATCCCCAGTCCAAATAAAATTGCGGCAAGCAGCTTCTATACGCTTGACCTGCAGACGCGGCCAGCGATATATCATCATAGAATGCACCGTGGAAGCAATGACCACATGATTGACCAGACAAATCCTGCCCGCCATCGAGAGAGAAGCTCCCTTCCATCTACCAAATTTCTTGAGGATCAAATCCGTAAACTCCCTGAAATACTGGTTTCTAGGCGAGCCAATGAATATCGGACAACCAAGGTATTTGAAGGGAAACCTGCCTGCCGGAATGCGATAATCCACTAGCACTCTTCGCTTGAGACTGGTATTAACAAATTTGCCAAAATAAATTCGAGACTTGGCCGGATTGTGCGCCTGTCCTGAGACCACCGCATATGTGGAGAGGATATTATGAATATTATGAATAGACCTGTCATCGCCTTGGCAGAAGAACACAATGTCGTCTGCGTAGAAGAGGAAGGGGGGCAGCCGGCAGGAGCGACTTGCGCGTGCAAGCTGGATTTCCCCTGCGCGAATTCGGTTATTAATCCATAGGCCAAGAACCTCCTCGGCCATGCAAAATAGAAGTGGTGATAAAGGATCCCCTTGTCGAACACCTCGGCCACAAGAGAAAAAGCCCTTAGGCACCCCATTAATAAGCACAGAAACTTTGGCCGATGTCAGGATGGCACGAACAATAGAGCAGAATTTACGACTGAAGCCCAACCGATTAGCAACATATAAAAGAAAATCCCAACGGACCGTGTCGAATGCTTTAGTGATGTCTATTTTAAGACCGATGCCGCCCTTTTTAGATCTGCTCAGACTGTTGAAGCATTCCGACGCTAGTGCAATGCAGTGGTGAATGTTACGACCCGGAATGAAGCCAAATTGAAGAGGGCTGAGGTGCTTCCCAAGCAGAGGGCCGAGCCGGGCAGCAAGAATACGAGTGATGATCTTGAACAGAAAGTTGCAAAGATTAATCGGCCTATAGTCCTCAATCCTGACCGCTCCATCTTTTTTGGGGATGAGGACAATAAAATTGTTGTTGATGCCCAACGGCATGTGCTCTTGAGAGAAGAAATATTGGACCGCCTTACAAAGATCCTGTTGAATGAATGACCAACACTTGTGATAAAAAATACCTCCAAACCCGTCCGGCCCTGGAGAGCTGTCCGCCGATAGAGCCATGACCGCCTCATGGACCTCCTCCACGCCAGGAATGTAAGTAAGCTGCTTGTTATCATCGTCCGAGATCACAGGTTCTAGGAAATCAAGGACGGAGAAGTCCGGCATGTCCGCTGGCGAGAGGAATAAGGACGAGTAATAATCAATAATATGTTGCGCAATGTCCTCCGCATTCTCCGTTACCGTCTCACCAATGGCCATCGAAGAGATCGTATATTTGGAGCGTTTCAGCCGTTGATATTTATGAAAGAAAGCTGTATTACGATCTCCATCTTTCAACCAAGACGCCCTATTCTTTTGTGATAAGAAATCATATTTCGCCCGCAATTTATGATTGAGTTGAACATGTGCATCCACCTCCTCGCAAAATAGAAGCTCACTGTCGCCATCACGGTCCAGAGTTTCTTGAATTCCCTGAAGCTGGGAGAAAGCCGCATCCACCTCCTCAAAAATATTACCAAAGGTTGTCACGTTCCAAGCTTTGATGTGAAGCTTGAGGCGTTTAAGCTTGGCCGCAAATATTGAAATAGGATTAGTACCCGAGGCAGGTGAGTGCCAAGAAGTTTCCGCCATAACAAAAAAACTGGTGTCGGATAGCCACATCGACTGAAATCTGAAGGGCCTAGGAGCGGGGGCGCTGGACTCACATTTCAAAAGAATAGGAGTATGGTCCGAGTTTTGCCTGGCGAGAGTCGTCAGATGTACATTGTCCCAAAGTTCCATCACCCCATCCGAGACAAGCACCCTGTCAATCCGAGAAGCCTGAATATTCCGAGAGGAAGACCGTTTGTACCAAGTAAATTTATGGCCATGGAGGTTGACATCATTGAAATTAGTGGCATTGAGGAAGTCCAGCAAGTCTGTGGAGCTTCGACCCTCCCCACCCGAGGCATTAAGGCGCTCATGTGCCCCCAAAGTCGTGTTAAAATCCCCCATGATAATCATGCGATCATGAATGTTGTCCGCAATGTCCAACCAAAGAGCAGAACGCAGGGTTCGATCATTATGCGCATGAACGAATCCCACCCTGTATTCGGAGTTGTTGAACTCAAAATCAAAAATTATAATTTGGTCCGAATGGAAGACCGGCCTGACCTTGGAGATGAATGTCGCATTGTAGAATGCCCAAATATTAGGACGCTTATTCGCTCGAGAGTTAATTCCAGCAAGTTGTAGAGAAGTATTATTCCAATAGAAATCCTTAATATCGGAGATGAGAATTTTGGGCTCGGCTATAGCCAACCAGTACGGCTTATGCTTGTAACACAATTCCTTAAGCGCAATCTGGGATGGTGAATTTCCAATCCCACGGATATTCCAAAACAGAACTCTCATTTTTTACGACGCCCTTTGCCATGCTTTGGCTGCAGGTCGTCCCAGTTCTTAGCCACCGCAAGCTGCATCATCTTACTCGCTTCAGTTGTGGGATTAATAATATGTAGCTGGTGTCCTCGTGATCGCGTGATCGGTCCGTCTATCCGAGAGGGAGGGCAGGCAGGTCCAGCGTCCTTGTCCACAGGATCACTCGGAAAAGGGATAATATGAGTGGAGGGAAGGACTGCACCAAGCTGAGAATTAGAATTCTCAGATGTAGGATCCGCACAATCCAAGTTAGCGTGGTCCGAGTAAATTGCCAACTGCATATTATCGTCGGCCGAATCAAGAGAATGCCCACCGCGCGCCTGCTCTCTAGGGGACTCCACCTGCAACCTGTTATCCTCAGAAGGACCAGCTGCTGTCTCCTGGAGCGCTTCAAAGAAATTTGAGGTGGTAGGGTCCTGCGGCACTCGTGCATTTTTCCGGGGGCTCCGAGGCTTCCATGTCCGCTTAGGAATGGAAAAATTGTCCTCCTGATCTACATCAACATGCTTATTTGGATGAGCTTGCGGCTTGGGTTTCCTCTTCCTGCAATCCACTGGAAGATGGCCCATAGTGCGGCACGACGTGCAATAGACTGGAACGTTCTCATAAGACAAGGAGACATGCAGGAATGAATCCGGGAGATTCAGTTTCACCTTCTCTGGAAGTGTCTCCAAAACATCCACTTCCACCAGAACACGGATAAAATGCCCAAGCGAACCATCAAGTGCCCGCTCGTCAATTTTGATCACACTGCCCACCACTTCCGCGATACTCTTAATCACCAACTTATGCCACAGTTCAAAGGGAAGCTCATAAATTCTAACCCACACAGGAGCAAGAGAGGACTTCACCTTGTATGGATTAAAATTCGGGATCCAGGGCTGCACTTTTATTCGGCCGTGGTCGAAAGAATAGAATTTTGTTCTCAGGATATCGGCACGCAGAGAATCATCTTCAACAAGCACATTATAATAGCCTCTACCAAGAGGGATGGCGAGTGAGGAGATTGTCCAGAGCTTGCTGAGGAGCCCTTCCAGGTTTTGGTGTGTCATCGGCTGATGCCCTTGATCATGTAATACCCTAATAATCACGAATTTAGAGAAAAGCTTGAGTCTTGCGTCTATAAATTGTTTTTCCAATGTAATCGAAACAATATCACCTGATCGGTCTGGCGGCCGAGCCACCGGAGGGCAGTCGCCTCCTTCGCGTAGGGCCGCACGTAGTTGCTTAATGGAGTCAGCCTCATGCTGGACGTTGTCGCCTTTGAGGGTATCTGCGTAGGATGGAGCCTGGTGAGGCAGTGAACCATGCGACTCTCCGCCTGAGACCCGAGGGAGGAGTCGAGGGGTGAGACGCTCGCCAGGGGATGAAGGACGCGCCTTAGTAGGAGAAGATGCAGCGGCATGCAGAGGGGCGGCGGGCAGGGGCTGATGCGGGCGGAGAAACCCTTCCACCCATGGGAAGGCTTCGCATAAGCGGGAGAGATCGCCTGGCGAGTAGGAGTGAGTGCGGGAAATAGTGTGGAGAGGGTCAAGGGAAGAAGACGCAGTCGGGGAAGCCATGGACGGAAGGGAGGAAGGGGAAGAGAGAAACGGCTAGGGTTCCGCCATCATGTTCATACACGTCTTCGATGGTAATGGAAATCTAAAATTTAATTAAAATTGTCAACATAGAATACTTCAGGAATGCAAGCATTAGTGCAAGCAATCACACTAATGATTGTCTCTGAAATCAACATCCAAACAAATAACAACTCAAGTGCATCAAGAGTAGGGATTGATTAACACACAAAAAAAATTGACTCATAGAAAGCATTAAAGCATTCAAAACCACCAACCTCCTATGTGAGCAATAAGTAAAGATAATGCAGGCAACAATGCTTTGGTTCCTTCTAGTTTTCCAGTTGCTATATTAGTCAGACACCAAGCTGCCTCAAGTAACTAAATATATAATCATATTAATTTGTAAATGATAAGTGACATGTAGAATCATTGACAACCACTATCAGTTGAGATCTCCACTAACCTGCTCATCAGGTGAGCCAAATGAAAGACATTGAACAAGAGCAGACATTGTAACAGCCTTGAGGGCTGCCTTGAGGGCTGTCGAAGGCTGCACTGTGGCGTGCGACGGGGATCCATCTCCGGCCTATTCTCCTCCCCCGTTCCACTGTCGTTCTCCTCTCCCTCTTTTCATCGCGATTTTCTTGTGTGTGCCCTAATTTTCTTCTAACTGTATAAAATGACGAGATTAGACTCCCAATGGTGTTGGGAATCGATCGAAGACATGGCAGAGATGGGGAAAATTGGAATTCGTCAAATTTAGGGCAAAGGAAACAGAATGACGAAGAAAATGAAATAAGATAGAGATGTGGGAAGCTGGAAGAGTGATGACCAGCAACAGACCTCGGCGGCGGCTAGGTCACGAGTGAGGCAATGGGAAAAGTTGTTTACTCAAGCAAATACGAATATGATACCACGAAACCTGAATGTGTGACCCAATAGTCAAGCTACGGAGAAAAAGTGATGACCAGCATGAGTGTTGAGGAGCACAAACCTCATTCGCTCAAACACCGCGCCTCCCTTCCTCGCTGCGGCGCTGCCATGGTAGCCTACATCTTCTAGATCCACATGAAAAGAAAGAACCCTATATCCATTCAAATCCGTGATTCAATTCAAATCCCAGGAGGAGACGAAAACGGGAGGGCACCGACAACTATGGGAGGGTGCACGCAGGGCTAAGGCGGCGGCTAGGGCTCGCGGAGTCCGGTGGAGGCGCGACGTTACTGGGCTGAGTGCGGCGGCGCTAGGGTTGAGGACAGAGAGGGCAGCGCTCGCAGAGGTGGCTTCTCCAGAAAATTGGAGGCTGCTCCTGATTTGCGAAAGAGAAACGAGGATTCCAGAAGAAACAATGAAACAGATCTAATGGCCAATTCACCTGCAATTTGTAATCAACGGCCACAAATTAATTCAGAAATAAAACAAATCAACGGTCATAATTTTAATTGGATTTTGGATCCAACGGCTGAGAATTGAACTGGAGATGGAAAATTTTTTTCTCTCCCTCTTATAAGATGTAATAGATAGATACTATGATTATTGCGGCGGTGCGCGCTACGTTGCGCACACTGATAAGATTGCACGCTATGCTTCGAGAGGATGTAATGATCAAATAAGGAAAAATGTGATTTATTATTAGGGAGTTGTTTGATAGATATAGAAATAAATATGGTCATATGGTTTTTTCCACATCTTCTAGTAGAAAAAACTATAATCAAACCAACACATATAGAGATTCAAAACATTGTTACCTAGGCTCTTAAAAGGAGAATTTGCATAGCATTTGTTATCTGACCTGAAAATGTAGGTTTCTCCAATAGAAAATTCATATTTCTCCTCCTCTGGTTCTTGTACATAAAGAAGCTCTTCTTCACGCCCAATTATTAATCTAGCTGTATAACTTGTCCGAGAAAACAGCTATTGGATTTCCATACCCTTTTTGAGCTAAAAAAGGAACTGGTCACAGTCCTTTGGCACTGATTGTTCAAAAAGCATTAACCAGTGTGGTAATAAACCCAACTTGCTTACTTATGAAATCATGTAAGAAGCTCTTGTTGCTTGCCTTGACATCTTGGATAGCCCCTTTAATGAGGGAACTCACTTGAGCTCCAATTTTCAAAATACTGCAAAAAGGGAAATGTGAGATTTGTAACAGCCTAGTTTAAAGTGACTTAGGTTTCTTAAATTTAAGAGAATCCATCTTTGAAGGCTTTATATACAGGCTGAATATAGAAGGATTGGTGTTTCAAATCCTTGAATCGAACCCAATACTTGAAGTATAGTTGAAACGCCATGGTCCACATCTCCTTGTGGTCCCCACCCCAAGTGTTGAGAAAGCCGAGATACTGTCTCACATTTGTATAAGTTGGGTTTGATTCAAAGACCACCAGATTGGTATCGCACATGCTGCCATATAGAGAAAAACCCAAACCAGAGGATCCAGCCGAGAACAATAACAAACAATATAATATAAATTGGCATTGAGCTGTATCCTTCTGTTGAGAAGCTTACAGGTGGACTATATGGATAATCAACAAGAAAACATATATCAAAGAAAAAGAGACCATCATGGTATGGAATTCCATATGGCCCTAAAATCACAACTCTTAAGAGATTCATCCTAAAATCATATGCCCTCACAAATATTGTATCTGTACGGAAAATGTAATTAATGGAAAGTCAGGAGTATAAAACTATTTTCAAGAATCTTCCATTCTTCCTGAATCCTATTGGCCCATTGATTTTGCGACCATGTGTGACATTGAAAATTATGTTTAGAATCCATACATAGAATTGAGAATATCATAGAGAACTCGCTGTAGCTAGACATGGCCACAATTCCATTTCAAACTCGAACCATAACCAAACGATGAGAAAAATGTGTATAAAGTCTAACAGTCTCATATAGACAATACATGGCTTGTTTCGTTGACATTATTGCCAAGCCTAACATCTGCAATATGACACTGATACTCCAAGAGAACTGATGGGCGGAGGAACACAAATATGATGACATAGAATCAAAGTACGGTGAGGGATGATTTCATGCATATCCTAACTTCATTAAGAATAAATGGGTACAATCCAGCAGTGCGAATTGTTAGGAGGCATAGTTTTATAGCATTTACGAATTGACTAAAGTGATTTTGAATTCTCATTTCATACAAACTAATCAAATTATCAAACACTGACTTGATTAATGTGACCATCATTGCAGTGACCGAATTGCATTATTGGATTAGAAAATTTTGATTCAATATATGTCCATATCGTAAAACATTTTGTCAACTCAAAAAGATCGCCCAAATGAAAATCTCAGGGCTGTCTCGAGCTTTTTGGGGGCCCAGAGCCAAATATTTTCATTGGCCCCTAGATAATAATTAAAAATTTATTAAATATTAATTAATAAATTTAAAATAGCGTAAATAAATCATACTCCCTCTTCCAGCTAAAATGTCTTACTTACTATTTTTTTATGTTCCGTCATAAATCTCTCCTTTCTATAAATAGAAACATTTTTCTCTTTAACAACTATGTGAACCCATTATATATTCACACATCAACTCTACCGTAATTCTCGTGCAATTTTCAAAGGAAACTTTATCCAAAATGTCATTCTCGATTGCCACCAAAGCTATTTTATTAAGTCTTTCTCGTGGCATCTTCGTAAATAAGATTTGAGCAACTTCAACTTCGAATTTTTCATTTTTTTAGCTAAACAGTTAACAATATTCTTATACATAATAATCACATTAGAAAAACAATCAATATGTTTTAAAACTTTCAAAATATCAAGAGGCCCAATATCACATTTATTATCATGGTTTAGTGCATTTTATTATCCCTTGAGTTGGGACTTGGAAAAGAAAGTAAAGAAATAAAGAGTTGTAATTGGGAATGGAAAGCTATGAGAATTGAAGTTGGAATTGAATTGAAATTGGAATTGGAATTGAGGAATCGGAAATGAAAGAATAAAATTAAGTGGAATTACACTTTGAGAAATTAAAAGTATATATAATTATTTGAAATTAAAAAAAAAATAAAAATGGGCCCCCTAATTTTGGGGGCCCTGAGCCAATGCTCCATTGGCTCCCCCATGGAGCCGGCTCTGGAAAATCTTAGCAATCGCTTCAACAGATGTAACACAATCTCCGTCATTTCGTCAACTCAAAAATTGAATTTTTCATAGGCTGAAAATTATTCCACAGGATATAATTAGTAGCAACATCATTTGACATGTTAACAGTTTGACAACATCCGTGAATTTAACTATGGGATCAAAGGTCCATAAGGTATATTTTAGCAAGCCTTTTGAGTTAAACATAACCAAGAAAAGATCTCAGGACATTTAAGAACTGATGCTATCAAGAACACTGTAACACCCAGGTTTTTGGTCACCCAAGTCGGGATGTCACCGCCACACCTCCCTAGCAAGACACGGTTTCATCCGAGCTTGCTAAAGAGATGCAAGGCTAGGTATTGCAGTATTTAAAATATTAAAAACAGCCCATACAATATAAATTCGAAAATAATATTATAATGCAGCGGAAATATAATATCTAAGTATAAGTATCGCAGTGGAAAATGTAAATAGGGCCAACATGGCCAAAACACGGGTTAAACAGGCCCGTTTATACTATAGTCTAATGCAAGAATTTAAAAATAAAGTTTTCCAAAATCCCCCATGCATATACGTGCTCATGCTCATTCCACATACTCTGTAAGAAAAATGAAATAAATGATTTGGTCAGCACAACTTGCTGAGTAAGTTAACACTTACGTAATCGTGGGGTTTCAAAGCCATTAATTTAATACTTATCATGTCTCCTAGGTAAGAAAGAAGCTCAACTTTTACCCTGTTTTGCGGTGTCGGGTTTATGCATGAAAGTATAGGGTATTGTTTATGATCTAATTGCATGCTTTTATTTAATTCACTAAATAACTTGCATAATTAATTCATGGCTCTAATTAATAACACATTTAATATAATTTAAAGTAAAAGCCATAATTAATTTAAATAAAGCATTAAATAACTTAAATGGACCATAAATAAACATTTTTAATTAGCCCCATTACACCCAAGATTTAGTATTTCAGGTATTTCACGATTGTATCGCAATCTCGTCATGTTTAGCCGGTAGCCCGGCGGCCGCAGCTGTATCCGCCATACCCAGTACCACTCCGGCGCCTCGGGAAACCCAAATGGATTTTCTCAAGAGTGTAGGCTATATATCTCATGCCGTTTTGGCAATGTCTCTCAAATTTCACGCGGGGTCACCATCGTCCATAAAGGCACGAAGTGAATAGTTAGGGGGCACCCTGCAGAGCACTCACCCCTAATTTTAATTGATCAAGTTTGTAAGGGGATTTTTCAAAATTCTTATTTCATGTATTTTATTTCAAGAATTTCTACTCGTTTAAACCTTAAAGGCCATTTTCATCGTTTCAACAAGATTTTCAAGATTTGACTTCGATAAACTACTGTTTACACCAAAATTAATTAAAAATCAGTTTTAAGTCCGAAAATTCTGAAAGTTTATCAGTGACTCGAAAACACAGAGACGAACAAGTTTTGTGTTTAAGTTTTTCAATCAGGGTTACGGAAACAAGTAAAAAATGTGGATTTTAATCAGGATACTAATCTGTCCAAATTTTTACACAGCAGTTTCAAGATTTCGAGATCTACCATAGCAAACGAACCCCAAAATTGATGACATTTTACAGGAAGATGCTTAAGACATTTATCTACAAGTTTCATGTTCGACTAAAGTTTTGAATCGGCTTGATCTATTGTCAAAAACGCCTACAAGCTCGGACTAAAGTTCTATCAAGATCTCAAGATCTAAATTTAGAACAGTTCAGTTTGGGGTCGATTTCAGATATCAAAACTTAATGAAAAATTATGAAATTTTTACAGAAGGTAGATCTATGTCTTAGGAACATTTGTTCTGTTTTAAGTTTTCTCGTTTGAATAGTTTTAAAGGTTCGGAAAAATCGTGCAAAAATGTTGCGCCGTAGAGGTTTTCGTTGTGACAGATTTTACGTTCTTGATTTAGTTCTTTAGATTGAATGTATTTTAATTCTCCCAAACCATGTAAGCATTAACTTACAGATTTATGGATGTTCTGGCTCGTCGATTCGGAGGCGTGGCTTCCAGTCCACCGTTTATCTCCTTGATTCGTCAGGTTCTTCGTTCTAGATTCGAATCGGGGTGTAGAAAAGAAAAGAGGTTTAATT
>JAOANR010000003.1:37886354-38112398 GCA_030278955.1 Hygrophila difformis | reverse complement strand
CTGTCTGTTAAAGGGAACATGGTGTAGAAAGCATGAGAGTTAGCTAACTAGAGGATTATCCCAAGCTAAGATCTGTGTATTAAAAATGGAAGTTTAATTGTGTTTCATCTGAATCTTGTCCAATCTTTATTATTTCCCCCCTGTCCCTTCTGTCATATTTAAACCTGCTTTCTAGATAGTGTGGCATAATTTTATATTGCTTTCGTAGTATAGATTTAATTGCTTTCTTCGATCTAGTTTACCATGCGTTGTAGAATAGTTTTTACTGCTTTCATGATCTGGTTTAAATTATGCCAAGTAGTTGTTAGAAACCTTTGCAAAACTTGAAACGAGTAACCGAGTGGAAAATCTTAGTAAACGACGTGGGTCCTGCTTCCATCGCACATCCTCCAGTGAACGATCCGGTACTTACTATAAATTACTGCAATTTTTGACCCGTGCGCTTTCGGGAGCACAGTTTCGTGACACGAGTAAATAAAAATAACATTTTGGGAAAATACTCGTACAGTGGGAAGATGTTCAAGAATTTCATGGCCGGTATCTCTTTGACATGAAATTTAGAGAAGCATCATGGTGCAGATATCAGGGACTTTCAGGGTGACAGACTGAAGGTCCATTCCTGTTGCACCGTGATATTTGTCAAAAGTTTCATGGCTGAGAGGACCACAGCGCCGTTTGAACCCCACATGAGTAATGAAAAGGGAAATCTTAATATATCCTTAAACCCTTTTCCCCAATCATAACTCTTTTCATTTAATAAATCCGAACTTGGAAATTGTATTTAGACGGTTCTTCAACCCCCCAGCAGCAAAATGAAACTTGGCTTGAGTGCAAAAGTTTCATGGCCGTCACCGGGGACTCTTGAGGCACCATTTGAAATCACAGTTTCCTCCTTAAGCAATAAACCAGTAAAGGAATTTTCAGAAAATTGCTCGTGTCGGCGAAGCTCGTCAAAAGTTTCAATTCCCACACGGATAAACTAGCTCGTGGTCTGTATATTAATTACTAGATGTTATTTTGCATGGTCCGGGCAGTGGTCGGTGGAAGCCTTGGCAGTTCGTCCATCTGGGATTATAATAGCTGCTCAGCTGACTCCTATCCGGATACAGTTTTATTTTTCTTTTCTTAATTTCAAACCCGAATCTCAAACTGTGCCAACACTAGACGACATAGGTCAATGTTGTCTAGTAATTAAGACAGCGAAAGAACATGTAGGTTTTTCTCCGATTCACAGATAGTAAGGGTCAAAATGATAGCGACCACTGTCATTTAAGACTATTCTGCTGTCTAAAAGCTTTCCATCTGGAATAATTAGGAACTGGATAGCAGGTGTTTGCAGTCCAGGTTATCCTGATTATTTCAGTCATCTTTTTAGCCAAATAAATTTCTCACATCTCCGATATTTCATCTTTGTGTAACAAATTCTGTCGAAACCCACTTTATATTTTGGGTTAATTTAATTTTACACTTCTTTATAAATTTATGCATGATATTATTATGTAGATATCGTGGTCAATATTATTTTGGGATCCTTCCTTTGGACACAGGAATCTTGACTTTAATCAGATGTCTCAAAATAAATTTCCAACAAAAATTCATTTATAAAATCGGATCTAAGTAAGGGATAAATTCCACAGTTATGACTAATTCATATCCGACTGGGGGTTGATTTTGGGAAATTAGAAGCAGAGTCAGCGATTAGGTCTCACCTAGACTGAAAGGGTCTGTGTTCTTATTGAGAGTCTAGTACCTGTTTAGGGAGTGGTTCTCAAATTCATTATTTTTCCGAAATTGCTGTGTGTTGGGAATCTGGGATTAAATATTACACCGAGATGGGGTCCACTTGGACTCAAACACAGTGTAGTAGATGACTCTAGGGGAACAACATTCAGGCCTTGGTTATTTTCTAAGGTAGGGTTGAGTATTCTTTCAACTGCTATCCTCTTCTGCCAAAGCCTATTTTTGAGTCCTGAGTGAGTGCATCCGGAATAAACTAATTTATTAGTTTATTTCATTAGTTTGTATCTCATAACCACCCGACGGGAAGTGAACACTGCGAGCGGTTCACCGAGAATAGGGAATTCTTGATCCACACCCAGTCATTATGACTGGGGGCTTTCTTTTACTACCAGGGTCAGACTTTCAAAAACCTCCGAGTGATAGGATTTTAAATGCTTTCTTTATCGCTTTCTTTTAAATGCTTTCGTTAGAGGTCACTCGGTTGTATTGAGAGTTGTGTAACTGCTACTAGGACTGATAGTTAAGGGATAGTTCAGGGCTTGATTAGAATCTTTGGGTGTGACATGGGAGAATGATAGCAGTACTTGTGTAACACCCCGGATTTGATAACCCATGCCGGGATGTCACCGCCACATCTCTCTAGCAAGACACGGATTCTCCGAGCTTGCCAAAGAGATGCAAGGCTATAGGTATTGCAAAAAGATTTAAAAACAAGTCCGGAATCTATTTAAAAATAATAATAAGTAGCATCCACACATATAGTGGTAGTAATAATATATCGCAGCGGAAAAATGTAAAGTGGGCCGACATGGCCAAAACTCGGGGTTTACATGCCCATTATGCATCATGAAAGCAATAGAAACAATATTAAAGTTGATCCATCCCCCAATGCATATGCTCATGCATTATCTTCATACTCTGAAAAGAAAGGAGAAAAACAACGATTTTTATCAGTATATAAAATACTGAGTAAGTCGATCCTAACATAGCAATAAAGGGATTTAATAATTTAAAATTTCACTCCTAACATGCATTCACAAAATTTAAAGGGAATAATATTTTAAATGTGTACTTGAACATGCATTTAATCCACAATAACAATTTAGTCATGATACGAAATTTAAAGACATAATTTAAATGCATAATTTAAAGACATGCAAAAATAAATAAATACTTAAAAATATTAAATCTTTTATTTCCCCGTTACGTAACCATTTCTCAGTGTTTTGTATAGCCGGTGATCCGGCGGCCGCAGCCGTTTCGTAAGTATCTCGTTTAGCCGGTGATCCGGCGGCCGCAGTCGTATCTGCCATACCCAGTACCACTCCGGAGCCTCGGGGAATCCATACGGACAACCCGAGAGAGTAGGTCATGTTTCTCCCGCCGATTGGCGTAATATCTCATCAAATTCTCTCGTCCATTATAGGCCCGAAGAGAAAGGCTAGAGGGGCACCCTGCAGAGCACTCACCCTCCACCAAGTATCTCATGTATCGTTTAGATTTAATGTATCAGGGTTTTTCAAAAGTATAGATGTATCGTATTTCAAATCTTTGATCGTTCGTTTCGAAATTTCAAAATCCTTCGATTTAAAAGTATCTTGGCGTCACAGTTTGCGCCTTTTCAATTTAAAAATTCGGTTTAAGTCTGAAAAATCTGAAAACTTCACAGTTTATGCAAAACACCCTAACGAACAACTTTCGTGTTTTAACTTTCTCGAAATAAGTTGAGGAAACATGTCAAAAATCGAGTTTATTACGGAAACAGTTTACTGTCTCAAAACAGATTTGTCACAGTTCGGAAAATTGGCTTTTTGACATATCAAATGGACTCCAAAAATTCTGAAATTTTAACCACATATACTAGACATGATTATCTACAACTTTCATTTAGATTGTAAAGATCAAATCGGACTACAAAATATAGAAACAAACTCACTAAGTTCGAACATGTTCATAGGCAGATTTCAAACACGTTTTGTCAAAACAGTTTCTTTTCGATGCGATTTAAAATAGCAAACTTTAACGAAAATGTCTGAAATTTTTACACAACCTAGATTTATGTGTTAGGATTAAAAGTCTAGTTTTGAGTTTCTCGGATTGAATCCTCGAAATATGAGTTTTAGGCCGATTACAGAAACTGCGCAAGTTGGGGTTTTTAATTTCGATTTTTACGTTTCGTTACATTACGCCTATACCGGACGCCCCTAAATCACCCGTATTGATATGGAAGGCTCAACTTACAGTGATAGGGAGTTTTGGTCGTCCTAAGGTCGCTGGCTCGTCTAAATTTGCTACGAACGGATCTCCTCAACGTCAAGCTTCCGACTTTGGCCACGATTTCAAATCGGACGAAGAAATCCAATGTTAGATCGAGTTTTCGGGTTCAAAAACTTAAATGGAAATCTATGAACGGCTTACCAAAGTTTAGAACACTAGGGATCTTGTATTCCACGCCTCCTCCGTCGGTTTTCGTCGCCGGGAAGTGATCGGAAAGTCGTCGGGAAGTCGCCGGAAGGTGTTTTGGCTTTGGAGAGAGTTTGGAAGAGTGGAGGGTGATTTGTGACTGATGAAAAGGGTGGGGAGGCAGCCCTAGGTCACCCTAAAAGCTTTCCCCTCGACCAAAATCTGCTTTCCAAAGTCGGGGGGTCGATTTATGGTAAGAAATCGCCGAAAACGCGCAAGTTGCCAAAACCTGTGGAGCCACGCGGGGTTGGCGCGCCTTTTGGCCAAACCCCGCCCGGCCAGCGCGCGGTCCCCGCCTGGACTGCGGTCCGGGCGGGTCCGTGCGGTCCGATCCGTCGGGTCTTTTTCTCCTCTCTTTCGGACTTCTATCCTTCCACGTTTCCGCGCTCGATTTTCCGGGTCATTTCCGGATTATGCTTCTCATCATAAATTTATTCCGTCTCAATTCGATTTCACGCTTGAAAACTTAAGACCGTCGGTTTTGGTCTGTCGAGTTCTAATTCGTCGTCCCTTGACTTCCGTGCATTTTCGCGCCTACGGGTTCTCGGAAACAAAACCTTCTCTCCTATTGGATTAATTCCTATTTTTATATTCTAAAATTTACGGGTATTACAGTCTACCCTCCTTAAGAACCAACTTCGTCCTCGAAGTTGCACTTCATCCTCTCGCGAGTTCGGGAATTGTTTGATTAAGCGATTGTATTATTGTGTGTCGTTGTTTGTTATTATTTGACTGAACCCAGAATTGAAATTTCCGAGTTGCCTACGTACCCCGTGAAGGGATCAAGTCATTACGTAGTTCAAAACAATTTGAATTTGTTTATTTGGGGTACAAAGTATTCGTACAAAATATTCAGAAATACTCGGGTTGTCACATCCTCCCCCTCTTAAGATTACAGTTATGTCCCCATAATTGTTGTTGCACTGTCTTGGAATAGGGTTGGGTAACGATCCTTCATGTCTGCTTCTAGCTCCCACGTTGTCGTCTCGGCTTCGTGGTTAGACCAAAGAACCTTGACCATTCTCACGGTCTTATTCCTTGTTACCCTCTCCTTCTTCTCGAGTATTCGCACCGGAATTTCTTTGTAGCTTAAGTCATCGTCCAGCTCAATTTCCTCCGGTTGGAGTATGTGGGTCGGATCATGGACGTATTTCTTCAGTTGTGAGACGTGGAACACGTCGTGGACACGAGCAAATTGTGGCGGTAATGCTAGTCGGTATGCAAGATTCCCCACTCTTTCTAGGATCTCGTATGGTCCTATGTACCGTGGGCTCAATTTCCCCCGCTTGCCAAAGCACATCACACCCTTCATCGGTGATACCTTTAACATGACCTTATCGCCTATTTGGAATTCCAAATCTTGCCTCTCACGTCGGCATAGCTCTTTTGCCGGTCTTGCGCGGCTCTCATCTTTCCTTGGATTATTTTGACTTGTTGAGCCATGTCCTCAACAAGTTGCGGTCCAATTACCATAGCCCTCTCGCCCTCTTCCCAGCTCAATGGGCTTCGGCATTTTCGCCCATATAGTGCCTCGAAGGGTGTCATGCCAATGCTAGCATGGTAGTTGTTGTTGTAGGAAAATTCGATCAAGGGTAAGTGATTTTCCCAACTTCCTTTAAACTCTAATACGCATGCCCTCAGCATGTCTTCCAAAGTTTGGATCGTTCTTTCCGTTTGTCCATCCGTCATGGGGTGGAACGCGGTACTCATCTTTATCTTCGTACCGAGGGCTTCTTGTAGTTTTGTCCAAAAATGTGAGACAAATCTACTGTCTCTGTCTGAGATGATGTCATGTGGTACTCCATGTCGTCGTACCACGTTGTCGACATATGCCCTTGCCAATTGGTCCATGGACCAGGTATCCTTCATAGGGATAAATATGGCAGCTTTTGTCAACCTATCCACGATCACCCAGATTTTATTCATCCCCTTCGGTGAACGTGGTAACCCCGAAACGAAGTCCATTGAAATGCTATCCCATTTCCAACTTGGGATTTCCAATGGCTGCATTAATCCTAAGGGTTTCTGTCGTACGGCCTTGACCTTCTGGCAGGTAAGGCATCTTGACACAAACTCGGCTATTTCTCTCTTCATGTTCGGCCACCAATAGTTCTTCTTTATGTCCTTGTATAGCTTCTCGCCACCGGGGTGGACCGAGTATGGGGTATTATGGCCTTCCTCCATTACTTTTTGCTTCAGGTCCTCGCATTTTCGTGGTATGCACCACCTTCCCTTGAAGCGGATGCTTCCGTCCTCATGAATTTTAAAATCCGTTGCCTTTCCTTCAGCAATGCTCTTCCTAATTTCCTCCAGTTTTTCATCACCCTGTTGTGCTAGTCGTATCTCATCGAGTATGGTAGATCCTACTACCATCGTGTTGACGACCTCACTTACTTCGCCAGAGTGTACCAACTCCAGACTTAATTTTGCCAAGTCTCTGTACAACTCGGCCGGTACCACAAGTGAATTCACCACGTGTTGAGTCTTTCGACTCAAGGCATCGGCCACCACTTTGGCTTTTCCTTCGTGATACGCGATTTCCAGGTCGTAATCCTTAATCAGCTCCAACCATCTCCTTTGCCTCAAATTCAGCTCTTTTTGCGTGAATATATACTTGAGGCTCTTATGGTCGGTGAACATCCGACACTTTCGCCCATAGAGGTAGTGTCTCCATATCTTTAGAGCGAACACGACTGCGGCTAGCTCCAAGTCGTGCGTCGGATAGTTCTCTTCGTGTGGCTTTAGTTGACGTGATGCGTATGCTATAACCCTTTGATCTTGCATTAGCACGCATCCCAATCCTTCCTTCGAGGCGTCGCTGTACACCTCGAAGTCTCCATCCTCCGATGGTAATGCAAACACCGGCGCTGTAGTAAGCCGTTTCTTCAATTCTTGGAATGCGGAATCGCACTCAATGGTCCAGTCGTATTTCACTCCTTTCTTTAACAGCTGTGTCAATGGGCGAGCGATCCTTGAGAAATCCTTTACAAACCTTCGGTATTACCCTGCCAATCCGAGAAAACTTCTTATCTCGGTTGGATTCTTCGGTGGCACCCATTCGGTTACTGCCGAGATCTTTGCTGGGTCTACTGCCACTCCGTTGGCGGATACGATATGTCCCAGAAATGCCACTTCTTTTAGCCAGAAGTCGCATTTGGACAGTTTGCCATACAGCTGATTTGCTCGTAAGATCCCTAACACTTTGTGTAAGTGTTCGGAATGCTCTTCTTCGCTTTTCGAGTAGATCAGGATGTCATCTATGAACACCACTACGCATTGATCTAATAATTCCCGAAACACGTTGTTCATGAGATTCATGAACATCGCTGGGGCGTTCGTCAGCCCGAATGATAGCACCGTGAATTCGTAGTGCCCGTAGTGAGTTCTGAATGCCGTCTTTGGGATATCCTTTTCGGCGATCCTTAACTGGTGATATCCTGATCGCAAGTCGATCTTTGAAAATACCGAAGCGCCCTTCAGTTGGTCGAACAAATCCTCGATTCTGGGCAACGGGTACTTGTTCTTGACCGTGACTTGGTTAAGTCCTCTATAATCGATGCATAGTCGTAGACCTCCATCTTTCTTCTTAACGAATAAGACCGGGGCTCCCCATGGGGACGTGCTCGGCCTTATGTAGCCCTTCTCTAGCAACTCCTCGAGTTGTTCCTTTAATTCCTTCATTTCCAGCGGCGCCATACGGTAAGGAGCCTTTGAGACGGGCTCCGTTCCCGGGATGAGATCTATGGTGAATTCCAGATCTCTCTCAGGCGGCATACCGGGAACGTCTTCCGGAAATACATCCGGGTATTCTCTCACTACCGGAATGTTATCCACCTTGACCTCTTCGGCCTCAAGGTTATGAATGTAGCATGCATATAACGCGTAACCCTTACGCATTAAGCTACATAGCTTAATGGCGTTAACTATCTTGGTAGACTTCTTAGGGGGTTGGGAGTAAAAGATGACTCTCCTTCCCCTACTCTTTGACAACGTGATCTTTTGTTTTTGGCAATCGATCACGGCCTTATATTGGGTTAGCCAATCCATTCCTAGTATGACGTCAAAATCCTGTAGTTTGAATTCTACCAAGTTCGCGAAAAACTCTACGTTCTTTATAACTATCGGAATTCCGTTATATCACTTAGAGCATGATACTACCTCTCCCGATGGAAGCTGAATCCCTAAGTTAATCAATTCGCACTTAGGTAGATCTAGTTCAGGTAAGACTTTAGATGATATTATCGAACAACTAGCTCCTGAGTCAAACAGAACTCTAAGGGGTGTACTTAAGACATGGAACGTACCTCCCATTACGTCCCCTTGCATAGGCACATCTGCCTCATTGATGACATTCAACCGCCCCAGTGGACGCCCCGGGTTGCCTTGCTGATCCCGGTTCGGGTTCTGATTCTGTTGCTGGTTTGGATTCTGTGGGGGATGTGGATTCGGATTGAGATTCTGGTTTTGAGGGGGTCTATACCCCTGGTTGTTTCCATTCCGTCCATCTTGATTGCGAGGCTGAGTTGGCCCCGTGCCTAAGTCCTCCCTCTTGGTGATGTTTTCCAGTCGAGTGCGGCACTCGTTCGCCATGTGGCCGATGCGACCACACCTGTAGTAGGCGCCCTGTTGGGGGCACCCTCTGGCCAAATGAGGCCTGCCGCATCTCGGGCAAGGTGGTACCGGGTTACCCCGGAAAAGGGTTCTATCGTCATATCCTCTGTCGTTGTTTTGAGGGGGTCTGTTCAGATCTCCCCGAAAGTTGCTCCCTACAGCATTGTTACCGGAACGGTTGTCTCTACTCCTCTTATCCTGTCCCTGAGATCCTCGACTGGGTTCTCCGCTCACCTTCCTTTTTAGTTGTTGCACCCTTGCAACAGCTACCGCACGATCATACACCGATTGCAGGTCTGGGTATGGGACGCCAGTGATCACCTCTTGTATAGTCAAGTTTAGCCCCATTTCAAATTTCTGTGCCTTCTCCGCATCTGTTGGCACGAGTCTCGGTGCGAAACGCACCAACTCCTTGAAACGGGTGTAATATTCCTGGACTGTTTGCCCTCCTTGCTATAGAGATAAGAACTCCTCGTACATGGCTGACTTTGTGCTCATGGGATAAAAGCGATCCCTGATCAGACCCATGAATTCTTCCCAAGAATAGGGTTCCTCGTCCTCAGCTAACTTATCTTGCATGGCACGCCACCAGTCATCCGCCTCCCCTCCGAGATAGTACGATGCCACAGGCACCTTCTCGCCAATTGGGCACTTCACCGCGTTTAGTAGCTTGTCGAATGTTCGGATCCATTCTTCAAGTTTAGCCGGGTCCTCTTCTCCGGCGTAGTTCGGCGGACGATATGAGTTCACCATAGCTAAGTAGTTAATGCGGGCCTCGGGTGGAGGTACCGCAGCGGCCTGGCCTTGGTTCACATGCGCGTTCCCTATCGCAATGAGAACCTCTTCTAGAGTGCGTAGGCGCGCGTCAATGTTGTTTGGCATGGGGTTTGCCGGCTCCTCTTGAGCGTGTACCCCTTCGCCGGGTATAGGCATTTCTGGTTGCATAGGGGTTTCGTTGGTGTTTGGAGTAGTGGGCTGGGCGCGTGGTCTTCCTCTCGGTGCCATGCTGTTGCAAGAACAAGAGAGTTTAGATTCTTTTTGTTGAAGTATTATATAATGCTTATGAAATGTTTTGACTAAATAAATGACGATATTAACAGGTATCAGTCTGTTGGAACCTGTTAGTATAGGTTGTTGGAGTTTAGCGTATTGTTTGTTGTTATTTGGGGTTGGAGTTTAGCGTATTGTTTGTCGTGAACAGTAACCTGTTTAGGTTTTTTTTTTTTGAGACCCTAGGGTTCAGGGTGTTGGGGTTTAGGGTTCTAGGGTTTAAGGTTTAGGGTTTAGGGTTTAGGGTTGGAGATACCCTTGTTCGATAATTATCTCCATATAATGTATATGTATATATATTTACTACTTGTATTTTTGTTTAGTTGTTATCTATAGGTCATTGATTATTATTACCTCGTTCATTTGTTTGATCGGGTTTTAGCAGGGTATTCGAAGAGGAATAATTTAATTAAAATGTAAGGAATACTATAAATATACTTGTATAAAATAAATGCTTGTAGATTTATTACTCAAGAGAAAATTTTTCAGTTGATCACAAGCGTTCGTAACAGGAATGAAATAGTAGTGCTGGTACTAGTTTGAAAAAAAAAAAAAAAAAAGAGCATAGATAGTAGTGCATCAGTATGGGCTCCTAAGTCTAGGGTGACTAGGCAGGTACATCCTCGATGGGATCGTCCTCGTCGCTGGATACGTCAATGGCAATGGGTGTCCCCACCGGGCTCGGGCTCGGAGGAAATATGTCAGCCTCTAGGCCTAGCAGCTCAGCTCCTAAGTGTCCTATTTGCATCATCCGTTCGTTGTCCTTGTTTTGGAGTGTGACCACTTGGGTTTGGAGTTCGGCGACTTGGGCCTTGAGTTGGGTTATTTCATGATGGTCAGCTTCCCTAAGATGTCTCAAATAGTCCACGTTATTCTCTAGATGCCCCACTCGAGCCTTGAAGTGATTGATATGCTGTTGGGATTCGAGGTATGCGTTGGTCAGTTTCATCATCAGATTAGTCATGTTCGCGTTGGGTTCGGCCATCTAATGTCAACAAGGAGGTTAGAGTTAGAGTAGGTTTCGAATAAAAGTTAGGATATGCAGGAATTTAAATCTATATGAATATGCACATGCAATCCCCCCAAAAATTAATTTTTAATGTATTTTTAAATTTAATCATGGATTTAAAAAGTTGGGCCTCTATATTGGCCAAAAATAATAATTTGGACTTAAGAAATAAAAACATGGGTATTTGGGCGAGATGGTTGGGCTCAAAATAAATATTTATCGGGTCCAAATAATTTGACCCCCTTTGGGTTCAAAATATTATACTAAATGGGTTGAAAAAAATTTTTGGCTCAATTTTTGGGCTAAAATAATAACACTAGTAGTCTTAAAAAAATTAATAATGATAGTAATAAGTTTAAAAATAATACCTTGTTTAAAATATTTTAAAATAATAATAATAGTAGCTTTAAAATATTCCGGGCTCTGATACCAACTTGTAACACCCCGGATTTGATAACCCAGGCCGGGATGTCACCGCCACATCTCTCTAGCAAGAAACGGATTCTCCGAGCTTGCCAAAGAGATGCAAGGCTATAGGTATTGCAAAAAGATTTAAAAACAAGTCCGGAATCTATTTAAAAATAATAATAAGTAGCATCCACACATATAGTGGTAGTAATAATATATCGCAGCAGAAAAATGTAAAGTGGGCCGACATGGCCAAAACTCGGGGTTTACATGCCCGTTATGCAAGTATCATGAAAGCAATAGAAACAATATTAAAGTTGATCCATCCCCCAATGCATATGCTCATGCATTATCTTCATACTCTGAAAAGAAAGGAGAAAAACAACGATTTTTATCAGTATACAAAATACTGAGTAAGTCGATCCTAACATAGCAATAAAGGGATTTAATAATTTAAAATTTCACTCCTAACATGCATTCACAAAATTTAAAGGGAATAATATTTTAAGTGTGTACTTGAACATGCATTTAATCCACAATAACAATTTAGTCATGATACGAAATTTAAAGACATAATTTAAATGCATAATTTAAAGACATGCAAAAATAAATAAATACTTAAAAATATTAAATCTTTTATTTCCCCGTTACGTAACCATTTCTCAGTGTTTTGTATAGCCGGTGATCCGGCGGCCGCAGCCGTATCTGCCATACCCAGTACCACTCCGGAACCTCGGGGAATCCATACGGACAACCCGAGAGAGTAGGCCATGTTTCTCCCGCCGATTGGCGTAATATCTCATCAAATTCTCTCGTCCATTATAGGCCCGAAGAGAAAGGCTAGAGGGGCACCCTGCAGAGCACTCACCCTCCACCAAGTATCTCATGTATCGTTTAGATTTAATGTATCGGGGTTTTTCAAAAGTATAGATGTATCGTATTTCAAATCTTTGATCGTTCGTTTCGAAATTTCAAAATCCTTCGATTTAAAAGTATCTTGGTGTCACAGTTTCCGCCTTTTCAATTTAAAAATTCGGTTTAAGTCTGAAAAATCTGAAAACTTCACAGTTTATGCAAAACACCCTAACGAACAACTTTTGTGTTTTAACTTTCTCGAAATAAGTTGAGTAAACATGTCAAAAATCGAGTTTATTATGGAAACAGTTTACTGTCTCAAAACAGATTTGTCACAGTTCGGAAAATTGGCTTTTTGACATATCAAATGGACTCCAAAAATTCTGAAATTTTAACCACATATACTAGACATGATTATCTACAACTTTCATTTAGATTGTAAAGATCAAATCGGACTACAAAATATAGAAACAAACTCACTAAGTTCGAACATGTTCATAGGCAGATTTCAAACACGTTTTGTCAAAACAGTTTCTTTTCGATGCGATTTAAAATAGCAAACGTTAACGAAAATGTCTGAAATTTTTACACAACCTAGATTTATGTGTTAGGATTAAAAGTCTAGTTTTGAGTTTCTCGGATTGAATCCTCGAAATATGAGTTTTAGGCCGATTACAGAAACTGCGCAAGTTGGGGTTTTTAATTTCGATTTTTACGTTTCGTTACATTACGCCTATACCGGACGCCCCTAAATCACCCGTATTGATATGGAAGGCTCAACTTACAGTGATAGGGAGTTTTGGTCGTCCTAAGGTCGCTGGCTCGTCTAAATTTGCTACGAACGGATCTCCTCAACGTCAAGCTTCCGACTTTGGCCACGATTTCAAATCGGACAAAGAAATCCAATGTTAGATCGAGTTTTCGGGTTCAAAAACTTAAATGGAAATCTATGAACGGCTTACCACAGTTTAGAACACTAGGGATCTTGTATTCCACGCCTCCTCCGTCGGTTTTCGTCGCCGGGAAGTGATCGGAAAGTCGTCGGGAAGTCGCCGGAAGGTGTTTTGGCTTTGGAGAGAGTTTGAGAGAGTGGAGGGTGATTTGTGACTGATGAAAAGGGTGGGGAGGCAGCCCTAGGTCACCCTAAAAGCTTTCCCCTCGACCAAAATCTGCTTTCCAAAGTCGGGGGGTCGATTTATGGTAAGAAATCGCCGAAAACGCGCAAGTTGCCAAAACCTGTGGAGCCACGCGGGGTTGGCGCGCCTTTTGGCCAAACCCCGCCCGGCCAGCGCGCGGTCCCCGCCTGGACTGCGGTCCGGGCGGGTCCGTGCGGTCCGATCCGTCGGGTCTTTTTCTCCTCTCTTTCGGACTTCTATCCTTCCACGTTTCCGCGCTCGATTTTCCGGGTCATTTCCGGATTATGCTTCTCAACATAAATTTATTCCGTCTCAATTCGATTTCACGCTTGAAAACTTAAGACCGTCGGTTTTGGTCCGTCGAGTTCTAATTCATCGTCCCTTGACTTCCGTGCATTTTCGCGCCTACGGGTTCTCGGAAACAAAACATTCTCTCCTATTGGATTAATTCCTATTTTTATATTCTAAAATTTACGGGTATTACAACTTGGCATTTCAACTAATGATTTGTCGGGTGTCGCTTATCCACCACAGATAAATGACATACCTCTGCGCAGGGCAGTTTTATATCTGTGGTATCTTAGATTTTGTTGTCTTAAGGCATGTAAATCCGTACTGTAAGTACCTGTCTGTTAAAGGGAACATGGTATAGGAAGCATGAGAGTTAGCTAACTGGAAGGATTATCCCAAACAAAGATCTGTGTATTAAAATGGAAGTTTAATTGTGTCTCATCTGAATCTTGTCCAATTTTTTTTCTTTTCCTCCTGTCCCTTCTGTCACACTTTAAATCTGCTTTCCTAGATTAATGATAGATAGCTTAGTATTATTTCATCGCTTTCTTAGAATAATTTTAATTGCTTTCTTATATTAAATTTATCTGCTTTTTAGAATAGTTTTAATTTGCTTTCTAGAATAATTTTAATTGCTTTCATAACTTTGTTTAAATTCTGTCAAGTAGTTGATAGTCAAAACACAAACTTGAATCGAGTAACCGAGTGGAAAATCTTATAAAACGACGGGGGCCCTGCTTCCATCGCACATCCTCCAGTGAACGATCCGGTACTTACTATAAATACTGCAATTTTTTACTCCGTGCGCTTTCGGGGGCACAGTTTCTCAACACGAGTAAATAAAAACGTGACAACCTATAAATGTATCCCTAATCCCAACTCCATCTTCATAAATCGATTTTCATTAAATAAATCAAACCGGGATTAATTCTTATTTCTATTCTCTTAGAAAATACTCGTGTTAGGAAATTGTCAAAAGTTTCACGGCCCACTTTATATTTTCCGCTGCGATATATTATTATTACTACAATATGTGTGGATGATACTTATTATTATTTTTAAATAAATTCCGGACTTGTTTTAAATCTCTTTGCGATACCCATAGCCTTGCACCTCTTTAGCAAGCTCGGAGAATCCGTGTCTTGCTAGGGAGGTGTGGCGGTGACATCCCGGCTTGGGTTATCAAATCCGAGGTGTTACAGTAATACCCGCAATCTTTAGGATATAAAATAGAATTTAATCCAACGAGCAAAGAGGTTTTGTTTCCGAGAACCCGTAAAATCGGAAATGCACGGAAGTCAAAAGACGACGATTTAGAAGCCGACGAATCCAAAACCGACGGACTTCAGATTTCAAAACATGAAATCAATTTTAGTCGGAATAAATTTAGGATGGGAATCGTAATCCGAGAATGACCCGAAAAATCGAGCCCGAAAACGTGGAAGGATAGAAGTCTGAAAGAGGGGAGGAAAAGACCCGACGGATCGCACGGACCGATCCAGACCGCAGCCAAGGCCGGTGTCGCGCATTGTCCGCGTGCTAACGCGCCGACCCCGCGTGGCTGCACAAAATGCGGCAGATCACGCGATCATGGCGATTTCTTGCCAAAATTTCGACCCCCGATTAAGGTAAGTGAATTTTGGACGGGAGGAAAGCTTTTAGACAACCTAGGGCTGCCTCCTCCACCCATTCCTCAGTCATCCAGCCCTTTGTACACCCTAAAGCTCTCCCAAAACCAAAATACAAAGTCCTCACCTTCCGACGACTTCCCGACGACTTTCCGACGAGTATCCGGCAACCAACGACGACCGAGGAAGGGTGTATATCAAGGATTACAGTCTTTGGATCATTGGTAAGGATTATATTAGGTCCCTTTCTCGTTTTTAAGCTCAATCCTCAATCTAACTTTCGGATCTTTGACTTGCAAATACGTTCGGGGCCGAAGGAGAAGGAGAACGTGTGCGTAGATCCGTTCGTGGCAATTTTGGACGTGTCGAGTGACCCTAGGACGACCAAGAACACAATTATTGTAAGTTGATACCTCTCAAATCAATACGGTTGGTCTGGGGGCGTCCGAATTAGTGGTTTTGAATCGAAACGTAAAAATCGAACCTAAAAACCCCAACTCGCGCGTTTTCTGAAATCCGTTTAAAACCCCTATTTCGAGAGTTCAAACCGAAAAACTCAAAACTAGAATTTTGATCCTAACACCTTAAGCTATGTTGTGTAAAATGTTCAGAGATTTTCATCAATGTTTACTACCTCAAATCGCTTCGAACATAAACTGTATTTTCAAACATTTTCGGAAAGCTGACAGCATATGTGTCCGAACTTGATGAGCATGTTCCTGTGATTTCTAGTCCGAATTAATCTTTGCAATGTAAACAAAAGTTGTAGATAATCATATCTACTATATGTCCACCAAATTTCAGAATTTTTGGACTGTGCCAAAACTGAATCCGGACAGCACACTGCCTGTGTAATAAACTCGATTTTTGACATGTTTCCTCACCTTATTTCGAAATCATTAAACACAAAAGTTGTTCGTTAAGGTGTTTTTGATATACTGTAAAAATTTCAGATTTTTCAGACTTGAAATGAATTTTTAAATTAAAAAGTCGTAAACTGTGACGTCAAACGATTTTAAGTTGATGAGATTTTGAAATCTCGAAACAAACATTCGAAACCTTGAAATACGATAAAGCTATATTTTTAAAAATCCAGTTACACTAAGTTGAAACGATATCGGATACTTAGGTAGGGGGTGAGTGCTCTGCAGGGTGCCCCGGGAGTATCCGTATGGGTTTCCCGAGGCTCCGGAGTGTTACTGGGTATGGCGGATATGGCTGCGGCCGCCGGACGACCGGCTACACAAGAAACTTACGAAACGGCTGCGGCCGCCGGACTACCAGCTAAACTAAATATTGTTGAGATGGTGACGTAACGGAAGAAATTAAAATGCTTAATCCTTTTCTTTTATGTATTATTTATTTAAGTCTTTAATTATGCATTTAAATTATGTCTTAAATTTTATACCAGTCTTAATTTATTATTTATGAAATCTAAATGCATGTTTAAGAATATAAATTAAATTCTTATTTTTTTTTAAATTGGTAAATGAATTGTTGTATGCATGATTAGGAGTAAAAATTTAATTGTTTAAATAAACCCCTTTATTGCTATGTTAGGATCGACTTACTCAGTATTTTATAATACTGATAAAATTATTGTTTTCCTTTTTTGTTCAGAGTATGGAGAAAATGCATAAGCATGTGCATTCGGGGGACATCTTTTTAAACATTGAATTGTCGTTGTTATGATACTTGCATATCGGGCCTGTATAACCCGAGTTTTGGCCATGTCGGCCCCATTTTTATTATTTCCGCTGCAACATATTATTATTACTATTATGTGTGGATGAGACTACATTATTTTTAAATAAATTCCGGACTTGTTTTAAAACTCTTTTCAATACCCATAGCCTTGCATCTCTTTAGCAAGCTCAGAGAATCCGTGTCTTGCTAGGGAGGTGTGGCGGTGGCATCCCGGCCTGGGTTATCAAATCCGGGGTGTTACATTTTTCCCTTCCTACTTTATCTCCAGCTACTTCTATATATAGAGGTAGGAAAGGATCAAATCTACAGAAATCTCCTCAAGATCTCCACATCTCAACAGTAACAACCCATGCTAAATAAGGATTATTTGGAGCACAAGTAAGACCAAATCTTTATAATACTAAAAATAACATTTTTTGCAACAATCCCCCACATATTGTAAAGGCTTGCAACTGTTCTCATGGAACATAATGCATCGAACTAGTGTGCATAAGCACTATGAACTAGTTCTAGATTGAATGAGTTTTATCACACAGAATAACTGGTGAAGTGTATACCTTCTATGAACCAAATATTCTTGTTGTGTAACATTGACCTCATTTATCACATTATGCCCCCACCTTTCACTGTTCAACCGCGTTTTTGCGCCAATAGGTCATGTGCGTGCCTATAGTTCATGAGTGCTCTAGAGAATTAGCCAAATTCTCATAGGAGCGGCCCCACTCCACACTCATATAGGTAGTATCATCAAATGTATTCTGCATACAATACACAACCCTATAACGGATATGAAACTATTAAGACTAGAACTCAACCCTCATTTAAATATGCAGTAAAAAGCACAACACACATCATAGGAAGTGAGTTAGGAAGATAGTGCTTCAGATAATCGTCTTGACTTGTTATTACCCATATGAACTTACTTCATGGAATCTCCAATCACATAAGTTGGGTTTCCATCATCAACGATTATTCAAAGTGGCTTTAGTCACAATCTCATCGATGTTTCAAATATTTTCCCTCTACCCAAGGGTTTAGCCAGAGGAACGGCCAAATTCACTTCTAACCTTTCATAATCTATGGAAATAATTCCATCTCTAAGCAATTGCTTCACCACATCATGTCGTAGACGTGTGTATATTTCTAATTATAAGATTTATTTTTCGCTATAGCTATTGCCTAATGGCAATCACAATGCATCGCCACAAATGGAATTAGAGCTGTGCTCATAAATTTATGCTTTTATGTTTTTCAACCATCCAACATCACTGCTAGCTATTTCCAATGTAATGGACTCAAACTTCATTGTGGATCTAGCAATTATTGCCTTATTGGTTGACTCTCATGTGACTACACCTTTTACTAATGTGAATACATAACAACTAGTGGATTTCACTTAATCAGAATCAAATATCCAATTAGCATGATTATATCCCCATAAGACAATCAAAAATCCACTGCATTAGATACCATAATTCATAGTACCTCTCAAGTATCTCATTAGCCTATCTAATGTAGTCCACTGATCATAATTATAAGTGTACCTGCTTCGTCTACCCACAACACAAGCTATATTGTGTCTCATGAAGTTCATCATATGCAATAAACTTCCAATAATTTGTGCATATTTAGACTAAGCACCAGGTTCACCTCTATATTATTTTTGATTTTGCATTAGGATCATAAGGAGTGTCCACTAGAGTCACCTCAAGGTAATAAAACTTTTTAATAAGTTTCTCAAGATAATATTCTTGAGGCATTGTGATTCCAATACTCGACCTTATGACTTTCATGCCTACCATCACACTAGCTTCTCATAAATTTTTCATATCAAATTTAAAAATTTATAAGCTAGTGCACTCTTAGTGTTAGACACTGTATTGAGTGAAGTTCCAAAATTAACATATCATCCGCATACAAACTAAGGATAATGCATTCTTCATTGGCTTGCTTAGATACACATTTATCCACATTTATAGAAGAAAATTCAAGTGCAAGTAAAGTTTGGTTAAACTTCTCATTTCATTGTTTAGGGGCTCTTTTTAACCCATATAATGAATTTAGTAACTTATACACTTGATTTTCACCTATTATGTTGAACTATAGAAATTTCTTCTTCCAAATTTCATTAAAAAGGACCGTTTAATGTCCATTTGATAGACCACAAGGTTATATTAAAGCTAAAGCTAATTTTGCCACTTGCACGAAGGTATCAAAATAATTAATATTTTATTTTGTGTGAACCTTTCGTCACAATCTAGCTTTAGTTCTCTATACAACCATCAAGATTCAACTTTCTTTTAAAAATCAACTCATCACCAATAGGTTTTACTCAAGTTGGTAATTCAACAAAAACCCAAGTTTGATTTTGTAAAAGAGAGTCAATCACTACTTGAATGGCCTCTTTCCCAGTAGAAGCATTGGAAGAAGATATCAATTAACAATAATTCAGATAATCACTATTTGTGAATTTTGTGTAAAAGTCACAACCGAAAGACAATTCTTTCTATTGTCTTTTACTTCACCTCAGTGTACCATCTGAAATATCCAATTGTTCAACTCAAGGTGTATTAAACTCACAATATTGTGGATCTCTAATTTATGTATACATAATTTTTTCCGACAAAGGAATATATTCTCAAATAATTAAACATTTTTATTTCCATTATTGAATTGTACTCAAGTACATCAACTATTCAATAATAAGAAACAATTAATATGTTCCATTTTAGAAGCATAGCCTACAAATCAATAGTTGTGATCCCCTACTGATCCTACTCTACACTTTTAAGATCAAGTAGCATTAACCTTAGCAAGATACCCCACACTTTTAAATATTGAAGGTTGATAGGGAACCCCTCTATATATTGGTAGGAATTTTCCTACCAAGGATGATGTGACTTAAGGTTATTTCACTCCAATGTTGATGCACTCATTTATCAAGTTTATTATTATTTTGCTTGATTTTCTTGTTCTCCACTTATATTTTATTGTAACACCCCGGTTTTTGGTCACCCAGGTCGAGATGTCACCGCCACACCTCCCTAGCAAGACACGGTTTTTCCGAGCTTGCTAAAGAGATGCAAGGCTATGATTTTTCAGAATTTAAAACATTCAAACAGCCCATTTATATATAATTTAAAAATTAATATATCAAAGTTGCAGCGGAAAATAATATTTACATAAGAACAATGCAGCGGAATTTAAATATAGCCAACACGGCCAGAATACGGGTTAAACAGGTCCGTTCATGCAATTTCTAGTCTAACGTAACATTTAAAAATAAATTGTTTCCCCAAACTTCCCATGAATGCATATGATGATGCATATTCTTCAGCTCTGAAATAAACAGGGAAATAAAAATGGTTTGGTCAGCACTACGTGCTGAGTAAGTTACCACAAACATGATTATGAGGTTTCAAAGCCTTTAATTAAATTTAAAAACATGTGCATAATATTCATGATTTAATTTATCCAACTAATAATAATTTAATTGCGTATTTTAAAAGACAAGGGTTTCCATAAGATCATAATTCAACAACATGATAAAATAATCGCAAGACATAATTTAAAGGCATAATTTAAATAAGGAAACTATCTAAGTATTTCAGGATTTCACTATCCCTCTTTTATTCGATATAATCTAGTATAATTTATTCTTGGGGAATCGAACCCGCAAGAAAAACCAACAATCGCCCTTGGGGAATCGAACCCGCAAGAACTCACATACATCCTAGGGAATCGAACCCGTAGGAATCAACACATATTCTGGGGAATCGAACCCGCAGAAAGACACACCATGGGGAATCGAACCCGCAAGGTTTGACACGGACATCCTGGGGAATCGAACCCGCAGGAGAACATACAATCGCCCTTGGGGAATCGAACCCGCAAGAACTCAAACACACCCTGGGGAATCGAACCCGCAAGGTTTGACACAGACATCCTGGGGAATCGAACCCGCAGGTCAAACAAGTTTCGCAAATTTCACGAGTTTCATCAAGAGTTCAAGATTTGACTCGGTCAACCACAGTTTAATCTAAAATTCAGAAAAAAAATCGAGTTTAATTCCAAAAATTCTGAAATTTCACCACTAACTCAGAAACATCGAGATGAACAACTTTCATGTTTTAACTTTTTCAATCCAAGATACCGAAACAGGTCAAAAACGTCAATTTTCGTCCTAACATTAATCTGTCCGAATTTCGTGTACAGCAGTTCAAGATTATCAAGATCTACCATAGCAAATCAAGTCCAAAATTAACGAAATTTGACAGAGATCACCTTAAGACATATATCTACAAGTTTCATGTTCAGCAAAAGATCTAATTCATCCTATTTCTATTGTCAAAAACGCCAACAAGTTCGGGCCAAGAATCTGTCAAGATTTCAAGATCCACATCCTCGCAGTTCGGTTTCGGGTGGATTTCATATATCAAATCATCACGAAAAATTCTGAAAATTTACGGAGGTGTTCTTAACGCATAGATCTACAACTCTTATGTTCAACGCTAAGCCTAGATCGGTCTAGATCCAAGGTAGAAATCACCAACAAGTTCGAACTAAAGTTCTGTCACCGTTTCAAGATCTAAACTCAAGGCAGGTCTGTTTGTGGTCGTTTTCGGATATCGAAACACGATGAAAAATTATGAAAATTTTACAGTACATAGCTCTATGTCTTAGGAACGTTTTTCGTGTTTTAAGTTTTTCCGTTTGAAGTCGTTTTAAGGTTCGGAAAAATTAGACAAAACTGTTGCGCCGGTAGAAAACATTCAATGACAGATTTACGCAAGATTCGATTCAAGCTTTTAGGTTTCGTGTTTTAGTTACTCCCAAAACCATGTAAGTATTAACTTACTAAGTTTATGAACGTCGGGGATGTCTAATTCGGAGGCGTGGCTTCCAGATCACCGTTTCTCCTCTCCGTTCGTCGGGTTCTACGATCTAGATTCGATACGGGGTGTAAAAAGAGAAGAACCGAAGTTAGAACCCGTTTTCGGATTGAAACGTGAAAAGATTTATCGGACTAGAGCTTACCACAACGTTTGGAGACCTTGGATTTTCGTCCAAAGCTGCTGCCTCCGTTTGGTGCTTTCCGTCGACTCCGAATTTAGGGTTTCGAACGTATAGAAGGTTGTAGGGTTTTGTAAACTTGTTTGGGGCTCCCAAGGGGCTTATTTATAGAATTCTCAATCCCTAGGGCGTCCACAACTGACCTAAAGGTCTTGAGTCGAGAGATGTTCAATCGAAAGTCGAAAAATCCGCGTTCGGGCGAGAGATTCACGCACAACCAAATCTGTCAAGTGGCGCGGTCGTGGCGCGCTAATCGCCCTCCACCGCGCGGCCACCGCGCCGACTTCGCCTGGACTTCGGTCCGGGCGGGTCGTGCGATCCGTCGTGCTTTTCCGCCTCTCTTTCGGGTTTCTATCCCTCTATGCTCCCGAATTCCGATTTCCGGGGTATCTTCGGGCTCCGGTTTCCTATCTTAATTTTACTCGGATCTAAATTTATGTTTGGACTCGAGTTATTGAGTCCATCGGTGTTGGGTTTCCGTGTAACCATTTATTCGATTAAATTGTCTTCGGCTTCCCGGGTTCTTGGAATTTTGATTCCTTTTTAATTTAAATTTCATTTCTCATCTTTTATGATTCTTTATCCCTTTATCATGTTTATTATATTTATTTATTTATTTATTTTATTTATTGCATTTATTTTATGTTGGAAAATTCTCGGGTATTACAGTCTACCCTCCTTAAGAATCAACTTCGTCCTCGAAGTTGTGTTTCGGCTTTTCTCGTGCTAAAGTCTTTTGTTTGTTTTATTATTTTGTGACTGAACTTAGAATTAAAACTTCTAAGCTGCCTACGTACCCGGTAAAGGGATCAAGCCATAACGTAGTTCAAAACAATTTGAATATGTTTATTTATTCATTCGGAATACATATCGTCAAAAATAAATGTCTATTTTACGGGGTATTACATTTATACACTGCAATTTAAGTATAAATTTTGTGTATCTCGAATGATCATCAAAAACGTGACAATATTTCTTGCCACCTCAAATTAGTATTTGTTTGAGATCACCTAAATCAGAATGGACTAAAAGTCGACAAGCTAGATTCTCTAAATATTGTATTGTAGGACATAATTTCTTAGTTATTTTGGATTCTATACATGTTTAATATTTAATCCTTTTAGTAATAGAATTACTGACACATGAGATTAAACCCAAAACATGAATCCTTTCAACATCAAAAATATTAGAGAAATCCTAATCTAGCATGCTAAATGTTAAGCGAAACAATCAAATAAATAAAATAATATTTAATACTATAAGCATTCTCATTATTACTCAACCATAAAACATTAAACATGCTCTAGAATTTTCTTTTTTGATAAATAGTGACACTCATGTGTCGGCAAAGGTGTGTGGGAGCCCAAGCCAAACAAATTACAAAGGGGGATAAAGGGGAGGGGTAGGGGCCGGGTGGGGATTGAACCCCCAATCTATGGTTGCGAGACGGAGGACTTGACCACTAGGGTAAGTCCCAACCCTAAACATGTTCTAGAATTGTTATAACCATGAAATAATGGAAATGATTTAATGCTTTTCTTTTGTAACACTGAATAAATACAAAAGCCATTAAATATTGACACACCCAGGGAATTGACCATGCGCGAATACTCACTGGGCAAGGAGATATCATGAGCAGATTGATATAAAATGGCTCACATTAAGCATTAATAAAACGCTAAACCATAAAACAACGAAACTGATACCCCACAAGTAGAATCTTCCACTATATATGGATGCTAATTCATAGATGAAATAATATTATCAGAAAATTATTATTAATATCCCTTTAGCACCCAATAGTGTTGCTGAAAAGCTTATTGTGCCCTAATCTCACTCCAGCCGCCGCTAATATAGATATTTTATTAAAAATTTTAGTGAATGGAAAACTTAGGGTTACGCCAATCATCATTTCGTCACTCTCATTCCTATTGGTTTTTGTGGAGTGTATAAGCAAATAATCACCCTGACATTTTGCTATCAGGCAACATTAATGATAGAACACACGCACCACTTAAATAGAATAGTTTAACCACGGCAAAATAAGGAACGATGGTAATTGACCTGTTGCTCCATTGGGTATGGGCCGGTGCTGTCATCCACAATCAAACACAAAATTGAAATGTGTATCTCTAACCTTTTCCACCAATTTTGGTACCGATCGAACCTTTAATTATTCTCCTGTTTGTGACACTCAGCGTGCTTGGAAACATTTTTTCAATTGATTTCTGATCTCTCATTGCCACGGCTGCTCCCTAGAAGAGGTGAAGCTGGCAGAGGGTGCCGCAAACCCGCAACCCTTATATATGAAATTCACCATCGTCGCCGGCGGGGCAGAACACGAGAAGGGGTGGAATTAGAGTCCGTTCGACCAGGATGCTGAAGTCTTTCCCTGGAAAATGATTGAACGGAGGAGTCGCGGCCACATTAGTCGTCCCTTGCAAGCCCTATGACACCCCACTAGTCGCTCGAATAACCCATAAAACAATTGGCAGCCGAGTGCATAAGTACATGTACATAAACCTAGATTTATCCAGGCCTCCGTGTCACATCAATAAATGAAAGTTCTTTAGATTGTTGCACAAATGGAGATGAAACACGAAAATTTAGATAGAATACAAATGTGTCGAGGCATGCCGAGGGCACTGGGCTAAACAACTTTCACCCTGTATTTGGTGGTTCTCATGGATACAACGACACTGTGTGTTCTAAAACACAGGAATCAGTGAAAGTAAATATGAATGAACTTGAGGTAGACGGTAGTTTTCTTTTTTTTTTTTTCCTACTTTTTCTCCATCTACTTTTATATATAGAGGTAGGGAAGGATCAAATCTACAGAAATCTCCTCAAGATCTCCACATCTCAACAGTAACAACCCATGCTAAATAAGGATTATTTCGAGCAAAAGTAAGACCAAGTCTTTACAATACTAAAAATAGCATTTTTTACAACAATTTCACTCCTTGGTTCCAGCACCCTCCTCACCTCCGCCTCCACTCTTTCCGCCGCCGCCACCATACCGGAATTCCTCCGGTAATCCATCTTTACCTCCACCACGAAAGCACCGCCATCTGCGGACCATCCGATCACCCGCCCCATCCCCGTTGTCCGCTCCATAAACCTCTCAGGGAGAATGTCCCCCGACCATCTAATTGCGCCACGACTATCGTTGATTTCGCCGTCTCCATCACCGGGGAATTGGAGAAGCGTTCCGACGAGGAACACTGGAAAGGAGGGGGCGGCAGAATGGTTAGGGCTACCCCATCGATTTGGTTCGGTGGAGGAGGAAAATGGTGGTGGCGTCGATTGAGCAGCTGTCAATGGTGATTTCACAGATCTGGGTTGGGGGATGGTGAGTAGCGACAACTGTGGTGGCTTTGCTTGCTCGGATTTTGGGGGAGGGAGATTAATGGCAGTTAACGGCATTGGTGTTGTAGGGATGAGGGGGATGATGGTAATAGTGGTGGGGATGTTTCAGGTAAGGTTGTTAAGATCGGGATCTTATATGGGATTGTCTTTTTCTTTGCAAGATCGGGATCCTAAGATCTTATAGAAATTGCAATAATAACTCAATTATGTATACTGACATTATTTTGTGTGTTTATAAATCTTGCAAGTTAATTAATACAATACAGTACGAGAACATCACAATTAAACATAAAATATTTTCAAATACATACATATTATGTTTTTTACACATCATACATAAGGAGTACAAATTCTTAAGTTTAAAATTAAAGAATATAAGTTACTTTGATGTCAAATCATAAAATCCTATAAAAATTTTATGAGTTTAAGAAGATATGATCGTAAGATCGTAGAAGCGTTTAAGGGAATATGAGCATTAATATTTTAGGATCAGGATCGGGATCTTATCCACATCTTACTAATTTTAAGATCCTAGAAGGATTGGGATCGTAAAATCGTAAAATCGTAAAATCGCAGTATGAGCATTAATATGATCGTAAAATCGTAAGATCTTATCGGATCTTAACAACTGTGGTTTCAGGAACGGGAATCGGCGTCCGTGAACAACGTCAGCAGCGGTTCAACTCCTCGAACGACATTGTTGAAGAGACAGGCGCGGGAGAAGCCGTCGCCGGTGCCTTTCCTCAACAGCCCTCACGAAAGGGGGCTTCCTTATCGGCGGCGGCGGCGGGATCAGTGGATTTCTTTGTTGGTATTTACTGGACATCGAATCTGAATGCTTAATTTCTGTAACTAGGAATTAAGGTTTATGTTTTGCTTGAAAGTTTTGGTTTTATGGAATCATGTTGGGGAATTAATGGAACTTTTTGCCGTTTGTGAAATGGGTTTCTTTGTTTTCTAAATGTCAAGGAGAATTTAGAATGGGTTTGGCCGGAGAATTCCGAATGGGTTTGGTCTCTAGAGTAAAAGAGATGAGGGTGGTGGCTGGAAATGATAAATATGGTGGTTGGCCGGACTGACTGATGAATGAGATATTGGAGATGATGAATTGGATTGCCAGATGTTCTGACTGTTCAACAATTGGCCACCTTGGATAGATTAATCTTAAATCCTTGTCACCTCATCAATTAGTGTATAATTTTTTTTAGGTGAATACCAGGGTATCCTCAGGCCACATTGGACCTAAGACTAATCCCTCGAGGATCGGGTGGGCATTTAAGGGTTGCCTCTCCCAAAGCAGAATTCTGCATACACAAAGGCTCGAACCCGAGACCTTTGCTTAAGCTGAATTAGTGTATAATTAGTGGAGACCAGATTAATTTGGACATAATTACTTAATTAGACAATGTAGCAGACCAATAGGATTAAAAAAAATTGAACAATGACTGATTTGAATTTTTTATTAAAAAAAGGGACTAATTTTCCTTTTTTTCCCCTACAAACAACAAATATGTGTAGTACATTGTAAAAATAAATCAAATAATTTTTAGTGGCCTGTATTTATAATAAGATAATTTGGCCTATTTTTTTACAATAGGCCGCATTTTAGTGACATTTTAATAATTAGTGTTTGTAGTGACCTAAATGAAAAATAAGCAGACGAATTTTAATATTTATATATCTTTATAAAAAATGTGGACCATTCCTCGATCATATGTGCATCGCACCTATCTCAAACTCTTGTAACAATTTTCAAGCAGCACAATTCGCACACCATAAACAAAACAACACAGACACATCATGTCTACGGACTATAAATATGGCATACAAAAAGATACTCCAGGAAAAAGCACAGCATCATCAAATGTACCTTTAATGCTTTTGACAAACTTTCCCAAGAGCAAAAGGTGCAAAAAGAACAATAAACCCAAAGGCTAACATAACAAGCATCCATGTCATGATGGACTTCCCGCTACAAATTAGCATTGGAAAAAACATAAACCTTTGTTATGTATTCTGTGATGGAGGAAGTGAAGACAAGACTCATATATCGTGCCATAATGATTTTCTGGCAATGACAACTCTTTCTTCAGTCGTGGAGAGAGCGTCACTACTTGGCTCCAGGATGGAAGACCACCCGTCCCACTTTAAAGAAGCCAAGTAATTGTGAATGTAGTTTATGACAGAAGGCTTGTCTCTGATGATTACAAAGCCTTCTGGTCTTAGCATCCTGTCCATTTCAATTAGTAGATCCTCTATGCTACAGCCTCTTTCATCAATTTCTGAGAAGACCAGCCAGGCATGAAGCAAGTCATAGGTGCGTGGGTATGTTGAGAATGATTCACACCTGCATATATTTTTACGCAGAGCGTTACAGCCTGTTTGGAAGGACAGGAGCAGATGTCGAAACAAATTTTCTAATGCAAAAACAAACCTTTGGAAGACCTTTTTTATTATTATTATTATTATTGTTCTTTCAACTTCTCAGGAGCGCTTTTGCATCCAAATAAACTAAAGTACTTAAGCAAAAGCAAAGCACCCATTCAAAAGTCTACCCAAACAGGACTTGGACAGGAATTTTGCAAACATCTTAACGGGAACGAACTCAAGAAGACCCAGTCAAGTGAACAATGTAGATTGAAATATGTCAATCAAGTAGTAGACCTATTAAATCTTTTGCACTGGTTTTGCAAATATCTAAATTTTGTACACCAAAGTTGGATCAAAATACTTAGTTCACAAGTTCCCAGTGATTCCATTAGTTTTGAAGAATTTAAGTTCATCATAAATTTATTCTAACACATTCACCCATCACTTTAGCTATCTCAAACATGCATCCAAGGTACTGAATAAAAGGACACACATACCAGTCATGGATTGTTCCAATCAAGCCTCGATCATAGACAATCTTCAGTTTTTCTGATTGAGCAACAGGAGCAACATTCATCACCCAAACATCCTTCTCTTTAAGAGCAGCAGAAAATCCCCCAAGGTTTGAGTTCATATCCATAATGTTTCGGAATGAGTTTGGGTGTACAACAGACTTCATTTGTCTCCAATACTCAATCACTCTGTCATGCCATACAGTCTACAGGATATAAACATCTCATAAGTTCATATCCACATAAAAAACACTACCAAAAATAAAGCATTTCAATTTCTGTGGAACACAGGATTACTCCAATCTCCAGCAATTAAAGAACCTTACCGTGTCTTTATGGAATTCCTGAACGCTTACATCAATCTCTTCCAAACGTGGGGGAGCAGTCATAAGCCTTTGTGGCCAGGGTTTTAATCCACTCCACCTTTCTCGATGCATTTCTGTTAACAATATAATATGTAATTCCAATTAGCCAAGCGCTCTCCCATGATGTATATTAAAGTATAACGGGGAAAAACAGACCAGTTAAATAAAAGTAGAATAGTGTCCATCCATGAGCTATCAACTAAGAAAATTTTTATTGAGAAGCTAAAATATTAAGTTTCAACATGAATAACTATAACCGGCATTGGAATATATACAGAAGTTGATAATGCAACTTTGGACAACATCTAGGGACAATTTCAACATTCAAGGATTGCTAACTCCCTCCAAAAAAGATGAAAGAAATCTGATGGGCTACCATGTTTGTAAAGAAGTCGTGATTAATCATCTTCGATTTGAAATTAGGGAAGGAAAAAAAGAAGAAAAATTTGGTCAAGTGTTGGCGTTTGGTTGTCCAGAAAGAAGCACATTCCAAACCATATGTACACCATCAAGATTAAAATATACAAGATGATATCAAGGAATATAACGCACTTTCCGAGTATGGGGTGAGGCAAGTCTTCATAGTTACGTTCCATGCAGCATCTGGATCATCACCAGCACTACACAAAAGTGGGAGAGTTTGGGGACGCCTTTTTGTATAGCAACTATTACTTAATGGCTTGGCCCATATTACTGTTTGATCTCTCCTTGAAACAACTCGCCAGCACATTCTTCTCAAAAGATCATACATTGAATTCCAAATTCTTCGATTTTCCAAATCTTGTGCATAAGCTTCTGGTGACGAGTAAACAAAATAACCTCCTGGTCTCAGCAATCTGTCCAATTCTAATAATAGAATACCATCTCTCTGAAGCCAATCAATCCGGCAACGTGAACAATGAGCCAACTCAAAAGATCTACTGGGGTACGGTAACCGTTTCGTGCCCAACACTCCCAAAGTAGCTGGAATCCCCCTTTCCAGTGCAAATTGTATTTGATTCTCATGAACATCATTAGGTGCCAGCGACATTGCTATTATGTTCAAAGGGAGGAGATATGCACCAAAACTTGCAACCCCACAGCCCACATCCAGAACATTCCGAATATGGCCACCATTGTCAAGTTTCTCACCAGGAAACTTAAGCATCTAGATTAAATTATTTTTAGAAAAATGATAAGTCATGATAAAGTGCACAGCCAAGCAATAATAATATCATACAAATGCAATAATAAGATAACTACAGCTGAGAGCTTTCATACCCCAGCTATAGCTGCAATGTATTTGTCAGCCCCCTTATGAAAATGAGTTCCACCACCGGGAAACTTTATCTTCTGCCCATCCACAACCATCCAGTTTTGATCTGATTTCTCCTGCGCTAGATGAGTGTGGGGTATGTTTGCCTTCCAAACTTGGTCCCGACTCGCAGGCCATCTAATTGGGATCTGGACTTCTAACAGAAAATTCAATTGGAATCAAAACTAACAAAGTGAAAACCATTACGTACATGGCATTCATCACCATGATTTAATGCTTAGCCGCACACAGAGACCCAAGAAAGCTAAAGCATATATGCATTCTTATACAGATAAATCAACCAAGAAAATTTCCAACCGCCAAACATCCAAAATCATTACTATTTACTGATTTAAAGCAAGTAATAATTATTGGGTAAATATGACAAGCAGATACAAACAAACGAGCAAACAAACCTTATAGCCTTTGGGAGGAGGGATAAGGCAATTGTAGCGGCGCTCCGGAGTCGGGCAATGCCTTTCATAGTGCTCCATTAAGCTCAAATTAAGCTTTAATTTCATTTGGTATATCAAATTCCGGTCCAGACATGGGATCAACTCTGAAAATTTCAAATCACACACCTACAAAACGACCAAGAAAATATAAAAAATTATAAAAGGCATCAACTTCATGACATTGATGTTTCTTTACTAAAGTTCAAAATTCATTTCAAATCCGCAAAAAAGATTACCGACCGGTATGCTTTTCGGCATCAAATTCTGCTCTTCATCGTCGAATAATTCGTCGAAATCCTTCTTGGAAACGAATCTTCCGGCGACGGGGTCAACGCCGTCTTCAAAAGGATCATCACCGCGAGGCAAAGCGATGGAAAACAGCAGGCCACTGTACAGGGAAATCAATCCAAGAAACACCAATAACCCAATCAAGACATACTTCAACAACCGCGGTGACCGGGCAACATCACTCTTTAAATTCATTGCAACTTCTATAAACAAATTATCACCACAATTCAAGTTCTTGTTGATATCACAGTTCACACCGCCTTTAAAACCCCAGAGTCAGATCCATTGCCCAATCCCGAAATGAGTCAATTGACTTGCCTCCCTTTATTTCCGGGGTCCTTTATGGGCCTCGTTCTTTTCCTATGCAATTATGAGGAACACAATCTTCTGGGGGCGCGGCTTAGAAACTGGAATAGGAAATCGGCGCTGAAGATGAACACCGCCGTTTGCACACATGGAATCGCGACAAGACACTCGGCTCAGGGCAGCCCAGTACAGAAGAGTAGGTATTTGGGACTGCGAGCGCGTTTGTGTCGTGCGCTATTATTCTGGGGAAGGAGAGCTTAAAATTTAGCGCAGACAGTGGAGTGTGAAGAAAATGGAAAGACTTCTTGGGAAGATATGATTGGTTCTGTTACTTTTTGCATCCAATAGCGTTGGGGTTTGCCAGTGATGCCGCAAATTGCCGATATTGCTGGAATTGACGAAATTGCCCCTGCAGTGCAGACTGCACTGCACTCCAATCTCTAGCGGTGCTATTTTTTTATTTTTTTTTGATTAGCCGAAGCCAGAAAAGAAAGTAAAAAATTAGGACCAAAACAGGGAGGTCCAAACTATATAAAAATATATAGGAAAGCGAAAAAGATAAACCTAACAACTAGGGAGCCAATCGCCTAGCGCATTCATACACAACCAATTCCTCCGAGCAACCTCCGGAGGGAAGGCCCATGTGGTAAAGAAATCCTCTAAAAATGTCCTATGCATAGCAAATCTATCTTCAAACAGGAGACCACTAGAATTACCAAACGCCAACTATGGCTGAATAGATATCAGAACCTCCAAAGCAAAACCACAAATAATATCCCGCAAACTCCTTCTAGAATTATATTCGAGCTCTCTTAGGCACTTTGGGTTTTTCCCTTCAACCTCTTGGATGATGAGCACATCCGGATTATTCATCCTCAAAATATCAAGTAAAACACGCCGGGTATCCCGACCTACCACACTTCCAATATTCCAAAATAACACCTTAAAATTGTTGAATTCCATAAAAAACAATCAAATTTAAGGGGGGATGGGAACGAAAAAACCTTTACGTTTCCATAGCATTATTCCCGTGAGGGGGGTTGGCAGGCTTCGAATCAGCACAATCCCCAAATTGAGGGTTGATATTTTCCCTCATCTTCCCCCTCGAGGTCTCGGGATGATCCAATTTCTTATCCGAAGAGTTCATTCTTGCTTCCACCGAGCTTCCTTCTGCAACCGACGCCCTTTGCTGTTTAACCAGGTTCAGACTATCATTAAGTTGAGATTTGAAGTCTTTAACCTGGGCCTTAGCTCTAGTTGGTCTTTCAACTAGTGATTGCTGGGCCTTGTTTGATTGGGCCTTGGATTTACTTGCCCGTAAGGTGGGCCTAGTGTCTTTAGCCTGTATTGAAGCCTTCCCCTCTTGTAACATCGAGCCTTTAGCCTTGCTGGGCTTCTTTCTTGAAACTTTGATCCATTCCCCCGATTCAGGTTGAGAGGGGATTATGATAGGGGTCACATGCTTATTCCCAGTAACCAAAGTGCCTGCTCCATCCTCTGCATTTTTTTACTCTCGCCTAGGTTCAGTAGGGCAAAAGTTAGCAGCTTTGTCTTTTGTATCAGTCTCGGTCCTCTCACTTTCCACTTTGGTGTTTGTTTGCAGGTTTGATCCTGATTTGCAAACCTCCATATTGTTGATGCCATGACATTTAGGGAAGTCCACAGAGCCTTTTTTGGCTTCCAGAGAGGGGTGTCCTTTACCTTGAATTGTCGCAGCCTCCTTTCCCACAGTAGCTACCTGTAACACCCCGGATTTGATAACCCAGGCCGGGATGCCACCGCCACACCTCCCAAGCAAGACACGAGTTCATTCGAGCTCGCTTGAGAGATGCAAGGCTAAAGGTATTTCAAAAATAATTCAAAAACAAGCCCAAAAGGATTTACTTTAAAATAACATAGTATAATTCAAATAAGTCGCAGCGGAAAATTTAAATATGGGCCGACATGGCCAAAACGCAGTGGGTAATTTAAGTCTAACAAAATACAACATTCACAATTCCTAATTTAATTCCCGAGCCCCAATGTGCGTGCATGCTCATGCCATTCCTTCATACTCTGTAAAAGAAAAATAAAACAACGGGTTTTATCAGTATATAAAATACTGAGTAAGTTAATTCTTAACATAACAATAATGGGTTTTAAAAATGTAATTAATAAAAATTCTCTTTTTTTTTACTCATGCACATTTTATAGTATAAAAATGTATTTTGTCAACATTAACAATAAGAATTTAACTGCATGATTCTAAACGTAAAGAGACGTACACAAATACTAAGGATATAAATTTTAGAAATTAGCATAAAGGAATTTATTATAAGTCAAAGGGTTTCATAATTCATGGGATAAATTATATGTTCTCGCATAGCTAATATTTCATTCTTCTACTTTTGTTTCCACTTGGGCACTTATGTCCACAAGTCTTACAAATCACCATTCGCTAGGGCTCTTATGTCCACAAGCCTCATGGTCGATATTTCACTAGGGCTCTTATGTCCTCTAGTCGTACGCTTGGGCTCTTATGTCCACAAGCCTCAAATCAATATTCCACTAGGGCTCTTATGTCCGCTAGTCGTACGCTTGGGCTCTTATGTCCACAAGCCACATAATCAAGATTTCATAGCTCCCAATTCAATCATAAATCATAAAGTTTTCAAAATTTCATAAAACGAGTTTTCGACACGGATTCACAAATTCCGCCAAAATTCATATTTTTCCCACAAAACCAATTCAACCATAGTTTACGCCAAACCGAATTAAAAATCCATTTCATACCTGATGGTTACGAAATTCACACAGTATATGCATAGCACATAGACGAACAACTTTGTAGTTTTACACTTTTCGAAATTCTACCGGGAAAGGGATCAAAAATCGTCTTTACAGAGGAACATAAGAAATGCATTTCAAGGCATGACTTCCAATAACGAACAGTAGAGGTTTTTAGGCGTGGAAACGTAGCAAAATATTTTTAAAAATTCTGAAAAATTTACAGTAGCTAGGAAACGTCCAAATAAGAAATTTTCATAGAAATAGCCATTTCAAAATTCGAACTCCCTCTAGGCCAAACGGGCCGATTACAGAAAACCCTGATTTCAAAAACTCCACTCTTCAGCGATTCATGGGCAGTGGTTAGAATAAAATCCATAAGTTTCACATAACACTTCTAAAAATCGTAATATTTGACAGGGGCATCCTAGACACATATATGAACAACTTTCATTTATATTGCAAAAATTAGTTTTGAACGAAAGCTATAGAAAAACACTGATTTAGTTCGATTTTGAAAGCTGTCAGTTTTTCTTGGATTTTAATAAGAACGCAGGAGCATCCAGAGCAAATTTGAGGGTCCAAACGTCGACCAAAATTTATGAAATTTTGCAGACACGATCTAGGTAACATTATCTACAACTTTTGTTTTTATGAAAAAGGCTGATTACGCTCGGATCCAATAGGAAAACACCGATTTAGATACAATACCAAATCTGTTCGGGATCTCAAATTAGAAACGGAAACGCAGAACAACCAGATCGGATTTGACGGACCAAACATCGACGAAAATTTCTGAAAATTTAACACAGTATACTTAAGTCCTTAGGAACAATTTTGTAGTTTTAAGTTTCTCCGTTTGAAAGCTCGTAAAGGGTCTAAAAATTGGATTTCAGAAACTGCGCGAAGGAGTAGTTGCTGTCAGTTTTGCGAAAAGTCACAGAGAAACCAGATCGAATTTGAGAAATCAAACGTTGATCAAAACTCGTGAAATTTTAACACAATAACAAGATTGAAGTTTTACAATTTTCCGTTTGAACATCCGAAGGGGTCCGAATTACTAGATTTCAGAAATTGCGCAGGGAGAGTTTTCTAGTGTCCGTTTTCAATGTGTTGCTTTAATCCTATGGTTTGCTCGAGTTCATGGCACCAAAATGGTTATATTGAGAATCAACTTACCTGGATGAGTTCTAGGATGATTTGGGATGGTCGGCGGCGCCTGGAATCTCGCTCCACACGTCTTCCTTGTCGGATTCCTCGTCGACGGTTCACGAAGCTTACAAGTTGGGGTTTTTGAAAGTTTTGAGGTGGAGGTGGAGTTTTTGGGCGGCTGCTAGGCTGATTGGAGGCTAGGGTTTTGTGCTTAATTATCCAAGAACCTTTCCTAATCAGCCTAAGGTAAGTTTCCATGTTCGGGTCGCAAAATCGGGGCCAAGATCGTGCGTTTCCATCCTTGTCCGCGTCTATCCGGTTTGCTGCTATGTTGGCGCGGACCGCGCGGGGACCGCGCGGCTCCGGTCGGGACCACAGTCCGGACCGGGTCGTGCGATTCGTCGGGCCTTTTTCTCCTCTCTTTCGGGTTTCTATCCTCCTACATTTTCGGGCTCGATTTTTCGGGTCATTCTCGGATTATAAATTCTTATCTTAAATTTATCTCGTTTCGAATTAATCCCGTATTCGAAATTTTGAGTTCGTCGCGTTTGGATTCGTCGGCTTCTAATTCGTCGTCTTTTGGCTCCCGTGTATTAATTTCTTTATTTAAATCGTTTCCGACTTCGCGGGTTCTTGGAATTAAAATTCTTTTCTTCCTTGAATTTAATTCTAATTCTTTTGACTCGATTCATGGAATGTCTCCGGGCTTCCTTTCCCTCTTTTATTCCATTTTGAAATTTATTTATTTATTTATTTATTTATTTTTATTTTTTTTGAATCTATCGGCGTTTCATTTCCGAGCAATAATTTATTGTGATAAATTATTTTCTTCTTCTCGGAGATATTTCAACCTTGATCGGATTAAGAAATAAATTTGATTCCTTGAACGCCGATAAAAAAAATCCCGGGTATTACAATCTACCCCCCTTAAGCATCAACTTCGTCCTCGAAGTTGTGTTTCGGCTTTTATTATTTTGTGATATTGTGTTATTGAATTATTGTTTGATTGTTGATTGTTTGTTGTTTGATTATTGTTTGACTGAACCCAGAATTGAAATTTCCAAGTTGCCTACGTACCCTGTGAAGGGATCAAGTCATTACGTAGTTCAAAACAATTCGAATTTGTTTATTTTATTGATTTGGAATACATAATATTCGGGTGGTTACATCCTCCCCCCTTAAGATTACAGTTATGTCCCCATAACTGCCTATGCATTATTCTCAAGGATGTTCGAGTTTTGACCTTGTTCCTTTTTTCAGCTTCTCCCTGCTAGAGGTTCACCAGATCCATTCTCCTTTCGATCGCCTCCTCCGGCGTTCGACATCCCCTAGCCATGTGACCAAACTTGCCGCACTTATAGCAGGCTCCGGGCTTCGGGCACCGGCGCACCAGATGCGGTCGATTGCACGCGGGCATTTTGGTATGAGTGCCCCACCGTTATCATTCCCTCTAGACCTATCGAATCTAGCTTGGTCACTACCCATCCTAAAGTTATTATTTTCGTTCTTACTACGATTCTTCTTCTCAAATCCTTGCGAGTTTTTGCTCGATTCGCCATTGTCCTTTCGCTTTAATTGTTGGACACGAGCGACTGTTACTGCCCGGTCATATACCGCCTGCAAGGTCATGCATTGTCCTCCCACCAATATCTCTCGAATATCAAGATTCAAACCCATCTCGAACTTCTGCGCCTTGTCGAAGTCAGTTGGCACCATTGCAGGAGCAAATCTAATCAGCTCCTTAAACTTGGCATAGTACTCTTGTACCGTTTGCCCACCTTGTTTTAAATGGACGAATTCTTCATACTTTGCGGCCTTAATGCTCATTGGGTAAAACCTTTCCCTCAAGACCTCCTTAAATTCTTCCCATAGGAAGGCTTTAGTTAAATTTCCTTGGAGGTTATGCCACCATTCGTCTGCCTCTCCGCCAAGATAGTAGGTCGCCACTTGGACCTTCTCGTCCTCGGGACATTTGACAGCGCTAAGGAGCTTATCAAATGTGCGGATCCAATCTTCCAGTTTGGCCGGATCTTCTTGGCCATCATAGTGGGTTGGCTGGTAAGGGTTCACTAACGCTAGGTAATTGAGTCGGGCTGCCGGCGGTGGTACACCCACTGGTGTCCTTCGTACCTCAGCGTTTCCCAAAGCTATGAGGACTTCTTCCATAGTTCTTAGGCGTTCGTCCAAATTATTGGAAATAGGAGGCGCTTGCCTTCCTACGTTATGAGCAATTTCGGTATTGTTCGGTGTGTTATGGATGTCAGCGTTGGTGTTGTTTGGGATTTCCTTCCTCGATTTTTCCTTAGGTGCCATTTTCTGTTATCAACGCACGTGAAGATGAGTTTCTAATCTAAGGTAAGTTAGCGTTCAAGAAAACCTATAAGATAGGGTTGGCAAGAGGAGATAACGTATGGGCACGCCAAGCTTAGGTGATCAATTTCTAGGACTAATGCAAAATTAGTCTTAAGTAAACGCTCCTAAATCAAGGTCATGTCAAATTCGAAGATAAGAGTAATATTTAATACTGATAATTCACATAAAAAAAATTAGCGCAAATATTCGTGGATGTATGCAATGCAATGCAAATGTTATCCCAACCCCGAAAAATTATTTTATGCGTTTATCTAAACTTGTCTGAATAATTTATACTTATATATATTTTCCCATGGGTTTTTGAAATAAGACTTGAACCATGGAAATAATACTTTGAAATTTTAAAATAATAATAATAGTAGTTAAAAACCTCTTTGGGCCCCTATATTGGCAAAAAATAATAATAATAATTTAAAAATACTTCCGGGCTCTGATACCACTCTGTAACACCCCGGATTTGATAACCCAGGCCGGGATGCCACCGCCACACCTCCCAAGCAAGACACGAGTTCATTCGAGCTCGCTTGAGAGATGCAAGGCTAAAGGTATTTCAAAAATAATTCAAAAACAAGCCCAAAAGGATTTACTTTAAAATAACATAGTATAATTCAAATAAGTCGCAGCGGAAAATTTAAATATGGGCCGACATGGCCAAAACGCAGTGGGTAATTTAAGTCTAACAAAATACAACATTCACAATTCCTAATTTAATTCCCGAGCCCCAATGTGCGTGCATGCTCATGCCATTCCTTCATACTCTGTAAAAGAAAAATAAAACAACGGGTTTTATCAGTATATAAAATACTGAGTAAGTTAATTCTTAACATAACAATAATGGGTTTTAAAAATGTAATTAATAAAAATTCTCTTTTTTTTACTCATGCACATTTTATAGTATAAAAATGTATTTTGTCAACATTAATAATAAGAATTTAACTGCATGATTCTAAACGTAAAGAGACGTACACAAATACTAAGGATATAAATTTTAGAAATTAGCATAAAGGAATTTATTATAAGTCAAAGGGTTTCATAATTCATGGGATAGATTATATGTTCTCGCATAGCTAATATTTCATTCTTCTACTTTTGTTTCCACTTGGGCACTTATGTCCACAAGTCTTACAAATCACCATTCGCTAGGGCTCTTATGTCCACAAGCCTCATGGTCGATATTTCACTAGGGCTCTTATGTCCTCTAGTCGTACGCTTGGGCTCTTATGTCCACAAGCCTCAAATCAATATTTCACTAGGGCTCTTATGTCCTCTAGTCGTACGCTTGGGCTCTTATGTCCACAAGCCTCAAATCAATATTCCACTAGGGCTCTTATGTCCGCTAGTCGTACGCTTGGGCTCTTATGTCCACAAGCCACATAATCAAGATTTCATAGCTCCCAATTCAATCATAAATCATAAAGTTTTCAAAATTTCATAAAACGAGTTTTCGACACGGATTCACAAATTCCGCCAAAATTCATATTTTTCCCACAAAACCAATTCAACCATAGTTTACGCCAAACCGAATTAAAAATCCATTTCATACCTGATGGTTACGAAATTCACACAGTATATGCATAGCACATAGACGAACAACTTTGTAGTTTTACACTTTTCGAAATTCTACCGGGAAAGGGCTCAAAAATCGTCTTTACAGAGGAACATAAGAAATGCATTTCAAGGCATGACTTCCAATAACGAACAGTAGAGGTTTTTAGGCGTGGAAACGTAGCAAAATATTTTTAAAAATTCTGAAAAATTTACAGTAGCTAGGAAACGTCCAAATAAGAAATTTTCATAGAAATAGCCATTTCAAAATTCGAACTCCCTCTAGGCCAAACGGGCCGATTACAGAAAACCCTGATTTCAAAAACTCCACTCTTCAGCGATTCATGGGCAGTGGTTAGAATAAAATCCATAAGTTTCACATAACACTTCTAAAAATCGTAATATTTGACAGGGCATCCTAGACACATATATGAACAACTTTCATTTATATTGCAAAAATTAGTTTTGAACGAAAGCTATAGAAAAACACTGATTTAGTTCGATTTTGAAAGCTGTCAGTTTTTCTTGGATTTTAATAAGAACGCAGGAGCATCCAGAGCAAATTTGAGGGTTCAAACGTCGACCAAAATTTATGAAATTTTGCAGACACGATCTAGGTAACATTATCTACAACTTTTGTTTTTATAAAAAAGGCTGATTACGCTCGGATCCAATAGGAAAACACCGATTTAGATACAATACCAAATCTGTTCGGGATCTCAAATTAGAAACGGAAACGCAGAACAACCAGATCGGATTTGACGGACCAAACATCGACGAAAATTTCTGAAAATTTAACACAGTATACTTTAAGTCCTTAGGAACAATTTTGTAGTTTTAAGTTTCTCCGTTTGAAAGCTCGTAAAGGGTCTAAAAATTGGATTTCAGAAACTGCGCGAAGGAGTAGTTGCTGTCAGTTTTGCGAAAAGTCACAGAGAAACCAGATCGAATTTGAGAAATCAAACGTTGATCAAAACTCGTGAAATTTTAACACAATATAGTTTAGGGTCTTAGGAACAAGATTGAAGTTTTACAATTTTCCGTTTGAACATCCGAAGGGGTCCGAATTACTAGATTTCAGAAATTGCGCAGGGAGAGTTTTCTAGTGTCCGTTTTCAATGTGTTGCTTTAATCCTATGGTTTGCTCGAGTTCATGGCACCAAAATGGTTATATTGAGAATCAACTTACCTGGATGAGTTCTAGGATGATTTGGGATGGTCGGCGGCGCCTGGAATCTCGCTCCACACGTCTTCCTTGTCGGATTCCTCGTCGACGGTTCACGAAGCTTACAAGTTGGGGTTTTTGAAAGTTTTGAGGTGGAGGTGGAGTTTTTGGGCGGCTGCTAGGCTGATTGGAGGCTAGGGTTTTGTGCTTAATTATCCAAGAACCTTTCCTAATCAGCCTAAGGTAAGTTTCCATGTTCGGGTCGCAAAATCGGGGCCAAGATCGTGCGTTTCCATCCTTGTCCGCGTCTATCCGGTTTGCTGCTATGTTGGCGCGGACCGCGCGGGGACCGCGCGGCTCCGGTCGGGACCACAGTCCGGACCGGGTCGTGCGACTCGTCGGGCCTTTTTCTCCTCTCTTTCGGGTTTCTATCCTCCTACATTTTCGGGCTCGATTTTTCGGGTCATTCTCGGATTATAAATTCTTATCTTAAATTTATCTCGTTTCGAATTAATCCCGTATTCGAAATTTTGAGTTCGTCGCGTTTGGATTCGTCGGCTTCTAATTCGTCGTCTTTTGGCTCCCGTGTATTAATTTCTTTATTTAAATCGTTTCCGACTTCGCGGGTTCTTGGAATTAAAATTCTTTTCTTCCTTGAATTTAATTCTAATTCTTTTGACTCGATTCATGGAATGTCTCCGGGCTTCCTTTCCCTCTTTTATTCCATTTTGAAATTTATTTATTTATTTATTTATTTTTTTATTTTTTTTTAATCTATCGGCGTTTCATTTCCGAGCAATAATTTATTGTGATAAATTATTTTCTTCTTCTCGGAGATATTTCAACCTTGATCGGATTAAGAAATAAATTTGATTCCTTGAACGCCGATAAAAAAAAATCCCGGGTATTACACTACCATCGTCTCTGGCGACTTCTCCACCGGCAGGTTGACACAGTTACGACTTGCATGTCCAAATCTTTGACAAGTTGAGCACAATAGGTGAAGGCCTTCGTAAGCCACTTTTGCCATTGTCCTTCAATAAAAACACTTATGCGACAGGAAGATTTAAATCTACCTCAACACATACCCTAGCATATCGGCCCCGGTTCACTCCTTTGGTCACTGCATCAACACGAATGGGGGTGCCGAGCCCAGCTGCCATCTTCATGAGTATGACTTCGTCGAAGTATTCGAAGCTCAAACCAGGAAAACGTGCCCATACCACGGTCTTTTGCGGAGACTCCTCATTGGCAATGAAGTTTGGACGCCATGGCCTGACTGTCAAATAGCTGTCAAAAATCATCCAAGGGCCTTCTTTAAGGACTCTGGTTCGATCGTCTTCTCTGTCAAATTTGATTAGGAAAAAACCAGCGCCCATTTCGATCATTTCAAAACGGTCAGGGATTTTCCATAGCTTGGAAATTCTGTCCAGCATCGCCATGTATCCAACCTTCTTGCCAAGGATGGAAATGATAAGTCCATCCTCAAACGGTTTGCAGAGACGCTCTTTAATCTTAGGATCAATTGTGATGCAAGGTTTCAATCGGTCCCCGTTGAGGAATTCTAGGGTTACCATTTTATCACTTTCAGGCTCTTCGATGAGAGGGCACGGAGGGGGGCATTTTCCACCAAGCACTTTGTCCCTGAATGAGACGGCGGGACCACTAGAAAAGTAGAGGATCGGGGGAAGTAGTCACAGGGATGGCTGGAGAGGGAGGAGGGAGGTAACTGAGGATAGGAGGAGGGCTCGCAGCACTTTCCATCCTAGAGAGAGGAATCAGCACTTTCTAGCGGTGCTAATTTGGAAAAACGGAAATGAAATTTATTTATTTGTGTTTTTTTTTTGGTGATAGAGACGCTGTAAGCAAGGGCAAATAGGGGAAAGCGAAAAACCAGAGAAATAGGCGGACGGGGGAGATTATAAAATCAAATCAAAGCTAAAAATGGGGAAAAAAGCTGCCGCAAGGTCCGCATCAAAATGAGAACGAGTATCGTCGCCCATGTCGTGAAGAACTCCAAAGACTTCGCCCCGCGTTTGGCTAAAGAGTCGGCTACCGAGTTACCCTCACGAGATATATGACACCAACTGAATCCTGGATGGCAAGATAGGATGTCAGTTATATTCTTGAGTAGAGGAAATAGCAAGTGATCGGACGAGGGAGCATTTTTAATAAGCTGGAGTGCTTCCCTGGAATCCGAAAAGCAGACGGCAGTCCTGAGACCTCTCCTAGTAAGCCCAAGCATCCCATTCCATATCCCGTGAAGCTCCGCCTCAAGGGTGGAGGTCACCCTAACAAAACCGGAGAACCCTTCTATCCATTGGCCGTCACCAAGTCTGATTACTCCTCCAAATCCCGCCGGCCCCGGATTGCCAATAGAGCTCCCATCAACGTGGAGAGTAATACCAGCATGATTCCCAAGGTTCCATGATACCAGTCTCATACCCGGTTGCTCTTTAGGACGTTGAAAGTGTCTGTCAAAAACCGACCCTAAGGAGACTGAATTTCTAATGATATCCTGGATGCCCACAGGTTCACCCCTCATGCACAGGGCGTTACGGCCCCTCCAAATATTCCAAATAAGTGCCCATTGAACCCCAGACCATCTCTTGGATATTATGGAGAAGCAGGCAGCAAGATCCATTCGATTAGGGGGGTGATCGAAGCCTGAAGTCCCCCTCGCTTCCTCTATGCCACTGCCGCCCAAGGGCAGCTAAAAAATAAGTGCCAAATAGTTTCATCCTCCAATCCACATATAGCGCAGGTTCCAGAGGTGGCTATGCCACGGTTGTGTCTGGTAAGATTAGTAGGAAGCGAGTTGTTGATTGCAAGCCAGGGGAGGAATTGAATTTTTTCCGGAGCTGGGATTTTCCAGACCCACAAGTGGAAATTATCACTTCGAATCCCTCTATCCTTTAAGATCCATTCATAACCAGTGGCTACTGAGTAGATGCCCTTGTGATCTCCGAGCCAACAACATCTGTCAACCGCTTCTACATTGGTGGTAAGAGGACCAAAATCCCTTATTTCCTCAACAATAGAGTCTGGAAGGGTAATCATCAAATTATCAAGGCACCATCTACCCTCAAGGAACATGTCCTTTACCTGAATATTGCTATCAGATATATGAACATATGGGATGCGGGGAGCTATGGGTCCTCCTCGTAGCCAATTGTCATGCCAGAAATTACAAGTTTCGGAGCCAATCCGCATTCGATACCCTGGGAGTAGGAAGGGAGCCACCCACTGGAGCGCATGATGGATGGGAGAGGAACCCGGGCGCTGGGTGAAGCCCCTCCTAGAATAATCGTATTTGTTCGCCAGAAGACAAGCCCAAGGCTTAGAGGAGTTCCCCATGATGTCCATCAATAGTTTCCTAAGTAAAGAAATGTTCATGTCCCTACATTTACGGATTCCAAGCCCTCCCATTTTCCTTAGCACAGCCACTTTATCCCATTTTACTAGGTGTAGACCATGTTCTGAAGTGTCTTTCCAGATGAAAGATTTAATCATCCGATCCACTCGATCACAAATCGAGGCTGGAAGCCAAGCAGTTTGCATAATATATGAAGGGATGGCGTTTAACACAGCCCGAGCAAGGGTGACTCTCCCGACTTTATTGAGCAAGACTCGTTTCTTACTTCCCAATTTAGAATGCAGCCGTTCAAGCAAGAATTCAAACTGGTCCACCTTCACTCGACCATGGAAAAGTGGGAAGCCTAGGTGTTTCCCAAGGTCCACAGAGAATTGGATATTAAGAATATCAGCAATCTGGTTGGAAATTAATGGAGGAACGGAAGCAGATGCATAGGCCATAGATTTGTTTATATTGATACGAAGTCCCGCCTGGCCAGCAAATTCCGTAAGCACTTTATCCATACATCTAGCATTATCCAAAGGGGCATTAGAGAATAATAAGAGATCATCGGCGAACATTAAGTGTGAAAATGGAGTAGAGTCGTGGCCAAGTGTGATAGGTGAAACTTTTGACAGATTTCCAACACGAGTATTTTCTTAAAAAGATAATAATCCCGGTTTGATTCATTATTCAATGAAACCGATTTATGAAGGCGGAGTTGGGATTAGGGATATATTTATAGGTTGTCACGTTTTTATTTACTCGTGTTAAGAAACTGTGCCCCCGAAAGCGCACGGAGTCAAAAATTGCAGTATTTATAGTAAGTACCGTATCGTTCACTGGAGGATGTGCGATAGAAGCAGGGCCCACGTCGTTTTACTAAGATTTTCCACTCGGTTACTCGATTCAAGTTTGTGTTTTAACTAGCAACTACTTGACATAATTTAATTCTAAGCTATGAAAGCAATAAAGTAAGCAGATAAAATTATTCTAGAAAGCGAATTAAATTTAATCTAAGAAAGCAATAAAATTATTCTAAGAAAGCGGTTAAAATTATTCTAAGAAAGCATATTTAAAATGAGCCAGAAGGGGCAGGAAGAAAAGAACAAAGATTGGACAAGATTCAGATGAAACACAGTTAAACTTCCATTTTGTTACACAGATCATTGTTTGGGATAATCCATCAGTTAGCTAACTCTCATGCTTTCTATACTGTGTTCCCTTTAACAGACAGGTACTTACAGTAAGAATTTACATGCTCTTAAGAAATCATAATCTAAGATACCACAGACTCATAACTCCCCTCACAGGCCTTGCAAAGTTACATTATTTATCTGTGGTGGACAAGCAACACCTGACAAATCATTTATTGAGATGACAAGTACTCCATCATTCCCCCGGTCACACCCAAAGATTCAAATCAAGCCCTAAACTATCCCTTAACTCTCAGTCCTAGTAGCAGTTAGAAGATCTAGTGACACATCCGAGTGACCTCTATAAAAGCGTTTAAAAGAAAGCGGTAAAGAAAGCATTTAAAATCCTATCACTCGGAAGTTTCAAAAGCTTCGTACTGGTAGTAAAAGAAAGCCCCCAGTCAGGATGACCGGACGTGGATCAAGAATTCCCGAATCTCGGTGAACCGCTCGCAGTGTTCACTTCCTTTCGGGTGGTTATGAGATACAAACTAATGAAACGAACTAATAGATTAGTTCGTTCCGGATGCACTCACTCAGGACTCAAAAATAGGCTTTGGCAGAAGAGGATAGCAGTTGAAAGGAACTCAACCCTATCTTAGAAAATACCAAAGCCTACGCATTGTTCCTCTAGAATTACCTATCACACTGTATTTGAATCCAAGTGGATCCCATCTTTGTGTGACAGTTAAGACTAAATTCCCAACACATAGCAATTTTTGAAAATAATAAATCTTTGAAAATCATTCCCTAAACAGGTACTAAACTCTCAATTAAAACACAGATCCTTTCAGTCTAGGTGAGACCTAATCGCTGACTCTGCTTCTAATTTCCCAAAATCGACCTCCAGTCGAATGTGAATTAGTCATAACTGTGGAATTTATCCCTTACTTGGATCCGGATTTTATAAATGAATTTTTGTTAGAAATTTATTATGAGATATCTGATTAAAATCTAGACTTCTATGTCCAAGGGAAGGGTCCCAAAATAATTTGATCACATTATCTACATAATATTATCATGCATAATTTTATAAGGAAGTGTAAAATTAATTAACCCAAAATATAAGGCGGGTTTAGAAAGAAGTGAAACACAGAGATGAAATAGCCGGAGATGAGAAGAATTTATTTTTGGCTAAAAAGATGACAAAAATAATCAGGATAATCCGGACTGCAAACATCTGCTATCCAGATCCTGACTATTCCAGGTGGGATGATTTTTAGACAGTGGAATGCCTTAAATGACAGTTGCCGCCGTCATCTTAGACTCCATTGTCTGTGAACTGGATTAAAACCCACATGTTCTATCATTGCAATAATTATTAGACAACATTGGCATATATCATCTAATATTACTACAGCTCCAGATTCAGGTTTGAAATTAAAATAAAGAAAATAAAACTGTATTTGGACAGATGCTGACTGAGTGACTACTTCATTTCCTGGTAAGAGGACCGTTCGCCTGACCTCGTCAGTCACTATCCAAACCATGCAAAATAACAAATAGTAATTAATACATAGACTACGGGCTACTTCATTTCCCGGTAAAGAGACCGTTCGCCAACATTATTCTATGATATTTTTCACTATTCGTTTCACACAACACAGGTAAAGACAAAATAAATGAAAGAAAATATTTTTGGGTCATCTTGTATGAGAGACATTGGTTTCTCATGCAAGGGTATGGAAATTAATCAATAATTACTCTTTATGTCTAAATAATCACTCATTCCATAATTAATTAATTACAGTCCGTATTATATACTTAGATCATTAGAGTTTAATTTTGTAGAAAAGTCTTTTAATGGAAATTGAACAAAGTTCTTTATATCAAATTAATCATGGGTTGAGATCATTGGATTTCAACCTCAAAATATTAATATATAGGTTCAATTATTTAATGAGATGAGTTGGAGAATAAAAATTTGGCAAAAAGGATGCCATGCATGTCTCACGACATAAATTGCATCGTGAACCCACCATGAGAGGATCACGACATGAGAGGTGGAAAATAAAAGAAATTGGATTTTTAGAAATTTGGGGTTTCCGTGTCGCTAGACAAAAATTGTGTCGCGAGACGTGGTCTCGCGACACGGGTCTGGCGACACGGGGGTTGGAAGTGAGAATTTTTGGAGATTAAAAGAGATGAGGACCCAGTCGTGAAACCATAAATTTCGCGAACCTAGGCTCGCGACAGGTGGAGTTTTAGAATTTTTGCTAAGTCATGGAGGCCCAGTCGCTAGACTTGAATTGTGGCGCGAGACAGGGTCCCGCGAAAGGAGTCTAGCGACTGGCATGGTCTAGCAAAATATTCCAAGTATTTTGGGCTCCCAGTCGCGAGACCAAGAGTGTGTCGCGAGACGTGGTCTCACGACAGGTGGGTCTGGCGACTAGGTTTTGAAAATTTTTAAGTGTTTGGTCCCATGTCGCTAGACTGATAAGTGTGTCGCGAGACGTGGTCTCGCGACAGGAATGTCTAGCGACTGGGTTTCATAAAATTTTATAAAATTTCGGCAGCATAACGCCTTAAATTGCATTGCATAAAAGTGCGTTGTGATCCGTGGGATCACAACGGGAATATTACGTTGCAACCCGTGGCATTACAACGTGATGCAATACAATATAGGAAATGGAATTTTTATATGCATAAACACCTTAATAACACCCCTTTTTAGATCTAGTGCACTAATCCTAAAAATAAAATAAAAAAATAAGAACAACACCAAAAATAAAAATAAAACCCCTACTAAACTAAAATAAAATAAAACTAAACTAGGAACAACAATTTAAATAAACCTAACCAAACAAATCTTCAAAGGGATGAATATCAAGTGCTTAAGCATTTATTAAATCTACTAAATTATTTAAAATCTATCTAAACAAGTAAAAATGATCAAGTGACCAAAACAAGTAAAAAAAAAAGAAAAAAAAAACAGTAACAGTTATGGACTTAAATTCCCAGGACAGCTTTTTGTGAATCATTTTCTTCTCTTTCCATAAACCAAAACAATGGTTCAACAACACCCATTAAATTGAATGTTCAAAACCCAAAATACAAACTGAAAATAAAAATAAAATAGAAAAATTGGCTACAATACTAGAAACCCATTTATTGCTAAAACTAGGAAACTAAAACAGAAAATAAAAACTACAAAGCAGTGAAACCAACTACATTAAATTATTTTGGAGAGCACCTTGGGTGCCTCCAAGAATAACAGTGAGAAACCAAAAAAAATGGTCTGTAGCTACTGTTCACTGGGGTGGGATGATATATTTATAAAGAGTAGGAAAAACCCTAGGCCCATTTAAGGCCCATCGTGTCCCCAAGCAAAATGTTGTGTCGTGAAATGATTTTTTGGTTCAAGACACACTTTTTGGCTCTTGGATGACGTGCAGGAGGGGACGGGAGCTCGAGTCCAGCAGGATAAGACAAACATTTTCTTACCAGCGGGACCTCAAGTCCTGGGACTCCTAATCAATTTTGGCATGTGAGTAATTTCAAATTGGAAAGGTCACGTGAGCACGTGAGTTTGCTTTCCTCTTTTCTCTCTCCTTGGCGCGATACTCGGCGATACTCTCCCTGTGGCGCTAACCATTTTTTGGTCTGTCCCTAGCCATCTGTCCCGAGACTCTCTCACTGTCCCTAGACATTCTTCCTGTCGCGAGACTCCGTGTCGCTAGACATGGTCTCGCGACATGGTCTCGCGACACGGATTTTGTGTCTCTAAACATCTCCAGTTCTTAAGCAATTTCCCTGTCCCTAGACTCTGTGTCGCTAAACATGGTCTCGCGACATGAATTTTGTCTAGCGCCACCGGAGTCGCGAGGTCCGGATAATATTTTCTCTTTCCTCTCTTCTTCTCCCATTTTCTCTCTCTTTCCCCATTTTCTTTCTTTCATTTTTCTTCGTTTCCAGTTTTCTTTCTTATTCATCTTTCCATTTTCTTCTCTTTCAAGGTTGGTGCAATCTGGAGGGTTCTTTTTTTTGAAATCGGAGTTGAGGCCGGCTGTTGACGAGGATGACGGCAGAGGGTTGCCGGGTTTAAGAGGGGAAGGATGTTGTGTTACTTCACCGGAACTGGAGACCGGAGAAGATGTCTTTGGCCGGATCTGAGAGACGATGAGCGGTCGAGGCTTGCCAGAAGTGGTGAGGAAATCCGGTGGAGCAGGGAAGGTGGTGACCGGAAATGGGAATGAGAGGCGGCTGTGTTGGATCTGGTAGCTGTCGGGGATGGTGATTTGGATTTAATTTGGGGGTTTTGTTGGTGGCAGGAGGCGGCGGCGGCCGTGGCTGTGGCGGCTGTTCGGCGGTGCTCGGAGAGGATGGCCGGAGTAATGGAGATGCGGCTGCTGCTGTGCGAGTGGGGGTCGGATTTGGGTGTGGAAGGCGGAGGGCTTCGCCGGAGAAGACGACGATGGCCGGAAAAGGGGGTGTGGCAGTGAGGCTGCTCTGTTTTGAGATGGTGGCGGAGTTGGGTTTTCTTCATTTCCAATTTGTTGTTTTCTAGTTCAATTTGATGTCAATTTGGTTTATTGGGGAAGATGGGAAACGGGATGAATTGGGGAAGAAGGTGATGGCAACGAGCTCGCCAGTTTCCATGGAAGGGGAGGTGCTCGATGGTGGTGATGTCGGAGTTGCAGACAGTGATCGGAGCGGCGGCTGTTTGTCGGAGAAGACAACTGGAACACATCTAGACAAAAAAAAAAAAAAATTGGGGAGGGAGGGAGACATTAGCACGTGAGGCACACGTGCTTTCCAATTCCATTTGTAAATTTAAAAATCATGTGGGTCTCGGCTGCATTTCCAATTTTGATTAGTTTACTTTTTTTTTAAATATAAATAAATATAAGTAAATAAATGAGAATATATAAAAATAAATAAAGATGTATTTCTTCCAATTGGTTTGTTGGTTTGTGTTCCATTTAATGAATCCGTGTTACACCGAATAGACATCACCGAACCAATAACTATATTTCTCAAATTACATCAAAAATTGGATTTTTAATGTTTTTATCATGTTTTTGGATTTTTTAACACAAATTTAATAAAAATAACAATATTTTTGTGTTTTTCAATACCAGCTTATTATTTATACAAACTTGCACATATCTGTCAAATTCGACTGCTTTCTTATTTAAATAAGATCGGAATGCGATCAAATGTCCGTATTAGACACGGAAATAGATTGAAAATAATGGTCAATTTTGGCCATTATCAATAGGCTGCCATCGCCCCTCGTCAACCTTGGCATGAATGGAGCGAGAGAGTTTCTCCATTACGATGATAACAAATAAGGGGAGAGCGGATCACCCTGACGTATGCCTCTTGCCGGAGTGGAAGAGGGCAGCAACGAACCATTCCAAAGAATTGCATATGATGGCGATCGAACGCAGTGCATGGTGATACGGATGAAAGGAGCTGGAAATCCTATTTCCCATAGGCACTCTTCTAAGAAATCCCATTGAATGTTGTCATAAGCTTTTTCCAAGTCTACTTTGAGTAAAAATTCCTGGGATTGTCGGTGCCGATTTTTGAAACTAGAGACCACCTCTTGAAGGATGATTGCGCTGTCTGCCGTGCCTCGGCCCGGGAGGAAGGCGGCCTGAGATTGACCTATGTAGTTTTAAGGTGAGGGCGAAGCCGGTTCACTAGCACCTTGGTGAGGATCTTGTAGCAAACATTACAAAGGCTAATGGGTCGGAAATGTTTGATCTCATTAGGGACCTCCACTTTAGGGATAAAGCAAATGATTGTGGAAGCAACATCATTGTCAAAAATCCCCCTCTCCACAGCGTTGCGAACAAAATTCCATGCTGTAACTCCAATTGTCTCCCAATATAATTTGTAGAATATGGCTGGGAATCCATCCGGCCCCGGGGCCGCAAGCCCTTTCATTTCCTTAACGACCAAATCAACCTCAAGAAAGCTTACTTCGACTGCCAAGTTTTCAGTTCCCAGGATGGGAGGAAGAGCGGATAGGGAAATAAAAGAGCGGGTGGGTCTGGCTGAGTATCCAAATATAGCTTTGAAATGATTGGCTGCATGCTCCCTCAACGTGTCATCATTGGTAATCCATTCGCCATTCACTTCTAGACCCAAAATTTTACTCTGTAGCCTCCGAATGAGGGTTTGAGTGTGGAAATACCATGTGTTGCGGTCCCCATGTCGGATCCACTTGTCCCGGGATTTTTGAAACCAAAGTATTTCTTCTTGTCGTAGAACATCATCAAGATCTTGCGTAAGTTTCTTTTCCAGAAGAGGCATGCGAGCCGAGTCTATACCCACAAGAACTCGCCGCACCCCTTCCAGACGATGGATCAGCCGGGCCTTTTTCTTTCTAATGTTACCAAAGGTGTTTTTGTTGAAGTATAAGGACGACTCTTTCATTTGTTGTAGGCGATCAGTGACTGTGGCTCCCCCTTCCAACCATACAGTCTCGACCACTGGTTTATATAAAGGGTGGTGAGACCACGCGTATTCCCACCGGAAAAGGCGCCGATCAGTCCTCCCACCATCATTGAAGCAGCGGAGGAGGATTCCATTGTGGTCCGATACTCGATGTGGCAAGACCTCAACGAATCCACAAGGAAAAAATTCCAGCCAATCAAGGTTTGCAACGGCACAAACCAATCTTTTACGTGCCAAAGGACCTCCCGATGTATTGCGTTGTCACGTAAAGGGATCACCTATGGTGTGGATATTCTGCAAGGCACAATCATGTAACATACTCCGGAAGTTGTCACAATGCCGAAGGTTCGGGATCATCCCCACTACTTCAGAGGGAAAGGCAATGTCATTAAAATCTCCAATGGCCATCCAAGCACCAGTAACAAGCCCACTAGTAAGTCTCATGTGATCCCAGTCCTCCTATCTGTGATGACCACAAGGGTTAGCATAGATAGTTGTTAGGAACCAATTTGATGTCCCTTGGCATACTTTGAGGGTGATGATTTGGGGAATTCAGACACCACTGTGAAAGAGTAGGGGAAACCGATTCATTGAAGGATCCAAATCCCCCAGCACGTCCCACACATTCCACAATATGGATAATGTCATAGTCTAGTCTATACAAAAAAGCTCTAAGTTGGGAGAACAAACCTTGGGGTTCCATAAGGATGAGAACCAAGGGTTGTTTAGTACGAAGAACATCCACGATATGGCGATGAGTGTTTCTATGCATGGCACCACCTGTATTCCATGCTAAAATTTTAAAGTTTTTGAACTCAATCATGGGGAAACTGATGATGATTTACCACCATCCTCCATCACTTGATCACTCTCTTCTTGATCAGTGTTCTTACCATTTACACTTTCATTCACTTTGGTAGGATAAGGAGTATGTGTGGATGAGCCTGTCAAGTCACCAATAGAAGGGGAAGATCTAGCTCGTTTATTTCCCAGAGAGCCCTCCTCATTTTCTATGTCAGGTTTAGCCGGCCTAATCTTCTCAGATGGTGGCTTTCCTTTCCCAATTGTTTTACTGTTGCCTCTTTTAACCATGTGGTTAGTGATTTGTTTGAGGGGACTGGGACCCTCTCTTGTTTATCTAGGTTTTTAACCTTGCACATCTTTCCTTCGTCCCATCAGAGTGGGAAGGGCCTGGACTCCTTGGCTTTTCTACTTTTGACTCCCATTGTGTTTCTTTTTTGTAACTTTAATCCAATCTCCACTTGATAGTTGATGAGGGATGTCAACACTGGTAAGTTGTTCTAAGACCATCTCTATCCATAACCTTTTCACCCGACCCAACCACCACCTCATCATTAATTTTTTTTTTAAAAAAGGAAAAATAGTGGTGTGGTTGCTTGTTAAGTTCGATCATCTCAAATTTGAGACCAAGTGGTCTCTTTAGTTTGAGCTAATGGGATGGTGACATTGTCATCATCCCATTGGTTAAGTGATTCTTTTAAATATATCTAATAAAATGATTATATCTTTTATATAAATAAATAAATATAATTTTAAAATATATTAAATTTTATATTTTTTCGTTCTCTACGAATAGAGGCCACTTTTGCTATATTTTTATTAAATATATAATATATCAATTTTAATATATTTAACTCATTTTAAAATTTATATAAAATAAAAATAAATAAAGAATATATAAAAATTTTAGATTTTTTATTCTTTATAGATAAGATAAAATATTTTATATTTTTGATACATAAATTTTTTGTATTTCAACAAAATTTATAATTATAAAAATTTAAATAATTGTATATAATTTTGTGGTTGGATGTTTGGGTGGTTATTGATAATAAAGTATGTAAAATTGGAATGGTTGGGATGAATATTGATGATGTGGAAGAGAGAGAAATTAATTAAATAATGAGATAGTTGGATGGTTGGGGTGGTTATAAATAGAAATAGCCTAAGGGAGGGTCCTGATAAGACAAAACCGTACTAGAGATATCCATATTGGTGCTAGTTGAGGGCGCATTGACCAACGGCTCACTGTCCACTTTGAAGCTACCTTCAGAGGTGCAAGAGTCAACAGCTACACTCACCAACTCTTTGCCTGCAAACTTAGCCGTGTCAGAGCCAAAAACAGGCCCGAGGGCTGCTCCCTTTCCCTTTTGATCATTAGCCTCTTTTTGTTGCAGATCCTCTTCCTCCCTTACATCTTTTTTGTCGTCTGATGCTCAATGAACAATCTTCGAGGTAGGCACTGCATCCCCTGGACATCCATTGCTAGTATGTCCATACCTTTGGCAAGATGAGCAAAGGAGATGGAGGCCTTCATAGGAAATCTTTTGCCATTGGTTTCCAATGAGAATACTTGTGACAAGAGGTTGGTATAGATCGATCTCTACACATACTCGTGCATACCTTCAACGGTTAACCTTCTTCGACATATCATTCACCCTAACCGGAGTGCCAAGAGCTCGAGCCATTCTTGTGAGGATGAATTCGTCATACATTTCAACACCCATACTGGAAAATCTTGCCCACACTATAGTCTTCTTAGGAGTGTTCTCAGAGGCAACAAATTAGGCTTCTATGGAGACATGGTGAGATAGCTATCAAAAACCATCTACGGACCCCAATTTAGAATTCTAGTTCTGTCTATTTCTATATCAAATTTGACAAGGAAGAAACCTTCTCCTAGGTCTATCATAAGAAAACTGCCTTTCAAACTCCATAGACGAGTGAGCCTTTCTCTAAGAGCAAGATAACCAACTTTTTTTCCAAGCACCGAGACAAAGATGGCATCTTCCCATGGCTTATTGAGGCGTTCCTTGAGCTGAGGAGCAATAGTAATTCGAGGCTTTAACCTGTCTCCATTTATGAAGTCCAGGGTGACCAGCTGATCTGCTTCAGCATCATTCATCAAGGGAGGTGGCGGGGCCGCTTTGCTGTCCAAAACCATGTCCCTGAAGGTTTTCCTGTTCCAGTGAAACAAAAGGGTCTAGGTGGGAGGGGCTGCCATGAGGGGTCATCGGAAAAAGGTGGAGAGAACTCAGGATTTGAGAGAAACTTGTAAAGCTGATGTAGTATTAAATGGATTTTCCCAACGGAAACGAAATGTGAACACAAAGGAGAAAAACATGGCGAATAATTTGGCCAAATAATTATTTGGATAAATTCACACTGGTAAATTGTATATAACCAACATTCATAAATATATAGATAGATACTTTTAAAAAAAAACTACAAATTAATGTCTATGAATATTTGTCGTAAGAAATAAGAATAATTGAATTGAACAACAATCAAATACTTAGATAAAGGCATAGAAAAGAATCAAAAGAAACATAATCCAATATCATTATTACAATATACACCCTCCGTCTTTTAAAGATGTTAACATTTGCATAGTAAACACTATTCATTGAGTAACTTTGATTCGACTTTTCAACACAGTTACATAATAAAACATAGTCAAGTGCGATCTTGTTAGATTCGTCTAATCACGTAGTTTTATAATATTAAAGTTTTATAATTTTTTATTTATAAAATTTGAGATATTACTCTTTAAAAATGTGTATTGGATTGTGCAAAAACAAGAAATGTTAATATATTTTTTTTAATACGGATGAAGTATATGCATATATGGGAGGAAATGTTTTTATCTTCCATACATATATAGGCTATATTTGAAAATAAATTTGTAATTTGGAGTTTAAAATTTGGAGATAAATGTGGAAAACAATTTAATTTTTTTTTTTTTTTTTGGTGACATAGCAAAAAGAAAGAAAAAAGAAGCAGGGGAGGAAAGAAAGCAGAAGGAAATGAGAAACAAAGATATCCCAGACTAGCACACGTCGCTACTCAATGATGAACGTAAACCTCGCCACTTGCATCAGCATCCAGCAAAGCATGTATGTCATTCGGGGAATAGCCTAGGTCGTATAAAACTCATCTAGCCGAGCCATTTCCTAGCCAAAACACCCGCAACTTTATTACCCTCGCAAATGATATGGCACAAATCGCAACCGACCAAATGCCTGAGCACATCCTGAATCTTCTTCACAAGAGGCCAAAGTCCATGCCATGACGTCGCAGCCCCCCAGTCAGCTGCAGAACCTCACTATAATCAACATAACAATGGCTCAACCTGACTCCAAGTGATTGCGCCAATCTTATGCCATAGCAGACCTCCAACAGCTCCACTTCAAATATGTCATCATGTCACAGCTCTTTCCTAGTAAAGAGGCGAGTATTTCACACCAGGTCGCCCAAAGGGTAGCCAGAAACAAGCATTCCCACACATTCGACGCCCGTTCAAACCAATGGCAAATGTCATCATCAGTCACCTGGAACAAAGTTTCCAATTGAGAAAACCCCAATCTCCTCCACACAACCCTAACCCAGTTGCAAGTAAAAATTGCATGTCTCCAAGTGTCCACCACGCTGCCATATAACGAACATAACGGCGACGATGCTAACCCCCTATGATATCTCAAAACATTGGAAGGAAGAGCTCCATGACAAACAAGCCAAATTAATATTCCAATTTTCTCTGGAATCCTTGGCCGCCACATCCAAGATCATCCGCCTCATCAACAGTCCCCTTAAGCCATGTATATCCTGACTTAACCGCATACATCCCACGCAACTCACCCCTGCCAATGGATTATATCAGGCGACCTATCTCTCAAGAACGGCGTTGGCGACTCCTGAAGGGCCTGTTTCAACTCCTCATGCAGCCATGATTAAATTGAATTGAGCTCCCACTGTCCATTCCGAACAATATCCTTAACTTTAAGTTGAAGATCATTGCAATGGGCAAAGGGAACTCGATCAGCTAGGCGCTCGCCTTTCCACCAAAGTGTATACAACAAGCTATTCCCATCACCCACTATCATATCTTTATATTTGCTCTCATATTCACCAATTTGGTTTTGTACTATGCATTTATCAATTTCTAAAAGTAGTGCAAATAAATAAATAAATAAATAAATAACAGAGAAAAGAATCATAGTACAACTCTCAATTGAACAAATTGTGAGTACAAGAACTTACAAAATGCTACTGGTGTGAGGGGAATATCCGGCCGACCAATTCTACAGGTGGATCATTTACCTGGAATAGCTGGCATTCAACTCACTGGAGGATTCGAATTTCGAATTTGCCAGGGCAATAGCTCTCTTTGGTATCCCCCCTGGGTTAATGGGCATGCTCTTAGCACTCAAATTAACTATATTCATGTGTGTGACTCGGCTGTGGAAGTGAAATATATCACTGTCAATCATGATTGGAATTTAATAAATTTGTATACTCAACTTCTTATAGCCATCTGCGATCAGATCCTTACTCGACCCCCTCCATGCCTTCACTCGAGTTGCTCAGATGGTTGGTGATGGACTACCACAGCTAATGGAATATATACATCCAGAGCAGGATACAAATTCTTGTTGGGAAAGCAAAACCAATCTGGGGGATGGCGTTGGCTCTGGACTTCTCAATTCCCTGAGAAAATATGCATGGTCCTCTGGTTAATTGCTCGAGCAGCTTTACCTTGTAACTATTTACGCTTTCATCGTAAGTTTGCCTCCTCTCCCTTATATAGCATTTGTGGCGATGAACTTGATGATTGGAGCCATGGTATATTCTATTGTCAATGGGTATTGGGTGAGGCCAGTTTGGCGTTCTCTTACGATTATCGTTCCTTCATATCTTACAACTTTGAAGACTAATAATATCAAGAATTGGCTTCATGGGATGTTTTCTTGTTATGGAGTTTGGTTCATTATGGGTTTATAGACTATTTGGCAGGACGCAACTTCAAAATCTTCCAAGGCTCTTCCGCCACAACACAGGTCATATTACGCCGGATCGACCACCTTATGAATACAATCCACAAAGCTGGGTTACCTGCGAGGCCGGCTACTGGCTCTACTCACCCGTGGATGGTTTGTTGGAATATGAGAGAGAATTACGAGACTCTTCTCCATTCAAACTGATCATTTCTTCAGGCTCAAGGAAGGGCAGGATTTAGTGCGGTCCTTAGGACAATTTCTGGCGAATGGAAGGGTGCGGCTACAAAGTTTCTGCATCGGTCCACGATCATCCAAGAGGAGTTGGCATATATCCTTCATGGTCTCTATCTGGCAAAAGAGCTTGGTGTTCACCAAATTTGTTGTTGTTGTGACTCTACAGAGGCTTTATGCCTCCTGTCTACCAATATTGATAAACTTCACTTCTTAGCGTCATACATCATGCGGACCAAAGAATTGGCAAAAGAGTTCCATGAATGTCATTTCCAACACATTCTTTGTGAAGGAAATGTTGTGGCTGATTTCCTCGCCAAGATGGGGGCCGATAGTGAGCAGCTCTACACGACTCGTGCCTTCCCCTAGATGCCGTTAAAGCTTCTCTCACTGCAGATCATTCTGCCAGCACCTGGTTCCCCTGGGCTCTACTTACTTTTTTCAATTTTTATTTACTGCTTCCCCGCCCCCGCTTCCCCTCTATCCTTTTCAGGCTATGCAGCTAAAAAAAAAAAAAAACTAATTTATAACAAATTGGTGAATATATGATGGAAACCACAAGGAATCACGAATTATAGCATGAGCGAGCGAACACTTTAAACATTTGAATAGAATTTATCACTATTATTAAAGTACCGAAATGGGGTGAGTTATAAGTTTGGATTTTTCATGGTTGTATCAAATTGGAATTAAGTTACAGAACAGATGCGTATAAATTCTGTTGGTGCAAACATGTTGGGAGGTTTGCGTTTGATGCTGGGTTGACAGTATGAAGCATGTGTATATCACATTATGGGGCATCACATTATGAGTCATGCGCATCACATAATTAATCATGTATATCACAGAAAGCTACAGAGATATCACACATATGGCATACCGCATATAAACCCCACCAAAAATAAAAAATAAAAAAAATCACCACCTTCAAAATAAAAATATTTTCCTGCCCACAACACCAACCTTACCCATCACAATACCACTTCCGCGCAACACTGCCTGCAACATAACCACTTCATCAAATTGATCAACATTGGGAAAGGGCTTACTATAGTGTAGTGTCAGCATGCCACTATTACTTTACCTTTTTGCGCTTGAGACAACATATCAGGCTTTAGGCTCTATAAGCACAACACAAGAACCTGCTTCTGTGCTTCGAACAAAACCCCCTACAAAATGGGGCATCCACAATTGTTGACCGTAAAAAATTTGGGAGACTTGGAATTGATTGAACGGAAGGAATTACAGATTGAAAGAACTGAAAGATTACATGAATTGAACGAAAGCAGTAAAGAATGTAATGCAGAAAGCGATAAATAATTGAAATACAGAAAGCTGTAAAGGAAAGCAAAAAAATTGAAGAAAATAAAGTGTGGCTCTTTGAAGAGTTGTGTTGAGGGGGCCTTCCAAGTGAGCATTCCTTCAGCTTTTATAGACGGCGCCACTTAACCGTCAAGACACTACGATTTTCCTTCAGGACACTTGTCTTCAGGTTACTCTTCATGCTGGCACCCAACCGTCTGCCTCCAGGACACGCGGACACATGTCTTCAGGCTACTCCTCTAACGGACTCAGTAACTCCTCACGCTGGCACTCTAACGGGCTCATTACATGGGCTATTAAACATTATGTCCCAACTAATAAATCTTAATTTATTATTAGGCTAACAGATGCCCCCCTCACGTGATTTGTCTGATTTAGGGTTTCCCAAGACAAATCTACGAGTTTGACCTAAGAGCCGTCACCTGCCTGGCCGCCATCAGGGTTTCCCTGGCGGCCAATTGCGTTCGCCAGGTCGCCAACGTGGGCCGCCACCGCCATCCTAGGTAGGCCGACGTCCCTCGAAAGGTCTTCGGCCGCCATTGGTGACGCCCTGGCCACCATCTGCACCTTGCCAGCCGCCATCAGCTGCACTAGTGTCAATCTAGGCCGCCATCGTCTCGCCTCCAGCCGCCCCTAAAGGTCTCCCGGCCGCCATCAAGCGACATCCGGCCTCCACTTAGCCCATCTTAGCCGCCATCCTTGGTGACTCGGCCGCCATCCAGTAGCGCTTCCTTGGCCGCCAACGTTATGTTGTTGGTCACCAACGTGGCTGTGATCCTGCATGTTCGAATCTTTACGACAGGCTCACTTCGATAGGCTCACTTCTCAACTTCGATAGGCTCACTTCGATAGGCTCACTTTGATAGGCTCACTTCTCAACTTCGATAGGCTCACTTCGATAGGCTCACTTCTCAACTTCGATAGGCTCACTTCTAATGACTTAGAATCTAGACAGGCTGACTCACGCTTTGCATGACTAGGCATGATCAATTCCTTACGACATAATATTAGGTTGTTCGATGCCTTAGGATTTAGCAACACAACTTACACCACTTTGTTGAGCCACAGCCTCAGGCGCCACTTAGGGCCATAGGGTCGCCACTCAAGGCACTTCGGCCGCCCAAGATAGGCCTTCAGCCTCCATCATGAGAACGTTGACCACCAACGTGGCTATGACCGAACACATTCGTCTCTCTCTTGCTTGCTTTACCTTGCTTGCTTCGTTTATTCCATATTGATGATCTTATTACGTTTACTCACTTAGGACTTGACTAAACAACCTACACCATCTGTCCAGGCCGCCACTGAAGCCGCCACTGATGAGACCTTGGCCGCCACTGGAGAGACCTCAGCCGCCACTCTCCACGCCCAGGCCGCCAATGAGGGTGTGTCAGCCGCCACTGGAGGGTCTTCAGGCACCGTTGCTCCGGGTTCGGCCACTACTCAGCCTCAGCCTCCATTGCGAGACTCAAACGCCACACTGGGCACGCCAACTATTCGGCCTCCAAGGCCGCTGTCAATCACGCTCTAGGGCCACTATCCAGGGTTGTTTCTACCAAGGATCAATATAGAAGCCACCACTATTGGGTCGTCTTCCTCTTTACCCGATTTCACTTTATTGAAATGAGTCCCTTGTAAAGGAAGACGCTTCTCTTTCTGTTCCTCCAGGAATTTTTCCAAACGAGCCGCTCTCTCGGCCAGCTGGGCAAGATCAGTCGCATCCTGCACAATTAAATATTCCTTTAATTTCGGTACCATGTTTGCTACTGCAATATTGGCTATTTCCCTATCAGGGACTGCCATGGTGCATCGACCCTTAAGCCGCTGTAACCTGTTAATGAATGTGCTCACTGTCTCATCAGCGAATTGTTTTGCATTAGTCAAGTCTGCGAGACTAACCTGTGACAATGGTGTATAAAACCTGTCATGGAAGGCTCGCTCAAAATCAGCCCAATTCTGAATAGAATAATACCGCAACGATGCATACCATGCGAAAGCAGGACCAGTGAGGGATGAGCTAAAGAGCCTCAACTTCAGCCAATCGTTCGATGCTGCTTCCCCACACTGTGCAGTGAACCTGCCCACATGCTCCACGGTGGATTTACCTTCATCCCCTGAGAATGTGGAGAATTCGGGCATCTTAAAGCCTCGTGGGTATGGTTGCATACTATCTACCCAATCAGGCTACGACTTGCGGTATGTAGGCCGCTCCATCGGCCTCAGTTGGATACCGAAGTGTTGCTGCATCATGTCAGCAAGCAACTCGGGTGACACTGCTGGTGCCTGCACAGGCGGCACCGCCACTGGGGGTGTAGTATGAGCCACGGCGGCTTGTGTTACGTTCTGTGGTGTCTGCCCCCCTTGCGGTGGTGTCTGCCACCAGAGTTGTGGTGCCTGTCCCCAAGGCTGTGTCGCCACGAAGGGTCCTACAAGAACGTTCGGCACATGAGGTGCCGCTTGTCGTGGCTGCATACCAATGCCACTAGAGGCCGCTGTACAGCCTGGAGACACACTAGAGGCCACTAAACAACCTGGCGCCGCACAGATGGGCGCTGGGGGCGCTGCATATCCAAGATTCGGCATCATGGGTGCCGCTGGGTTGAAAGTATAGGCTTTCTGGAGTGGATTTACCAACAGACTAGCCAAGCCTCCCATATCGGGGAGTGGTGGCTGGCTGCTGGGTGCCGTGCCCCAAGTTCGTAATTGGCCGCCTGACGGCTGTAGGAACGGTTGCAGGAGCAATTGCTTCTTGTTGAGTTCGCAAGGCGTTGATGCCTCTGTCAATTTGATCGGCCATAGCAGGCCGCAAAACATCCATAAGATGCCTCGTTAGTAGAGACATGAACTCGGCCATCGATTCTGTCATCGAGAGCCGCATTTGTTCTGCAAATGTAGGGGTCTGCATGATCCCCTGTTGTGGTTGTGCAGCATTCGTTGTCTCAGTCCCCTCTTCAGACGACGTTCTAACATGCGTCTTCTCTTGCAGAGACATTTCTTCGAACTTCTGTGTAAGATCACTTACCAACCTGCCTGATCTGAGACGCATAAACAACTTTAAGCGGATATGGTTTCCACTTCGGGTCCCACTGGGCGTGCCAATTTGTTGACCGTAAAAAATTTGGGAGACTTGGAATTGATTGAACGGAAGGAATTACAGATTGAAAGAACTGAAAGATTACATGAATTGAACGAAAGCAGTAAAGAATGTAATGCAGAAAGCAATAAATAATTGAAATACAGAAAGCTGTAAAGGAAAGCAAAAAAATTGAAGAAAATAAAGTGCGGCTCTTTGAAGAGTTGTGTTGAGGGGGCCTTCCAAGTGAGCATTCCTTCAGCTTTTATAGACGGCGCCACTTAACCGTCAAGACACCACGATTTTCCTTCAGGACACTTGTCGTCAGGTTACTCTTCATGCTGGCACCCAACCGTCTGCCTCCAGGACACGCGGACACCTGTCTTCAGGCTACTCCTCTAACGGACTCAGTAACTCCTAATGCTGGCACTCTAACGGGCTCATTACATGGGCTATTAAACATTATATCCCAACTAATAAATCTTAATTTATTATTAGGCTAACAACAAATTAGTATTAAATTTCGAAAAGAGGCGTCGGATATAATTTATATTCTTATCCGTATATTATGTCTAAACCACGCGAATTACATTAATTATCATTCATAAACAGGTAAAAGGAAAAAAGTTATCAATCATATATTATGATACCACAAATTTGTATATACGAATTTCAGCATAATTTTATTGTTTAATAATTGATGAGATCACGTGCCCCGTCTCATGAGATTCCGATTCGGTATTTTCAGTAATTTCCATGTAGGGTGAAAGATGACTGTGGCCTGTCAGACCTTGGCAGTAACTTTTCTGCCCGCCGCTTTACGGCCATTAGTTTTTTACCCGAAAAGACTGAAAACCCTTTGGCCCGGCTCGGGCCAAGCAGATAGAACCGGGCCAAGAGTAATCCAGGCTTATCCAAAATTGTTCTTGATTAGAGGTGCTTGACCCGGAACGATTAAGCTTGACCCGGCGGGCCAAGATGTTTAGTGTCCGGGCCAGTCCTTGGCCAGTGCCTATTTGCTTGGCCAGTGGCTTTTTGCTTGGCCCGTGACATAATGTATCCGGGCCAAGAGCTTGGCCAGTGCCTGTTTGCTTGGCCGGTGGACTTGTCTCTTGGTCCGCACCTAAATCTATCCGGGCCAAGCCTCGGGAAGGCCGAAAGCTAGTCAATTGTCATTACGTGCAGCATTTATTCCCGTCCTGTGAGTGCATGGAATATATTCGTTCATAACCTCCCCCACCACGCACATTCATTGTTCCACATTTCTCTCCACCATTTTCGTTCAAATTTTTGGACAGATCTAGATATTTTCAAAACACTGCCACCAAGGAGATACCCCGACAGGTGATATACTACCATTCGCACTGCCACCATTTTCGCCGTCCGACGTGAATGCTCCTCCGGTATTGTTCGGTTTCGTTGAAAAATTTTTCTCGTTCGTATTATTTTGGTTGCATTATAAATTTTTTGTCGCACATTTGCTTCCAATTGATTAATCTCTTGTTATTATTTCAGATCCGACGTGTAGGGCTAGCGAAAGTTTGATTTTGGGCGAAGATCCGAACGACTAAATATCTATTGTAAGTTTTTTTTTTGATTAATTGTTTAAATGAATATGTTTCATTTTCCGTGACCATCAAAGAGATAACCTAAAAGATTTTTCGTGTGAAGTCATGAATTTCTGTTTAAACTACTAAAATAATAATTCACTCGAGGGTTTTATGCTATAATATCGAGAAATGTAAGTGTTTTATGCGATTTTGTTCATGCAACGCCCTGTGGGCCAACCACTGTCGAGCAACCACTGTTTGGTTCTGCATCCTGGTGCTTGGCCCGGACTCCCACCTTGGCCGGGCCAAGAAGCCGGGCCAAGCTGGAAGTGTGTTGTAGGGCTTAGGGTTCAGGGTTGTAAGTTGTTGCTCTGGATTCATGCAAATTGAGTGGACCAAGCACTGTCGAGCAACCAGTGTTTGGTTCTGCAGACTGGTGCTTGGCCCGGATTCCCATCATGGCCGGGCCAAGTTCCCTGGCCGGGCCAAGCGGGAAGTGTGCTGTAGGGCTCAGGGTTCAGGGTTGTAAGTTGTTGCTCTGGATTCATACAAATTGAGTGGACCAAGCACTGTCGAGCAACCAGTGTTTGGTTCTGCAGACTGGTGCTTGGCCCGGATTCCCATCACGGCCGGGCCAAGTTCCCTGGCTAAGCTGATTTTTTTTTTGTTTTTAATTTTGTTGCTTTGGGGGAAATGTTTAATTTTTTTTTGAAATGTGTTTTGTGCAGTTGCGGTGTTGCGCGAAAGTAATGTCCTCTTGGCTGTTTGGTTCGGGAGGGTTGTTTGGAGGGGACGTGAACACCGGAAATGACATTGAGCACAACGATAATCGTAAGTATTTATACGTGCTGTATATACCTACAAATATATATTCAAAATATTTTTTTTAGCTGCATAATGTTTTCAATTAAGTGAAATTTCAATCCTTGGATGCATGTTAGTTAGATATGTTAGACTTAATTCTTTAAGTTGTTATGCACATGGTTAATTTGTTAATTTTGTGTGGAGTTTGGCTATCCAATCTTATGGTGTTGTTGACTATGTGTAAGAGATTTAATAAGGCTTCATTACTTGTAGTATTATTATTATTATTATTATTATTATTATTATTATTATTATTATTATTATTATTATTATTATTATTATTATATAAGTATAAAATACAAAGAATTTTGTGGAAACATTTAAAAATTAAAGTAATATATAAATCATTATAATAAGGATTTTACATCGTTATTTATATTATAGAGATAAGATTAAGCGGTGAAAAGTTGGACTTTATCTAAAAAATAGAATATAAGACTGTAGGAAAAAATGAGAATACAAGAAAATTGTGTTTATATTTACATTATTTTTATGTAGTATTATTATTTTATTACATTTTTCTTAGAGCAGAATAGTTGAAGAAATTGTATTATGAATTTAATAATTAAATTATACTCCCTCCGTCCCATATTTATCTTCTTACTTTCCGTTTTTGGACGTCCCACATTTATCTTCCTACCCCAAAAAGAGAATGTTTTTTTACTAAAATGTCCCTACATGTCCATATATTTACAGAAAAACCAATCCTTAATTTTATAACAATTGCACTACAAGACAAAAAGAGACAAATTTACCCCTCAAAAAGTACACATGAAAATAATAAAATACAACTTTCTTAAACTCCGTATCTACAGTGTCGAAGAAGATAAATATGGGACGGAGGGAGTAATTAAAATAATGCAAATATGAAAATAACAAAAAAATTATTAATTAAAATAATGCAAATATAAAAATACTAAAAAAATAATGAAAATAATATTATTATTTTTATAATTAAAATAATGTAAATATAAAATAAAAAAATATAAAAATAATGCAAATATAAAAATAATAAAAAAAATATTATTATTATTATAATAATTAAAATAATGCAAATATAAAAATAATTAAAAAAATATTATTAATTAAAATAATAATTAGTCTATTTTTTATTACTATTCATCTTAATTATAACTATTTTGCAATTATAAATGAAAAGAAATAGTTTTAACAAAATTTTTTAAAAAAAAGATCAAGATTGTAAATTGAAAATTGTATTTTCATAGATCCGTGTGTACTATAATTATAATTATATAATTAAATTTTTTTGTGATTTAAAAATAAGGTATTTTATTAATTAAATTTTTCTTTTTAACTTGAATAGAATAAAAGTATAATTAACTAGTAAAGTTAAATTAAACAATTAAATGAAATAAAATAACATAAAATTGAATGATAAATCAAATTCTATTTATTTTATTTTCTTTTACTTTAAAAATTATTTTATATCATATTTACTTTATTATTTTATTTTATGTGACAATTTTTACTTCATTATTTCTAATTAATTATCCAACTAGAAAAAATAGTTTATACTTGCAAAAAACATATATGCCCACAATGCAATACCACCAAAAAATTTTATCATGAAATCTGGCTATGTGTAGAGAAAGAAATGATCAAGAGATAGGTGCTTATTAGAGATCATATCTAATGTATGGTTGTGTTCCCCGAAAAAGGAATGCATGAACCAGCAAATTATACTAGCGCAGCCCCGTATCCGGATGGTGGTGTTCGGGCAGGGAATTGGACGGAACGCATATTCGGTTTCCCATCGTCGCACAATCCATTTTTGTCCTCGAATGCAGATGCTACTAGCAGTGGCTATGCACGAGAACATCAAAATTACTACGGAACAAGCACTCCCAGACAGTATCCGGGATTGCCGGACAGGGTGCCGAAGCAGGAGCTGGAGCAGGATCGCGAGCCCAATGCAATCATTGCGTTCGAGGAAGGGGAGGTGGGCGGGCAGGATAACAATGCGGAGGAGGACCCGAGTGATGAGACTGAGGAAGAAGAATGGCAGGATGAATGGGGGGAGTCAGACGCGGACGTAGACTACGAAGAGTTGGTGGGGCATCGACTCATTCTCTCTTCTTTCAAGGTCTTTTGGAGAATTGTACGAAGCGGAGGTTCTATCGAGGGGTTAGAGCCCGGCGACGATCCGGATATTGGGGCGCCGCCAGTAGGGTTCACTGTACCTGAGATGAGCCAGGGGAATTGGAATTTGCCCCGCCCGGACTTTGGCCTGCCTGAGGAGTTCGTGGACCCGTACGTGGACGAAACAGTGGATAGAGAACTGGCGCCCGGATCCGTTTTCGCGACGAAGAGGCGGTTGCAGGAGAAACTAGTGGAGTACTTGGTTGGAGAGAGGTGCGGGTATGTGACGTGCAAGTCTGACAAGAAGTGGTACTGGGTACGATGTTCCGTCGCGGAATGCGAATTCCGGATGCGTGCCCGAGGCACCGCATCGATATGGACTGTCTATAGATTGATACCTCACAGTTGCGTGATGGACCCGGACAACATTCCTGATACGAGACTTCTGTCGAGTCATTTGGGGGCATATTATGCCAATGAGGTTGCGGTTGGGGCGGAAACGTTGGGCCCCGAAGCGCTGCAGGCCCGGTTGCTGAGGGACGGCGTTAGAATCTCCGTGGAAATGGCGAGGAAGATTCGGAACCATGCCATTTCACATATATTCGGCGGGCATGACGTCTCGTTCAAGATGATTCCGTCATACCTATATATGCTGCGGCAGCAAAATCCTGGGTCCGTGATCGAGTATGTAGTCGATTCTGACAACAAATTCTTGTATTGTTTCTTCGCGCTAAGTGCCTCTATCTCTGGGTGGAAAGAGATGCGGCCCTTCATTGTCATTGACGACACGCACCTCAAGGGTAAGTACAAGGGGATACTTTTCGCGGCGGTGACAAAGGATGGGAATAATCAGATATTCCCGTTGTGTTTCGATGTTGGACCGAAGGAGTCGACACGGGCGTGGAGATGGTTTCTGATACAAATGAGGGGTGCGTTGCTTCCACACAATAAGGTGTTGATAATCTCGGATGGTTCTCCCGCAATAAGAGCTGCAGTTGAACAAGCACTCCCCTCTTTTCCACTTGTTTTGTGTTGCGTGCACTTGGGCAAGAATCTGGCCAAGTACGGGGGAAAGGGAGCCGTGGACGCGTTCATGGGAGCGGTATACGCGTACAAGAGGTCCGTCTATGAGCGGCATATGGCTACCCTCAGGGACGTGTATCCGAATGCGTACAAGCATTTGGTGGAGGAAATAGGGCCCGAACGGTTTTCTCGAGTCCACTGTCCTGTGCGTCGGTACGACATGATGACGACGAATATCGTCGAAAGCATGAACCATGTCTTGTTGTGGGCACGCAGGTTACCCGTGTGCTCCATGCTGGAGGTGCTTCGTGCGACAATCGGTGATTGGTTCCGAAAAAGGCATCAAGCTGCATCTGCTAGCACAGAACGTTTCACTGACTGGGCAGTACGAGAGGTTTTTGATCGTAAAGCGTTGGGTCAGAAGATGAAGATAGAACGAACGCAGGCTGAGAATGTGTACCAAGTGAGACACAACAGTAAGTCGTACACAGTGAGCCTGACGGATGAGCGAAAGTGTACTTGCCAGCGCTTCCAGAATGACTTGATCCCGTGCGCCCACGCCATCCCCGTGATACAGTACGTATATGATAAAATTGTTTAATTATATCAGTAACGTGCCCCTTTAGTTCCCTGACAGAGCACTCGTAAATTATTTAATATGTGCAGGGTTCTGAGGCACGAAATAAGTCACTATGTTGGAGCGTGCTATTGGCGGTCTGGTTTGGTTGATGCATGGAGCGGGCCGGTGTATCCAATGGCACATCCGAATGATTGGATGATTCCGGCTGAAATTGCGGACGCCCCATGCGAGACCCCTGAATGCCCCCGTTAAGCTGGAAGACGTAGAATGACCAGGCTTCAATCGGCAGTCGAACGAGCATCTCGTGCGGGGCGGCCCCAAAGATGTCGCAGGTGCGGACAAACCGGACACAACCGGAAGAACTGCAACGCCCCGGTCGACGATGTTCCCGAGACGTCAGGAAGGCGGGCACGTGGTCCGAGAAAATGTTTATCGTGCGGGCGGGACGGTCACACGGCACAAGGGTGCCCGGCGAACATGCCTCGTACAGTCCCTGATTTGAACCGGCCCGTACCACACGTGTGGGAGACGTGGCCCAACTGAGTAACGTATGGTAGTGGTAGCGTACGTTATGCATTTATTCGGCTGTATTAAAGTTGGTGGGGCACCAATTTACGATTTTAAGTGTAATCGGAGTTTATGAAAAATACTAATCGGAAGTGGATTGTCATCCTTCTCTTCTATATTCTGATTCATGGATTTTGCTCCCGCCTACCTCTAAAACAAACTGTAGCTGATTTCGAAACTGTTACTCTCTGTATTCCATGAGTATAATTTCACCATTCGAATCGTGCCCTTGTTCCCTTGTCTGCCCCCAGTTATAAGTTAGTGATCCAGGTTGTTCTCCTTGACTGACAGTTCCATACTTTTGAGGTTATGGAAAGAGAAGTTAACTTTCCATCTTCTGAACTCTTCTTCCCAAGTGAGAAGCATGTTGGCCGGGGCTATAATTGCAGCCCGACAGTTGGAAACTTTTTTAAGTAGGTTTCAATGAATACAATGGTCAAACGGGTTTCCCCCATCACTGGAGTATCTCCAACAGTAATTGAAACTCGTTTAAGCATTGTATTCATTGAAACCCACTGTAAAAAGTTTCCAAACTGTCGGCCTGCAACTATAGCCCCGGCCAACATGCCTCTCACTTGGGAAGAAAAGTTCAGAAGATGGAAAGTTAATTTCTGTTTCCATAACCTAAAAAGTTTGGAACTGTCAGTCAAGGAGAACAGCCTGAATCTCTAACTTATAACTGGGGGCAGACAAGGGAATAAGGGCACGATTCGAATGGTGAAATTATACTCATGGAACACAGAGCGTAGCAGTTTGGTAATCATCTACAGCTTGTTTGAGAAGTAGTCAAGGAGCTGAATCCATCAATGAGAATATAGATGATATATGCAAGCCGTAAGAAACGCTGGAGTGGCAAGCGTGACTCGGCACGCCCTTTTTACGCGACTGGCGTGCAGCTTCGACATTTTCTAGACTCACATAATGATCAGACTCTTATGCCGCGACAGTATACTGTGACTGTGGCCGTTTTATTTTACTTGGTGGGAATGGGAAGATCCGGCATGCTTTGCCTGAAGGAATTAAGAAGTGCATGGTCGGAGATTGTCGAGAATGTTCAACCCGGTTTCTGCCGCAGTATGTGTGCCCCCAATGCCTGACGCACGAACATGGCGGACATTTCTACCACTGCTTGGCAAGTAGGGCATGAGTTCATATTCTTTGTCTAACACAGCGATGGAGCCTTACATGGTAGTGGAGAAAGGCATCCAGAATGACCAGCTCGCTGGATCTCTAATTACTCTATGGATGCGTAAAGGTGGGTCTCCTGCCAGTTGATGACCACTGGACATTAACACAACTTTGTAGGCGTTTTAGAAGCAGATTATCGGAAGCATGGCACCCGTCTTGGTTTATTGTAGTCGTGCTTCTAATAATCTGCTTCTAAAATTCCTACAAAGCTTGTTTTAATGCCCATTGGTCAACGAATGGGAGGATACACACCTTTACGCACATTAGGGTCATTCGAGGTGTTGCGAGATCGTCATTCTGGATGTCTTTCTCCACTACCATGTAAGGCTCGATCGCTGTATTAGATAAAAAATATGAACCCATGCCCTTCTTGCCATGCAGTGGGAGAATTTCCACCATGTTCGTGCGAAAGGCATTGGTGGGCACACATGCCACGGCAAAAGCCGGGGTGAATATTCTCAACAATCTCCGACCATGCACTTCTTAATTCCTTCTGACAATAAATGTCGGATCATATCATTCCCACTAGGTAGAAACTAAAATGCACACGGGCACAGTATCTTGCCGCGGGCCAGGAGCATTGATCATTACGCGTGCCAAGAATATGCCGTAGCAGCCCGCCAGCCAGCTCTCACGACGATTTACATAGGGATGATGGAAAGACGGGATTGTTGTTTGTGATGTTGCGGCATCTCTAGATGCAGGAGGCTATGTTCGAAGCAGGCAACGTCGGCACATGCCTGTGATGAGGCACAACACATAGTCGGGCAGCATCGGCATGTGGAAGCATGCATAGTAGATGATGTTTCTAACAAATACATACCTGAAAACAATAGTTAGTGTTTTATCCAGATTACCTTGTGCACATTTGTCGTACTATGATCATCTCTATGAATGGTTTTATTTGCGTAGAGCATCACCAACCGCGCTGCCCTGAACTCTCCGTAATGTGTGCAAACGGACACTAATTTTTTGTTGGGATGGGATTTTTAGAGAGGAGCAACACGTTCTTCGGGCTCGAGTTCAGTAAGAACGTGTTGCTCGTCTCTAAAAATCCCATTCCAACAAAATATTAGTATTCGTTTGTACACGTTACGGAGAGTTCAGGGCAGCGCGGTTGCTGATGCTCAACGCAAGTATGATCAGTTACGGAGATGATCAAAGCATGATAAATGTGTACAAGTTAATCTGGCTAAAAATTATTGATTGTTTTTCGGGTTGTATGTGTCAGTAACGGCATGCACTGCTGCATGATCCCGCATACCTATATCGGCCCTTGTATGTGTTGTGCCATACTCAGAGCTGTGCGAACGTTGTGTGCTTACAACGCAATCTTCCTGCATTTAGTAGATGCAGCATCATTTCATGCAGTTTTCTTGGTTTGGCACAGATCGAATAGTGCATCATCATACTTAGGCATGTTCGAGAAGGTAATAGTTGCCGCGAGCACGAGACCAACTGTACGGAAATAACCCATCCGTCATTTGCGGCGCCAGATTGAGTGGTAACACTTGCCGCGAGCACGAGGCCAACTGTACGGAAATATCTTCAGTCATTTTAGGCCTTACCGGATTGGCGCGTTGCAACGATCGGCCGGAGAGTCAGATGAGGTTGTGATGCGGGGTGAAATGCTTTGGCGTTCGGACGAGGGGACAAGAATAAGGATGTACTCCACTGATGGACAATTAGTCCTGTGCTATTCGAAACATCTCCAGCATTCTTATGACGCGAATGCTCAAACTCTTTCCCAACTTCAGGTATGCAGGCGACAATGATCTTCGGCGAGGTTTTGGGTAACTGCTGCGCCCGTCGATACTGGCTGTTTTCTCGGTCGACGTTCTTATGGTGAATATTGCAGCCGTTCGTCCTTAGCCCACTTTTCCATTAATCGGCATTGTCCGGAAGTTCTTGATCTGCCCATATGTTCTGATGAAATTAGACAATCCAGCAACATAGATAGTCACATTAGTTCGGTGTGCATAGGTGCTAGTGGCTGAGGAGGTTTGAACATAGGGAGAAAAAATACAAGGGGTCGACATAAGGATCTTGTAGCAGTCATTGCTGGTTCAACCTCTTGGTATTTTTTCTCCCTATGTTCAACCTCTCTCAGCCGACTGCACCATATGCAACCGAACTTAATGGTGCTATCTATGTTGCTGGTTTGTCTAGATTTCATCAAAACATATGGGGCAATCCAGAACTTCCGGGCCATGCAGATTAATGGAAAAGTGGGCCAAGGACGAGCGGTTGAAATATTCCTCCATACGGACCTCGACGTGAGAAAACATGCCAAGTAGCGTGCGGGCGCAGCAGTTACCCAAAACCTCGCCGAACAGCATGGTCGCATGCATACCTGCAGTTGGCAGAGTTTGAGCATTTTCGACATAACAAATGCTGAAGAAAGTTTGGATCGTCGATGAGTAATTGTACATCAGTGGACGTCCCGATTCTCCATGCCCCTTAGTCGGAACGCCGAAGGACGTCGTCCCACACCGCATCCTCATCTTCCTCGGTGTCCGATTGTTAGCGGATTGCCTGTAGGCATCCTTCGAGGATGGAAAGTCGGGATTGCTGTTTGTGATGTTGCGGCATCTCTAGATGCTGAAGAAAGTCGGCACATGCCTGTGATGAGGCACAACACATATTCGGGCAGCATCGGCATGTGGAAGCATGCATAGTAGATGACGTTTCTAACAAATACATACCTGAAAACAATAGTTAGTGTTTTATCCAGATTACCTTGTGCACATTTGTCGTACTATGATCATCTCCATAACTGATCATACTTGCGTACTGCATCACTAACCACGCTGCCGGGAACTCTCCGTAATGTGTACAAACGAACACTAATTTTTTGTTGGGATGGGATTTGTAGAGAGGAGCAACACGTTCTTCGGGCTCGAGTTCTGTAAGAATGTGTTGCTCGTCTCTACAAATCCCATTCCAACAAAATATTAGTGAATGTTTGTACACATTACTGAGAGTTCCCGGCAGCGCGGTTAGTGATGCTTTACGCAAGTATGATCAGTTACGGAGATGATCAAAGCATGAGAAATGTGTACAAGTTAATCTGGCTAAAAATTATTGATTGTTTTTCGGGTTGTATGTGTCAGTAATCGGCATGCACTGCTGCATGATCCAACATACCTATATCGGCCCTTGTATGTGTTGTGCCATACTCAGAGCTGTGCGAACGTTGTGTGCTTACAACACAATCTTCCTGCATTTAGTAGATGCAGCATCATTTCATGCAGTTTTCTTGGTTTGGCACAGATCGAATAGTGCATCATCATACTCAGGCATGTTCGAGAAGGTAACAATTGCCGCGAGCACGAGACCAACTGTACGGAAATAACCCATCCGTCATTTGCGGCGCGAGATTGAGTGGTAACACTTGCCCGAAAAGATTGATGGAATTACAAATTATATTTCGATTTATCTGAACTCTTCTTCCCAATTGAGAGGCGTGCTGGCTGGCGCTATAATTGCAGGCCGACAGTTTGATAATACCTTTTAAGTGGGGTTCATGCTGATGCAATGGTTAAACGGGTTTACCCCGCGCCGGGGGTATGGGTAATAATGCAGAGGGCGGACCAAAGGATTTAGGAACGAACACGGTGGACATTTCTACCACTGCAGGGCAGGGCACGAGTGGGTGGATATATTTTGTACAGTGGTGCGACGGATCCTTAAACGGTTGTGCATTAGTCGAATACATGATGGGGCAGTGCAAACAATCCCAATCAGCATGAATCATCGAGAAGTTCTGCAAGAAAAGATCTCTTAAACGAAATGATTGCTTTTCCAAAAGCGACACTGTGCCAAACCAGATGCAGGTGGATCTTTATGAAGGTAACTACGACGCTGAGTTGATATTGCGATCAATCCGCTGCAATTCTTTTCCTCTGCCACCACCCATTGTCCACTGAAAGGCGTCATGTAACAGAACGACTCTGCGGGTTACTTCCTGCTGACGATGCTGCTGCTCAATTGCATCCACTCTCTTCATTTGCCATCATTGCACCCACTCACGATCGAATAGAAGACTTCAGTTTACCATAAGTCAAACCTTGAAGGTGGACTTGGTTTATAACTGAATCATCCCTATCTTCCATGCTTCAGTCCAATAATGCTGGCTTAAATTCGTGGCCATCTTCCATGGGACGAATTTATGCCATCATTACTGGTTATGGAATTAGAAATTATATTTCGATTTATCTTAACTCAACGAACACCAAGTGAGAGGCGTGCTGTCTAGCGCTATAATTGCAGGCCGACAGTTTGATAATACCTTTTCAGTAGGGTTCATGCTGATGCAATGGTTAAACGGGTTTACCCCGCGCCGGGGGTATGGGTAATAATGCAGAGGGCGGCTGATAATGGCCAAAATTGACCATTATTTCCAATCCATTTCCGTGTCTGAGACGGACATTTTGATCGTGTTTCCATCTTATTGTAATAAGAAAGCAGTTGAATTTGACAGATTAACGCTAGTTTTTAAAAACTTCGAGCCGGTAATAAAAAGACACAAAATATGCATTTTTAATTGTATTTGTGTTAGAAAAATCCAAAAACATGAAAAAAGGAAAAGAAAAGAAAAAGGAATGAAAAGATGGGCAAAAGAATAATATAGCCCACAAAAAATCCAAAAAGATGGGAAAAAGAGTGAAAATCCCACAACTGAATTTTGGTCAAGTGTTGGAGCACAATTCGAATTATGCAATTCGAATTAATTCGAATTGCACACAATTCGAATTGCTGAAGAGAACAAAAATTGGTTAAGTGTTGGGAAGGGATGCAGAAGAGCTAATTCGAATTACTATGGCCAATTCGAGTTAATTCGAATTGGCTTGAATAATTCGAATTAGGGAATGAAGAGAAGAAACCCAAAGGCAAGAAGAAGTGCAATTCGAATTGGCACAAACAATTCGAATTGCCAACAGATGCAAGGAAGCCAAGCAGAAACCCTCACCCAATTCGAGAAAAGACCAATTCGAATTCTTCACAACAATTCGAATTGATAACTGAAGGCCACATTTCCAGCTCAAGAAAGAGATCTCACCATTCGAATTAATTCGAATTGATTGAATTAATTCGAACTTCACTCATTGAAGCTGTGGAGCATGAGCACAACATTGGTGGGCCTAGGGTTCGAAAATTGTCTATAAAAGCAGACCTTCCACAACAGAAACAGGAGATCAAGTGCGAAGAAGCTGGCAACTACAACCTCCAACTCATCCCAGCCCTGCAGGCATTCGGAGCAGGAAATGAAACTCTGGCTTGTGAGCTGCTAAAGGAAGGGATTGAGGACAACCACAAGTCCTCAATCTTTGTCAGAGGATACATGCTGCTTAGCAAACTGGACAATGAACAGGTCCAGCAGGGGGTGTCAATGATCAACAAGATCATAACCAACAGGTTCGTCATGCAATACGTTGGGACTAACGTCTTCGCATGGTTGGCTGATAGCCTGGAGACACCCGACCTATTCGGAAATCAAGGACCAAGAGTCTACTGCACCAGGGTGATGGAGGAAGATGAGGAAGACATGGGAGATTTCTGCGTCCCCTGCAGCCTGACGAACTATGTCCACTGGACCAGAATCTTCTTCCAAGGATAGAGGGGAAGGATGCTGAAGATGGACTGAATCTGTAAAGATTCACTTTTGACTGGACTGACTGGAACTGTATTTTGGTAATCTTTTGACTGATCTTTGATGCTAACTTATTCAAGTGTACAGCTGCGTCTGTATTGATGTTTAGATGTGATTAAGGTCGTGTACTGTATAACGAACCTTGGATTTGTCTGTTATGATGGTTGTACGACGTATTCTAGTAGTCGTACATTTACTGCTTTCCACAAGAGAATTTCGTCTTGAGTTCTCCATTATTTGAAAAAAAAAGATGTGTGGCAGTCCAAGATGAATAAGTGAATGTCACGCCAAAAAACAAGCTGTGACGTGCTTGCATGCTCACAGTGTCTTTTTACTGATTTCAATTAAACAAACCGGCATAAAACAAGCATAAATCTGTCACCTAAATTCACATGTTGAATTTAGGCTGATAATGAAATCTTCAGACTATTACATTGGGATAAAATAATTAAAAATATGCATGACATGAATTCTTGAAGTTTTGAGCTATAAAATCCAATGATATGATCACTTGAAAGACTAACAAATATTCATGTTGAGAATTTGATTGAATAAGTTGTAAGAATTTTCAAAGGCTAAATTTGAGAATGAATGTATGACATGATCAAACCGTCCCTTGTGAGATCTGAGCCGAGTCGTTTTTACTCAATACTTCTTTGATTGTGTGAATCAATTTGATTAAAGGGCACTAGAACTTGCAATTGGGACCGATTCAAGACCATGCCATATTCCCGAAATCGAGCAAATGATCGAGGCACTTAGAAAACCCAAAATTTTGGCTTTCGTTTGAATTCCAAACCCAAAAACATTTTCCCTTTAGGATTAACCAATCTGAGCCTTTAAGCCTAATTTTTCTTTGAAGCCACTATATTATTCCTAGCCTTACAAAAAGACCAAAAAAAAATCAGACCCAAGTGTACATGAGCCATCCCATCAAGGCATTGTAATTTTTGATCATCAAAAATGTATCAATCGGTATGCTATAAACCGATTCAAAAAAAAAAAAGTTGAGATCTATTCAACAAGAATAAATTGCAAATGACAAAGCAAATTAGACAAAGTCTAAATGTCATGCAATAGAAAAGGAGAGAAAAACAAAAGAAAGATAGAAATAATGATGATCATAGATTCTACAACATGCCAAGTTATGGTGGAATGGTGTCATGTCACTTTTTAGCCCAATAATTCCCTTTCCTACCAAATGTTACAACCGTATGCCCCGTTATAACCTTGAATAAGACCTCGGGATCTCGATTTGAGGAAATGAGCCGGTGGCGAGTTGGTCCAGTTGCAAGCCTATGGGAGAATTTAATTGAATTTGATTTTGAGCGTTGATGATAAAAGCCAATCTTGAGAGTGAGTGAACTTTCCGATTCTACTATATGTGAGGCTCTGTTTCTATCAATCAATGATCATGTCATGCTTGAATTCAAGAAGTAAGCCAATGAATTTTTCTAAACACCTATTCAAGAAGAATTAACAATAATGATTGGTTTGTGCGTTCATGCAAGTGAGAAGTATCATTCCATTAACTGCAACCAAGAGAGTTTAATACTTGTAATTTTGATTGTCTTATCCCAATATAAGAAGAATGAAATTTCTGAGGCCACGCAAATGGATTGAATATGCAGAGTCCAAGCTCCTAGGAGCACTGACTCTGACTGCTCGGGGACGATCAGTATTAAATGTGAGGATGTTGATAATGGCCAAAATTGACCATTATTTCCAATCCATTTCCGTGTCTGAGACGGACATTTTGATCGTGTTTCCATCTTATTGTAATAAGAAAGCAGTTGAATTTGACAGATTAACGCTAGTTTGTAAAAACTTTGAGCCGGTAATAAAAAGACACAAAATATGCATTTTTAAATTGTATTTGTGTTAGAAAAATCCAAAAACATGAAAAAAGGAAAAAGAAAAGAAAAAGGAATGAAAAGATGGGCAAAAGAATAATATAGCCCACAAAAAATCCAAAAAGATGGGAAAAAGAGTGAAAATCCCACAACTGAATTTTGGTCAAGTGTTGGAGCACAATTCGAATTATGCAATTCGAATTAATTCGAATTGCACACAATTCGAATTGCTGAAGAGAACAAAAATTGGTTAAGTGTTGGGAAGGGATGCAGAAGAGCTAATTCGAATTACTATGGCCAATTCGAGTTAATTCGAATTGGCTTGAATAATTCGAATTAGGGAATGAAGAGAAGAAACCCAAAGGCAAGAAGAAGTGCAATTCGAATTGGCACAAACAATTCGAATTGCCAACAGATGCAAGGAAGCCAAGCAGAAACCCTCACCCAATTCGAGAAAAGACCAATTCGAATTCTTCACAACAATTCGAATTGATAACTGAAGGCCACATTTCCAGCTCAAGGAAGAGATCTCACAATTCGAATTAATTCGAATTGATTGAATTAATTCGAACTTCACTCATTGAAGCTGTGGAGCATGAGCACAACATTGGTGGGCCTAGGGTTCGAAAATTGTCTATAAAAGCAGACCTTCCACAACAGAAACAGGAGATCAAGAATTTTGCCAAAAAGCAGCTTGGGACAAAAAGAACAGCAGGAGGTTCCACACCCCTTAAGGGTTAGGTAGGTAGTTTAGTGTAGTTTAGTTTATTTTTCTTGCAAGTAGTGTAATCTTTACATGCTTTGATCTTAGTTTAGTGTAGAAGCAGTTTGTGTAACCCTTAGAGTAGCCATTTCCAGAATTTTTACAAGCTTTCTAGTTAGAATAAACCCTACCTTCAAGTTAATGATGGTGTTGGGTTCTTTATTTTGCTTTCAAAGTGTCAATACAAGAAAAATTTCCAGAAATGGTGTTATTCATGTGTTTTGGCACTCTTTAATGTTTTCTCTAGAAATAAATGATTAGCATGTTTGTTTGTTTCAACTAGGTTACATTTATTATGTCCTAGTTGACATTCAAACTTAATAAATGCATGTTTGGTGGGTTGTTAGCTTGATTTTGTGCCTTAGAGCTTCAAATAAGTGTTCTTAGGTTTTAGACGTTTTTAGGTTTGTTAGTATTTATCTTTATGCCTTATTTTTCCTGCCTTGTTTTTATTTTTATGCTGCCTTAGATAACATAGGTGTTCTTAGCTTTATTCATGCAGTTCTTGATTTTCTAGATTTTTTAGGTTATTTGATCTTTGATCCTTTGTTTGTAGAAATAGGGTTTAAATCTTGCCAATACCCACTGGACATGTGTTTGTTTATTTCTTGAAAACCTCACTAGGGTGGCTGTGAAGTGACATTGATGTGAGATGAGGGATTTGGTAATCTAAACCCATCATTAACCGCACAGTGTTCACCTAACCCATACTTGTGAGAACAAAAATTGTTGTTGTTCGAAAATGTGTAATTCGAATTGAGGCAATTCGAATTATCTCGAATTGCCTAAGAAATTCGAATTGCACAACCAAAAATTTCCTTCATGTGGTTTTCAACCAATTCGAATTCTCTAATTCGAATTAATTCGAATTGGTTCAACAATTCGAATTGGCAAGAAAGACCACATTGTATTGCATACCACCCATTCATGCCTTAGTTTATTTCCCATCTCTTAGCAATTCGAATTGTCCAATTCGAATTAATTCGAATTACTAGACAATTCGAATTCACCTTCCCCTTGAGGTAAATGCCTTAGTCAATTTGAGCAAGAAAAGGACTTCGCCAATTCGAGTTGTCCAATTCGAATTAATTCGAATTGGTCAATAATTCGAATTAGATAATGTTCCAAATTCTAGCAATGATTAATTGGGTAAGGCCATACTTCATTCTTCATGCATTCTCAATTCGAATTACCCCAATAATTCGAATTGAACTATCCCTTCTATTTTGAAAACTCCAAAAACATTTTCTTTCATGATTTGTGTAAGTTGCATGGGTGTATTGGGCCTCGGCCCAGTTCATCTGATTTCCATCCATTACACATTTCCCATTAGTGTCTATTTATTGTGTGCTTAACACCCACAAAGTACCAAAAATATTTTCTTACTTTCATAGTTTCTCCTCCATTGTGTGTATGAACGAATAATGAGAAACACCACAGATTAATGTTGGTGAAAGGTCCCTTCACAGGGATATCGATTAACCCGTCTTCTGTGTGTCAATCATTATCTGTTATTTTGCATGATCTGGTTAGTGGTTGGTGGAAGCTTCGGCGAGCGTTCTCTTCATTAAGAGTTTCGATTAGTCACTCAGCCAATTCCTAATCAGATGCAGTTTTAATCTTCTTTATCTTAATTTCTCAACCTGAATTCAAGCTGCAATAATATAAATTGATGTCGACCAACATCAGTTAAGACATATTACAGCAAGAAATATGTGGGTTTTTCTTCCACTCGCAGACAAAAGAAGACCGAATGACGGCGGTCACCGTCGTTTGGAATACTCTTTGTCTAAAATCAATCATCTGGGATAATTGGGAACCGGACAGCAGACGTTTGCAGTCCGGAATACCCCAACTATCTCTGGCACTCTTTTTAGCCAATTTCTTCTCATCTCAGGCTAATCCATCTTTGTGTATCGTATTTCGTCTAACCCCACCATATATTTTGGGGTATTTTATTTTCCTTTTCATATACTTGTATGCATGATACTATTATGTAGATGTTCTGGTCTTATTGCTATTTTTGGGATCCTTCCCCTTGGACACAGAAGTCTTGATTTAAATCTGATGTTGCATAATAAATTTCCAACAAAAATTCCTTTATAAAATCCGGATCTGAGTAAGGGATAAATTCGACAGTTATGACTAATTCATATTCCACTGGGGGTTGATTTTGAGAGCTTAGAAGCAGAGTCAGCGATTAGGTCTCATCTAGACTGAAAGGATCTGTGTTTTAATTGAGAGTTTAGTACCTGTCTAGGGAATGATTTTCAGATATCGATTGGTTTCTCAAAATTGTTGTGTGTGGAAATCTGATATTAGACATCGCATTAAGTCAATATCCACTTGGGTATAGATGAGGTGTGATAAATAATACTAGAGGAACAACATATAGGCCTTGGTGAATTTATAAGGTAAGGTCGAGTATTCCTTCGACTACTATCTTCTTCTGCCAAAGTCTAGAATTGAGTCTTGAGTGAGTACATCCGGAATAGGTTCATTTGTGGATCTGTTTCATTTAGTTTGTATCTCATAACTACCCAGATGTTGTAAGCCATGTGGCTTATTGATATCTCGGGGGTTCTTGATCTGCATCTGGTCACCAAGACCAGGGGCTCTTTTATACTAACGGAAAGAGACGTTTTTAACGATTCCGAGTGATAGATTTAAATGCTTTCTTTACAGCTTTCTTACTGCTTTCCTTTAAAATGCTTTCATAGAGGTCACTCGGAAGAATTAGGGGCTGTCCATCTGTTAAAAGGTTTGAGAGTTATGGAATGGTTTAGGGCTTGATTTGAAACTTTGGGTGTGACATGGGGGAATGATAGGAGTACTTGGCATGTCAACTAATGATATGTTAGGTGTTGCTTATCCACCACAGATGAATGATACGCCTTAGCATGGCCATGTGAGGGCAGTTGTGAGTCTGTGGTATCTTAGAAAATTGTTGTCATAAGAGCATGTAAATTCTCACCATAAGTACCTGTCTGTTAAAGGGAACATGGTGTAGAAAGCATGAGAGTTAGCTAACTAGAGGATTATCCCAAGCTAAGATCTGTGTATAAAAATGGAAGTTTAATTATGTTTCATCTGAATCTTGTCCAATCTTTATTATTTCCTCCCTGTCCCTTCTGTCATATTTAAACTTGCTTTCTAGATAGTGTAGCATAATTTTATATTGCTTTCGTAGTATAGATTTAATTGCTTTCTTCGACCTAATTTACCATGCTTTGTAGAATAATTTTACTGCTTTCATGATCTGGTTTAATTTATGTCAAGTAGTTGTTAGAAAACCCTTGCAAAACTTGAATCGAGTAACCGAGTGGAAAATCTTAGTAAACGACGTGGGCCCTGCTTCCATCGCACATCCTCCAGTGAACGATCCGGTACTTACTATAAATTACTGCAATTTTTGACCCCGTGCGCTTTCGGGAGCACAGTTTCTTGACACGAGTAAATAAAAACATAATATTTTGGGAAAATACTCATACAGTGGGAAGATGTTCAAAAGCTTCATGGCAGGTGCTTTCGTGACATGAAATTATGAGAAGTATCATGGTGCAGATACCAGGGACTTTCAGGGTGACAGACTGAAGGTCAATCCCGGTTGCACCGTGATATTTGTCAAGAGTTTCATGGCGGGGAGGACCACAGCGCCGTTTGAGATTAAAACACTCCACATGAGTAGTAAAACGGGAATCATAACATATCCTTAAACCCCTTCCCTACATCATAACTCTTTTCATTTAATAAATCCACACCTGAGATTTCAGAAAATTACTCGTGTTAATGAAACTCGTCAAAAGTTTCAGCGGCCCAAAGGATTTAGGAACGAACACGGTGAACATTTCTACCACTACAGGGCAGGGCACGGGTGGGTGGATATATTTTGTATAGTGCAGCGACGGAGCCTTACACGGTAGTGCATGAGTGGAATACATGATGGGCAGTGCGAACTATGCCAATCAGCATGTATCATCTAAAAGTTCTGCATGAAAAGATCGCTTAAACGAAATGATTGCTTTTCCAAAAGCGACACTGTGCCAAACCAGATGCAGGTGGATCTTTATGAAGGTAACTACGACGCTGAGTTGATATTGCGATCAATCCGCTGCAATTCTTTTCCTCTGCCACCTCCCATTGTCCACTGAAACGCGTCACGTAACAGAACCACTCTGCGGGTAATTTACTGATGTCGATGTTGCTGCTCAATTGCATCCGCTCTCTTCATTTGCCATCATTGCACCCACTCACGATCGAATAGAAGACTTCAGTTTACCATAAGTCAAACCTTGAAGGTGGACTTGGTTCATAACCGAATCATCCCTATCTTCCATGCTTCAGTCCAGTAATGATGACATAAATTCATCCCATGGAAGATGGCCACGAATTTAAGCCAGCATTATTGGACTGAAGCATGGAAGATAGGGATGATTCGGTTATGAACCAAGTCCACCTTCAAGGTTTGACTTATGGTAAACTGAAGTCTTCTATTCGATCGTGAGTGGGTGCAATGATGGCAAATGAAGAGAGTGGATGCAATTGAGCAGCAGCATCGACATCAGTAAATTACCTGCAGAGTGGTGCTGGTACGTGACGCCTTTCAGTGGACAATGGGATGTGGCAGAGGAAAAGAATTGCAGCGGATTGATCGCAATATCAACTCAGCGCCGTAGTTACCTTCATAAAGATCCACCTGCATCTGGTTTGGCACAGTGTCGCTTTTGGAAAAGCAATCATTTCGTTTAAGCGATCTTTTCATGCAGAACTTTTAGATGATACATGCTGATTGGCATAGTTCGCACTGCCCATCATGTATTCCACTCATGCACTACCGTGTAAGGCTCCGTCGCTGCACTATACAAAATATATCCACCCACCTGTGCCCTGCCCTGTAGTGGTAGAAATGTCCACCGTGTTCGTTCCTAAATCCTTTGGGCCGCCCTCTGCATTATTACCCATACCCCCGGCGCGGGGTAAACCCGTTTAACGATTGCATCAGCATGAACCCTACTGAAAAGGTATTATCAAACTGTCGGCCTGCAATTATAGCGCTAGACAGCACGCCTCTCACTTGGTGTTCATTGAGTTAAGATAAATTGAAATATAATTTCTAATTCCATAACCAGTAATGATGGCATAAATTCGTCCCATGGAAGATGGCCACGAATTTAAGCCAGCATTATTGGACTGAAGCATGGAAGATAGGGATGATTCGGTTATGAACCAAGTCCACCTTCAAGGTTTGACTTATGGTAAACTGAAGTCTTCTATTCGATCGTGAGTGGGTGCAATGATGGCAAATGAAGAGAGTGGATGCAATTGAGCAGCAGCATCGACATCAGTAAATTACCTGCAGAGTGGTGCTGGTACGAGACGCCTTTCAGTGGACAATGGGATGTGGCAGAGGAAAAGAATTGCAGCGGATTGATCGCAATATCAACTCAGCGCCGTAGTTACCTTCATAAAGATCCACCTGCATCTGGTTTGGCACAGTGTCGCTTTTGGAAAAGCAATCATTTCATTTAAGAGATCTTTTCTTGCAGAACTTTTAGATGATACATGCTGATTGGCATAGTTCGCACTGCCCATCATGTATTCCACTCATGCACTACTGTGTAAGGCTCCGTCGCTGCACTATACAAAATATATCCACCCACCCGTGCCCTGCCCTGTAGTGGTAGAAATGTCCACCGTGTTCGTTCCTAAATCCTTTGGGCCGCCCTCTGCATTATTACCCATACCCCCGGCGCGGGGTAAACCCGTTTAACCATGGCATCAGCATGAACCCTACTGAAAAGGTATTATAAAACTGTCGGCCTGCAATTACAGCGCTAGACAGCACGCCTCTCACTTGGTGTTCGTTGAGTTAAGATAAATCGAAATATAATTTCTAATTCCATAACCTCATTAGTATGGAACTGTCAACCAAAGAGGTCTCCGCCCAGGTTTCCAACTTCTAACTGGGGGCAGACAAGGACACGATTCAAATTGTGGAGTTATACTCATGGAACACAGAGTTTGAGCATTTACGGTTCAAAGGATTTAGGCATGAGGGTTCAAAATAAAGGTTTGGGGCATGCAGTACCAAGGGGTTTAATGGGCCTAGGGTACAGCCGAGATAATTTTTAATAAATTTAATAATTTTATATTTACTAATCAATAGTGTTTATTAATTTGTTTATAAAATTATAAAATAATTTTAATGTTTATTATAATTATAATTATATTAGCATAAATTAAACTACTAAACGTAAACAAAGAATTGAGTGAAAAAAAAATAAATTGTTTACTCAGCAATTACATAATGTGGATATGTACAATCATGGCGAGCCCAACTCGGGGAACTTGACTACTTCGAACACTATAGGTGGGGGCGGATCCGGCAATCGGAACAAGCCGGGCTCACGTACGTCCGCGCTGAAACGCCATACCTGATATGCTTGCAATTCTCGCACCCGTCTTGCGTTAAAGCGGAATCTTTGAATATCGGGGAATTTGTCCTCGACAACCCACTTGGCGTTCAACAGTGCAAGCGGTCCACACGAGGAGCCGTCGCTCTGCGGCATGACAGTACCTTCTTCCGGAAGGGAGATGTCCCAGGTCGCGCGGTATGGAAGATCGGGCCGAAGCTGGTAGTAGCCGGTATGCTGGAGCAGCGATGGAATGATGATGCACAATGGCCCGAGGTCTTCGAACCGGGCTATCAACAACTCCGACTTCTCGGGTCTCCTAGCATCACTGGGCGTGCATATGCTGTCATGGAAGAATATCGTCCGGCTGTCCAATCGGATCCGGACTATGGCCCAGTGCTGCCTGATGCACCATGGGCATATGACCTGTTACGAACCCACTGTATGGTAAAGTATTGCACGGGAACATTCTGTTTCGCAATGAACAAATAGTGCATTAACTAACCTCGTCCAACTCCACCCAGTGTGCAGTCGAACCCCATTGTGGTCTTCCCCCAACTATATACTGCGACAACTCCTTCAATTTTAACTTATCAAAATGGGGCTTCTTGGTGGTCTTGTCCCATCAATCACGCAACAGCCCCGACTGCGTAAAAGCAAAAATAAAATATAATAATAGATCAGAAAGGGCTTACCATATTTTCCAACATTTGAGTAAATTCAACATGTTGAGATCAAATTTTAACAAAACACACTTACCAGGAATGCGCAATCCATCAAGACATACTTAGACCCTGTCCGTCGCGGCATGCAGTTGATGAAGAGTGGCTTGTACTGCATAATACCTAGGTACACGCCCATGTGCTGCAAATTATAGGGATCATTAATTTATTTTAAATGCACAATTAATATTAGTCCGGATATATTAAGATAATTTCCTACGTAGTACTTGATAATTTATTATATTATATTAAAGGGGAACTCACGGTGTCATCCAGAAAATATGTATCGATGCACCAATTCTGAAACCACCGGTGGTCTACGGCCTCGGAAGTACCGACGTCGCAGCTTGCATAAATCATACGACGAAGCGTTAATGGTGAGTCATATGGAATCACTACCTTTACGAATGGAAAATTGCGTAAGCATACCTATACTTGCCATTCAAGCAATATAACTTGAATTCGTCGGTTCGCCTATTACACCGTGGCCTGGTGAGATGCATGAATGGGCTGCGAAGACGATGGGCGAGCAGTCCATTCCGCTTTGTCCGATAGGGAACCGGTGCTGGATCCTGGGCGCTCTTAACAAACTGCACAGGATCATCGTTGTCGAAATCGCCGCCTTCGTTCCCGGCTTCCCGAGCTACGACCAAGCAGGGAATTAAATGGAACATATTTACAATCGATCATGACTTAATAACAACACATGCAGGTTAAGTACATAAATTTCAACATACACTGGACTGGTGTGCGTGCATCATCTGAATCCACTGTGTCCTCTGCTCGGGTGACTCCGTCATCCGCTTGTGCTGTCCCAGGAACCGGGTCACATGGCTGGCCCACCGCATCCGTCGAGGTCACTAGAAAATAACGTGAATTATTAGAAATTACTGAAAATACAAGAAAATGTCTAATACAAGAAATGGTACGGCTCACACCAACAAAAGAGCATTATTTGCCTTACCCGTCTCAACACGTGTAGACTCTGAATCGACTGCATACGCTACCCCGTGTGCGGTGTCCGCGCGGACCATCTCCGTGCCTAACACGACAACAATCCAAGTACAGGTGTTACTAACAATATAATAATGTACGAAATAAAATGCTGGTTTATAAAATTCTTACCTGTGTCTGCGCCCGTACCATCGGGAGGCACTGTGGTAGAGTATGGGGACATGCTGTCCGCGCGCGAACTATGTGCGTGTGGCTCTGGAATATTCGGGGAGAATTTAAGAAAACAACTGAATCATCTAATTTACAATACACAACTCTAAGTAAAAGCTAACAATACCTCCCATGGTCTGCGGAAGCTGCGATCCATGACTGCCCGATGGCCCCTCACTGTGTATGTCCTGCGAGTCCGAATCTGTATGCGCTACGTGGGCGTGGGTGGTGGCATACCGTGCCATGGACGCCATCCGCTCGTCCCGCTCAGAGCAGCCCATCGCCGGAGCAGGCTGTACGAACGGGATCGCACCGGCAGGTGGGTGCGACACGGTGCGCGAACTATGTGGCTGTGGCTCTGGAATATTCGGGGAGAATTTAAGAAAACAACCGAATCATCCAATTTACCATACACAACTCTAAGTAAAAGCTAACAATACCTCCCATGGTCTGCGGAAGCTGCGATCCATGACTGTCCAATGGCGCAGACGGCTCCCGAACATGTGTCACTGGCCCCTCGCTGTGTATGTCCTGCGACTCCGAATCCGTCTGCGCTACGTGGGCGTGGGTGGTGGCAAATCGTGCCATGGACGCCCTTCGCTCCACCTCCTCTGCAGAGCAGCCCGTCGCCGGAGCAGGCTGTACGACCGGGCTCGCACCGGCAGGTGGGTGCGCCACGTAGCGCAGAATGGCCCTAATCTCGGACGCCAGCACGTCGTGCATCAGACCAGTCTGGCGCTCAATGTCTCTCCGCGACTGAAGCTGTGTCTGTGCCAAAATTTCCGCGAATGCAATCACCACGCGCTGCTCGACGGCGGCTGCGACCCATTGCACCAGCTCCTCCATGTCCGGCATCGGATGCTGCGTCTGCTAGGGCGGCATAGTATCCGCAGTAGGTTGGGACTCGTTGGCTGGCGGGGCTGGTGGCGGCGGTGTGCCAGGGAGAGGCACCTGCTCATCTCCGTCTCCATGTACCGGGGCCGCCGGCTGCCCAGAAGTCTGCATGCGTCGGCTCGGCGGAGCATCACTATCTCTCCCCGGCCTATCTGACTGTGGCTCGGTGCCTGGAGCATCGCCCACCCCGTCCTCCGGCTGCTCCGTGGATTTACGCTTCCGTCTTTTAGCCCGATGGTCAACAGGGGCCCGCACCCATCGCAGCCCAGGCGGCGTCGTCACATCTACCCCCATCATGTATGGCTCCAGCAGTTCATCGTCCGTGGGGGTTAGTCTGTCATGACACTGGCGCTGCAATACAGAAGACAAACGTATAGGCTACTATCCGATAAGAACGTGTGCATTCAAATTAAAAGGTATTACCGAACTAACCTCGATGGTATAGAATGTCGTCCATCCCAGACCAGACGTCCGCTTTCTATAAGAATACCGCAACATCCTCGGGCGCTGGAAATCGGGATGCTCAGAAGTGGACTGGGTATAGAACGCGCCGACCTCCGGAATGGCCTCGCACATCCACACCTGTATGAGTACGAGCATAGAGAGATGGTTATGCAGTGCAGCAATTTATAGTACAACAGAGAATGCATTTATGAAATGATAGATGTTATGCAAAGTACCTGCAATGAGAGGGAGTGGCCGTATAGGTGGACCCCTTTCCGGTCATTCTTGCCGTCTACCGGGAAGTCCCTGATGTACTGTCTCAAAACCTGCCAGCTCATCAAGCCCCAAGGAAATGCATTCCATGCAGCTCTATCCTCGACCAAGCGCCACATCCATGTCTCAGGAGTCCGACTATGGCCGTCGTGCCCTAGTACCAGGTAAAAGGCTGTCATCACCATAGCGACCTTCAGTGTGTCCTCGGGTGATTGCCGGAAAGCCCCATTCATATAAGCATCTCGGATCTTGTCCATAGATCCGCTCCCAAGGATCCCAACGTTTCTAGCATAAACGCCTCCAGCTGGGGGCTCCTCATCAGCATACAGCTGGAAGTCAGAAGGTCCATAACGGAGCCCCGTCACGAGCGCGTGCTCCTCCCGTCCAAACCGAATAAAATGGCCGCACACGTGAAACCATACGGCATCGTCCTCGTCCCACGGCTCGTCCGTCCCGTAGTGGCGGAATGCCACCTCGTAGGACAACAATGCCGCCATGGCCTGTGCAGATAAGGTACTCTCCGACCATCTGGGCCGCCTGTCGCCCTCAGCGCCTCTGAATATATAACCGAGGCATGAATCCCTCAGCTTTGCAATCATACCGGGTGCATCCTGCTCTAACCGCGCCAAAATGTATCCGATAGTTTTATTGTATCGTAGGTAAAAGTTCAGCTTCGGGCTCTTGCCCTGGGCTGATGGTCTTCTATAGTAGAAGTCCCCCTGCGATTCACACACAAATGTGTTCTAGTCATACTATTGGATTATATACGGTAAAATAATAAATAACAATATTTTAGTATATTTATGAAGATAATATTTTTATTAAATTCTAAAATTAATAAACTCTCGCTCAATTAATTTATTTGAAATGATAAATGCTATTATTTTAGTAGATTTATGAAACTAATATTTTTATAAATATATAAATATATATTATAATTATAATTAGTAGTTAATATATAAGTCACTTGGATAATTAATAATTAAGTAGATTTTTCACATGCGCTCCGCGCACGGGTATTATCTTTTTTAAGTGACATAATTCATAAATTATTGTCTTCATAATATATATACCAAAGTATAATTCAATTTTATATGCAAATAAAATATGAATAGAAAAATTAAACTATGATTATTATCCCTACTAGTATACTACCAAACACTGTATTGTATTATTTAAATGCAGGCGTTCAGTATTATGTTGTTTTATATTACTACTGTATTAAATTAATGTTATACAGTGTTTGGTAGTGTACTGTATTATAATTATACAATATTTTTGTATTGATATTGTATGGATTTTAATTTATTACATTTCTATTAAATTAATTTCTATTAAAAATAATTTCTTAAATTTAATATTTTAAATATAATAAATATATAAATAATATATGTCGATGTAGTATTGTGTGATTTATTATGTGATCTATTAAAACGTCGATGTAGTATTGTGTGATTTATTATTTTAAATATACTAAATATTTTAATATTATAATAATTAATATATAAAAAACTAAAAAAATAAGTATATTTTAATATTATAATATTTATTACTATAATGTTATAATATTTATAATAAATTATTTTATCTATTATAATATTCATGACAAAATAAATATTAAATAAAATTATAAACAACAAAACAAACCCCTTATTAAAATAAACCCAACTCTCCACCATGTATTAAGTTATACACACAATCCCTCATTAAAATAATATGAAAATAATATTTTTATAAATATATTATAATTATAATTAATAGTTAATATATAATTATCTTGGATAATTAATAATTAATTAATAATAAATAGTTTTATTATAATTATCTCCCTCCCAGTATACTATTATTTTCCCATTATAATTAAATTATTATAATTTCTGTTCCAGTTATTATTTTTTCTTCGTTATTATTATTATATTATTATTATTATTATCGTTTTATTATATTATTATTATTATATTATTATTATGAAAATAATATTTTTAATAAAATCAAATTTGTAATATATTTTTTTAAGTGCCATAATATCTTAATGCCCATCATGTATTTTTCAGAATTCATATAATAAAGTATAATTCAACGACAACTGGAAAAATAACTCGTCCAGCAACCAATTCTACAATTACAATCCTAGAACTTCAACAATGTACCATATACGATTTAACATGAACACTACTATAAATTCAACAGCTTGCAATTAAAAAATCGGAAAATTCAATCAAATGAGCGACCTAAGTCAGACATCAACATAATTTCAAAATTCAACAATCTCGCATAAAGAATCCAACAAGCACCACTATATAAATCATGCAAACCAATAATCATTAAATTATTCAATGCATAAATTCCACAAACCGGAAATAATTCAACAACGTAAACTCGAAAATCCAACAAAAACTTCAACAACACAAACTTCACAGACATTTAAAAATTCATGCGAGTAATCAACCAATACGTAATTTCCATAAACTGAAATAATTCTAACAAAATTCATAGTTTGAATAACCGTTAAATTAGAAAAATGGAAGAATTACCCGGACTGGGTCATGGCCGGACGGGGGCGGAACTTCCGGCGGCGGAGGCGACGGCGCTGGCGGAGTGCTCATCTCCGGCAACCCTTCGAACAACGAATCATAAGTCATCATCTCCATTCCCGCGATTCCGGATTCCACATTCGCATCCTCCATTTCCAAAACTCCAAAATTCAAATTTTGCCGAACAAGGGAGACAAGAAGACGCCGGCGAAATGGTGGGAAGAGGAAAGGGACGTCGGCGCCGGAAAATGAAATACTTGGCCCGGGTATTTAGCCCTTGGCCCGGAACGACGCTGCAATCGACGGAGGAAGACGGAGAAGAAGAAACGGGAACAGGGAAAAGGAAAGTGGAGAAGGGTATAACACTCCGTAAAAAAAATTTTAATAAAAATTTAAATTTTAATAAATAAATATTCAAAATTTCTCATAAATAAAATTTTTTGAACATGAAAGGAAAAGATATTTACTTTTAAAGTGCGAATTTATTCAAATCAATCTTAGCTGAGAATTAAATTTTAGGAGTTAAAAACTTTTAAGTATGAAACTAATAAATTAGCGTACAAGTATTAATTTATAAATTATCAAAAATTTAATTAAGTTCCCTAGTTTATGTGTACGAGTTGGATTAAACATTACCAAAGGCAAATTAAGTTAAACCAAATTATCCAAAGAGGGTACCGAATAGAAATATAATTTAATGACCAAAATAGACGAGCTTATGAGCCATTGGACTCGAAATAAATATTATTGGACATGAGTAAGTGACGAAATGAATAATCACGGACGGAATAAAATACTTAGCCAATTAAATTGTGGAACTTGAGGACAAACCAAATTTTAATTAGCCAAAAGTTTAATTATTATCTCCCAAGACCTCGACCAATTTGTCTACGGAAACTCATTACTAAGTGAGTTAAACCCATTGATTTATTTACAAGTAATTGAATTAAATAATAATACACTTAATTATTGTGACAAGGAAATCCACTACTAGATAATCTAAATCCATAAGTCCACTAAATAAGATTATGGTAGTAAGACTAAATATTAAATCTAGAAAGTATTAATTAAGTTCATAACGAATGAGAATTTAAATCCTAAATTCGCGTAATGGGCAAACGTTAGGAATTTTTGAGTTAATGTTATACTAAATGAAATTGGACTCAAATCATATTACAAATTTAATCATTAATATTAATAATTGACCAATTGAATAAATTATCTAGCGACCCATTTAACGATTAATGGTCCGGATTGAGGAATTTGAAGTGGTGAATCATTTCACTAAAGGTGATAAATTAATAGATGGACTAATCTATTAAATAACACAATTTATGAGTTAAGCTATAAAATTAAGTCCGTGTAATTAAATTAGAACACTAAACCCATTTAATTATTAGGAATTATCCGACCGATTAGTTGCGATTGTCCCGAATCGAAGGATATGGAGTCCCAAATTACTCGACTAATTATACCGGATAAATAAATTATTAAATCCACAACTCAGATTAATTAGTTAATTAAATCCAACACATTAAATTATATAAATGTGAGATTATTAAAATTATTAAGTCCATAGTCTAATTTAATTAAATAGTTTAGTCCAATAAGTCCATTAATTAAAAATGAGTGCTACATCATTAGGTCCATAAAGTAAGTTAATTAGTCAATTAAGTCCAACACATTAAATTATATAACTGTGAGATTATTACAATTATTAAGTCCATAATCAAGATTTAATAACTATTTAGGTCTATAATTTAAATTGATTAGTAGGTTATGTACAAGCTTAGGGATTTGGAGTTGGGCTAGTGAAGTAGTGACCCAACAAGCAAAAAGAAAACCAAAGGAAAAAAAAGGGATTGAGCCCAACCCAACCAAGCCCAAGCCTAACCCTAAGCCCAAACACAAACTAAACCCTAACCCTAAATTTTTGCCCAGCTGCCTCCGGCGCCGCCCTCGCCGCCGGCCAACCTCCGGCGGGACTCCGGCCGATGCCGCCGACCACCTCCACCTCACCTCCGGCCATCAACACCACCATCCTCTCCATCTCCCTCATCCGTTTCCGGCCACTGCCGCGCCACCAACACCGCCGGCCGCCTCCATCTCCCACCACCATTTCCATTCCCAAATCCGTCACCATCCACCACCACCACGAGCCTCGTCTCCGGCCACCACCACCTCCCTCGCCTCCCTCCAAAATCGAGCCAACACCACCACAACCCCTCCATTCCCCAACAACAAATCAAAAACCAAAATCAAAAATAAAAAGAAGAAGAAGAATGGAGGAAGGGGGAGAGAGATCCGCGAGGGGGGCGGAGGGGGGACCGCCGCCGCTGCCGCCGCTTCCGCGGCCAAGCCGCCGCCCTGCGCCGCTGTCTTCGGGCGAAACCGCCACCACCCGCTGCCGCTACCACCGCCGCTCGCCGTCCGCCGCCTGCCTCGCCGGAGTTTTCCATGGGGAAAAGAAAAAAATAAAATAGAAGGGAGAAGAAGCAGCAAGTGATCTTGAGGGTAAAAGAGGGGGGGAGAAAAGCTGATGGGGTCAAATCTGGGTATTAGGTGGGCTTCAATAGATACCCGGGGGTTATTCTGGATCAGCTAGGGGGGCTGTTAAGCGTCCGGACCAAAACAAGATACAGATTTCTCTATTTAATACCTCCTCCCCAGCCATACCACACGACCCAACTCCCCATTTTCTTTCTCTCATTCTGCTTCCTCAGCTGTTCCCCTTTCAGAGTCCCACATCTTAAGTTCTGTTATCCTTTTTCTTGATATTTCACCGAAAGCTCTTAGGGCTTAGTAAGGGAAGATCATCTCAGATAATTAATCCGTAGAAGTATTTGGTAAGATTTATTATGTTAGAAATTTTAGTTATTATTTTAGCTATCATTTTATTATCATTATTTTAGTTAGAGAGCCATTTTAGCATATAAATTAATATTAGAGTATTTTCCTAGTCACGTAGCTGTAAAGGATTATCTGCTCGTAGCCTGTGCGTGTGTCATCCCCATTCCATCTTCGGTGACAGTAAGTAGATTTTTACTCTTTGGAGTAAAGCCCAAATTTATTTTAGCTTAAGCATAATTTTTACTACAGCTTTATTATTTTAAATTTATGCTTATAGCTCCCTACTGTTTTTGGATTATTGGTATGCCATTTTACTGTGCTTTATGACGTTCGCAACTATTCACAAAATCCTACGGATTTTTGAGCTCATTGTTACGGGGATGAGCGAGGTGCCATGGGTCGCAGCTGCCCAACTCCCACGCTGTTGTGCACTTAATCGCCACACGGGGACTATTGGGACTCACAGCTCGGCGTCATCGGTCTTTTCTCATAGTGGGTTTGAGGAAATTTCTTACCTCTCCCACACCCTTGAGTGCATGTGGGACTAGAGTCCGACAAAAACAGGGACCCCACCTTCGAGTGGGACTAGAGCCCTAGAGCGGAACCCCACACACGGTGGCTGAGATACTCACATCTCGGTAACGCATACTGTTATATTATCTGTTCCCGGGATATAGAATAATGTTTCGTGTATGTATAAATTATTCTCGTTTTTAGCATACCATTACCATAACTGTTGTCTTTAAATTATTTCTGCTACCCAACCTCCTCCGGGAGTAAACTTCTACTTACTCAGCGATTGTTTTCGCTGACTCTACACCTGTCACCATTTCCTTTCAGGTTTCAGATCTGCAAGGTTCGAAAGAGCATATTTTGCACGGGCACGGTACGGGGTAACATTTATAAGATGAATACTTTTAAAATCCCCTTTGGGGATAGAATTTATTTCTTGGCATAGATAAATTTTTATAAGGCAAAGACAATTTTTATGAAGCCTTGGAAATTTTGTATCGAGCATAAATAAATACTTGGGTTTTATCCCGTTTATGCAAACATAGTGCCCTACTGTTTAAACGATGCATTTTTGCATTTAGCAGTGTTATTTTTGAAATGCGAGCTAGACAACCCCTTATTATTATATTTTTGAAATGCGAGGTACAACCTCTTTTAAAATAAAAATTTCCATGGATTTATTCCATTCCTATTATTGAGCTCCCTTGAGGAATGCGTTCCTCCGTTTGGTTACGCTATACCAAACATTTTTATTAAGCTTATTTTATACTTGTTACGGTATTATAAGCTTTTGTGCAGAGTATATGCTAACTTGCCCGGGAAGTGGTTAGCATATGCATTAAACTCTGATGTTCTGCACCCATTATTTTTAGCCTTAGCGTATTTCGGGCGGTCCGGGATACGTGGCGGTAGCACCCCACTTATTGTTTTGTGCATTTTACTTCCGCTGCATCTTTAGAGAAAATGGGGGTGTTACAGTTTGGTATCAGAGCATTTTGCTCTTGGAATTTGTGCATTTAAATTATTTAAAATTTATGCACCAAAAAATTATTTTTTAAAGTTCTATGGCTATGCAAGTAGTGTATTCAAAATTATTAAATTTTTACACTAAAAGCATTGGAAGTATTTTTGCGATGGAAAAATGTGCATTTAAATTACTTAAATTTTTGCACATTAGGGATTATTTTTAAAGCATGATTGCTATGCTAGTAGTGCATTTAAAATTTTTTAAAATTTGTGCACGAAGAAATTATTTTTGAAGCATTTTTCCCAAGAAAGTAGTGCATTTAAATTATTGCAATTTTTGCACGAAAATAATTTTTGAAAAGACTATGCCAAGTGTTTTAAAAAGTTATAAAGTTATATTTGGGGATGGGAACACGCACACATTATGCATATAGGCACGAGCAGAATTTTGGTTGTTATAAGTTATTCTGACAAGGATTTTTCCCAGATGTCGGACCAGGCACTTTCGGCACTTAGTGACACCGTGGCCCACTTGACTAGGGACGTGGCCAGGCTTGAGCGCGAAGTCCACGGCCTTGAGTCCAAGAAAGCCCAATTGAGGGCAAGGCTGAAAGAGGTGGAAGCTCAGGCGGAGACCGAGTTTCGCCTGAGAGTGCAGATGCAGGACTGCATCAAGGCTGTCGCTCAGCGACAGGATGGAGAGATTGCGAGACAGCGACAGAGGATCGCTGCGCTGGAGACGCACACCATCTCACTCTTTACGGAGCTTCACCACCTGGAGGATGAGTGGGGGCCCCGTCGTCGGGTTCCCGGGTTGGCCCGTACCTACCGTTACCACGACATGAGGAACGCGCCCGTGGCCACCATTGCAGCTGAAGCTGGGGAGCCCCAGCGTGTGGAGCCGTTTTACCTCGTAGCTGAGGATTGATGCCACGGTCGTCGTTATCTGCTTTCCCTTAGTATCTAGTTCCCATAACCTAGTCGCTTTATTTAGGACCCATTATGTAGACGATGCCTACAGTAGATGACGGTATTTGCACTTAGTTCTACTTTTATCATCGGTAAGATCTCGGGGACGTTTACCCCAACAGTAGATCTACCAAATCACGGTGTTGTATCGAACCGGCCTTGAGCCATTTTCAGTTTCGGATATATGACTGAACTTCTACTATTATGCTTTGCCTTCGGGGTAATTATGGACTAAATTAAGGTTATGCCTTAGGATTGTGAGAACACGATTTATATGATAGCTACGATAATCACACGGATAACCAAGAATAAGATTTTCCTAAATTTTATATGGTCTTAAAGATAAGACGCGAGTGTCATGTAAGGGCACCAAAGAAATTTTTAAACTCACCACGAGTTCAATAAAATATTTACGAATTTTCTCCAAATTCATATGCCAAATTGGCAAGGGAAATTGAATATTTATCAAGAATATTCTTGAGGGAGCAATTGCCTCAATGACCACTTAAAGGATTAACTTAAGTCATTAAATTCTATTCATTTAGGTTTAAGGACTTGGAACCGAACCCAATCCTTGATTAAAATAATATGCTAAGTAAGGCTCGATGGTATCGTTAGAAATTATCTTCCCAAATATGATATGTAAAAGGATTCTCCTTCACGAATAATAATAATAATGTTAATAATAATAATAACAATAATTACAACAACAACAACAATAAAAATAAAAATACACAAGAGCCTATAATACGATGGATGAGAACTATGGATTTCCAAGGACGAAGTTTATAATTAAGGATGAAAGATTGCAGGCCCAATAGAAGTTTAAAATTTATTGTTACCAAAAAAAAAAAAAAAGAAAAAAAAAATAATAAATAATAAATAAATAAAAATAAAAAAATGGTGGATAATTCTTAGTTGGAAATATCATTTATCAAGGTGATAATCCACCTAGCAAGGAAATTTTTCGTTAAAATTATTGTTGTTCCAAAGTAATGGATATCCATTAAGATGACCTATTAAAAAGGAGGATATTTATTATAAAATTTTATAGGCCAAGCATTTAAACCTAAACCACTTTCGGGTAACCCTTGGTCGGGTATGCATAGAGGATAACTAACTAGCATTTGGAAATTTCAAAGTGATGGTAACTTGGAAATAATTAAAGGATTCTCATGGGTACGACTAACAACGATTAGTAGTTAACTTTATACATAATTATGTCCGGATTAAGGATGAACCGAGTTGGATTCTTCCAAATGATTTAAATTTTATCTATCTTAGGTTGAGCCCGTGAAACTCACCACACTACTTCTGAAATTAGAGAACACTCCAAGTATAATAAATAAATAATGAACCAAAAACAAAACAAGAGTGACCACATGGTTCATAGGTAATAAATAAATTTCCTAAGGGCGACGCATTACAAACTAGAGGAGCGGGATTTGTTAAGGATTGATAAGGTACTCAAAGGAAAACCGTCAGTTTAACCGAGTTATCGTAAGTCTTAATAAAATAGTGTAACCAAAGAATTTTTGTCCAAGACTTACCCCGAATACCCTTTTGGAGAAGTATGAGATACGAGAAATTAAGAAGCGGGTAAATGAGATGTCTATTTTCATCCTTCTATGAAAAGAATAAAATCACGTAGTCGCTAGCATATCCCGGTAGAGAAAGCGTCGAAAGAAAAATGGACCAACCTATGTTTAACCAACGCATAAAATCATTTAGAAATATCGACAAGAACACCTAATTCAAATGGACATACCCTTGGATGAGTAATTTAAAAAGAGACATGGGTAATCTCTAGGTAATATAGGAGCATGATAATAATTGGAAAACTCTCGTAGGTAACCGACTAAAGGACATGCGTAATATGAAAAACAAGTTGGGTGGGATATCCTAAGGGTTAAAGAAAATTCATTGGATCGAGCTTGAAGAATTCACCGCAGTATTTTTGGATTTGAGAACACCTCATGCATAATAAATAATTGTTGAACCAAATATAAAACAAGATTTACAAAGTGTTTCGTCACGAATAAATAGATTTTTCCTAAGAGCGACATCGTGCCAACAAGAAAAGTGGGATTTATTAAGGATTGAGAGCACGCCCGAAAGATTAACTAAGTCATTTGATTCCCTTTTGGGTGAAATAAAAGTGAGTAATCAAGGAATAATTAAAAATGACATAGTAAAGCACAGTGCGGTTAGTACATTCCGCTAAGGGAGGCGACACGAGAATAACAATGGACCGACGGGCGTCAATGACTGAGGACCATAGAAAAAAAAAAAATTACTTAGGTTCATGGCGAATTAAAGTTCGATAATAATGAAAAGATGGAACCAGTAACGTGAAGGATTTAACATAAAAAGTTGAAAGAGGATATCAAGGATAGACACCTGAAGCGGGTTGAAGAGAATTAAAAATGATAGGACCTTGGAATATTTTTCTATAGGGATATAAATTTAAGAAATATCCCCTAGTTATAACTGTACCTTAGTTCTGCCTAGAGGCTTCGAGGGCGAAGCCTTATTTTAAGGAGGGTAGACTATAACACTCCGTAAAAAAATTTTAATAAAAATTTAAATTTTAATAAATAAATATTCAAAATTTCTCATAAATAAAATTTTTTGAACATGAAAGGAAAAGATATTTACTTTTAAAGTGCGAATTTATTCAAATCAATCTTAGCTGAGAATTAAATTTTAGGAGTTAAAAACTTTTAAGTATGAAACTAATAAATTAGCGTACAAGTATTAATTTATAAATTATCAAAAATTTAATTAAGTTCCCTAGTTTATGTGTACGAGTTGGATTAAACATTACCAAAGGCAAATTAAGTTAAACCAAATTATCCAAAGAGGGTACCGAATAGAAATATAATTTAATGACCAAAATAGACGAGCTTATGAGCCATTGGACTCGAAATAAATATTATTGGACATGAGTAAGTGACGAAATGAATAATCACGGACGGAATAAAATACTTAGCCAATTAAATTGTGGAACTTGAGGACAAACCAAATTTTAATTAGCCAAATGTTTAATTATTATCTCCCAAGACCTCGACCAATTTGTCTACGGAAACTCATTACTAAGTGAGTTAAACCCATTGATTTATTTACAAGTAATTGAATTAAATAATAATACACTTAATTATTGTGACAAGGAAATCCACTACTAGATAATCTAAATCCATAAGTCCACTAAATAAGATTATGGTAGTAAGACTAAATATTAAATCTAGAAAGTATTAATTAAGTTCATAACGAATGAGAATTTAAATCCTAAATTCGCGTAATGGGCAAACGTTAGGAATTTTTGAGTTAATGTTATACTAAATGAAATTGGACTCAAATCATATTACAAATTTAATCATTAATATTAATACTTGACCAATTGAATAAATTATCTAGCGACCCATTTAACGATTAATGGTCCGGATTGAGGAATTTGAAGTGGTGAATCATTTCACTAAAGGTGATAAATTAATAGATGGACTAATCTATTAAATAACACAATTTATGAGTTAAGCTATAAAATTAAGTCCGTGTAATTAAATTAGAACACTAAACCCATTTAATTATTAGGAATTATCCGACCGATTCGTTGCGATTGTCCCGAATCGAAGGATATGGAGTCCCAAATTACTCGACTAATTATACCGGATAAATAAATTATTAAATCCACAACTCAGATTAATTAGTTAATTAAATCCAACACATTAAATTATATAAATGTGAGATTATTAAAATTATTAAGTCCATAGTCTAATTTAATTAAATAGTTTAGTCCAATAAGTCCATTAATTAAAAATGAGTGCTACATCATTAGGTCCATAAAGTAAGTTAATTAGTCAATTAAGTCCAACACATTAAATTATATAACTGTGAGATTATTACAATTATTAAGTCCATAATCAAGATTTAATAACTATTTAGGTCTATAATTTAAATTGATTAGTAGGTTATGTACAAGCTTAGGGATTTGGAGTTGGGCTAGTGAAGTAGTGACCCAACAAGCAAAAAGAAAACCAAAGGAAAAAAAAGGGATTGAGCCCAACCCAACCAAGCCCAAGCCTAACCCTAAGCCCAAACACAAACTAAACCCTAACCCTAAATTTTTGCCCAGCTGCCTCCGGCGCCGCCCTCGCCGCCGGCCAACCTCCGGCGGGACTCCGGCCGATGCCGCCGACCACCTCCACCTCACCTCCGGCCATCAACACCACCATCCTCTCCATCACCCTCATCCGTTTCCGGCCACTGCCGCGCCACCAACACCGCCGGCCGCCTCCATCTCCCACCACCATTTCCATTCCCAAATCCGTCACCATCCACCACCACCACGAGCCTCGTCTCCGGCCACCACCACCTCCCTCGCCTCCCTCCAAAATCGAGCCAACACCACCACAACCCCTCCATTCCCCAACAACAAATCAAAAACCAAAATCAAAAATAAAAAGAAGAAGAAGAATGGAGGAAGGGGGAGAGAGATCCGCGAGGGGAGCGGAGGGGGGACCGCCGCCGCTGCCGCCGCTTCCGCGGCCAAGCCGCCGCCCTGCGCCGCTGTCTTCGGGCGAAACCGCCACCACCCGCTGCCGCTACCACCGCCGCTCGCCGTCCGCCGCCTGCCTCGCCGGAGTTTTCCATGGGGAAAAGAAAAAAATAAAATAGAAGGGAGAAGAAGCAGCAAGTGATCTTGAGGGTAAAAGAGGGGGGGAGAAAAGCTGATGGGGTCAAATCTGGGTATTAGGTGGGCTTCAATAGATACCCGGGGGTTATTCTGGATCAGCTAGGGGGGCTGTTAAGCGTCCGGACCAAAACAAGATACAGATTTCTCTATTTAATACCTCCTCCCCAGCCATACCACACGTGTAACACCCCGGATTTGGTAACCCAGGCCGGGACGCTACCGCCACACCCTTCCAAACAAGACCCGATTAAATCGAGTTTGTTTAAAAGGATGCTAAGGCTTAAGTTGCATCATCGACTTAAAAATATTTAAAACCACTCAAATAAGCCCGAATTTAATCAGAGTATAACACGCATAATAATAATAATAAGCAGTGCGGAAGCAAAAATAAACAGGGCCAAAACATGCGGCCAAAACCAGAGTCTAAGTCCATTGCATAAATTAAAATAAATAAAATGCGACAAGTCTTCTTTTTAAAACAAAGTGGAAATCCCATCCCTCCATGCGATGCTTACTCTGCGAAATCTGAAAGGAAAATAAAACAACAATTTATCAGTACAAAGGTACTGCGTAAGTTAATATATAGCACAACGAATTTTAAAAGATTTTAGGAGAGTATACAAAATAATATATTTATTTAAAAAGACGAATAGATAAATTAATTTAAAATCTCTTACACATATGCCACGAACATTTTACCAATGTTAGTTATGATCGAGGACACCCCATTAACATATCCTAGGGACGAACCCACAGGACCAACCTTTGGGACTTTATACCCACAAGGACTCAAATATATCCTAGGGACGAACCCTTGGGATCAACCTCTGGGACTCGTACCCACGAGGTAAGTGCATGCAGCGGACCCTATACAGACACACTCCGGAGCCCTAGATAACCCATACGGATACATCTAGGAGTATAGACTCGTACATCACAATAATCAATGCCGTTTTGGCTATAAAAGAGGGGCGACATAATTCACCACATTGGCATCCCACTCGATCAAAACTTACAAAGTTTAAAAACCACATTTTATCACTTCATAATATTTCCACATTTCCAGAATCCATATTCTTCAAAAATGAGTAACAATCGACTCATAGTTCATCGAATAATCAAAATAGCATTTACCGATCAAAAATGCCATTAGAACAGTTTCTGAAATCGCATTTAAAAAATGCAGTAAACAATTTTTAAAAATTCTGGAAAAATTACAGTAGCTAGAAAACATCAAAATAAGCATTTTTCATAGAAATAGCCATCTCAAAATTCGGACTCTAAGTAGGTCATTTTAATCGATTTCAGAAAGCTATTGAAATTCAATTCCTCATGCTTCAGTAAATCCGACCACAGTGAGTTCAAAAATTCATAACAATTTCATATGTGCTCCAAAAATCATGAAATTTTACAGGAATAATCTAGACACATAATGGAACAAATTTCATGAAGACATCAAGCGCTAAAAACGATCATAGGCAAGAGTGAATCGAACAACAAAACTGACTACAACCATACATTAAATCTGTTTACACCTACGCAGAAAATACCAGATCGAATTTGGGTGACCAAAACTTGTCCAAAAATTATAAAAATTTACAGAGAGCATCTTTAGGACGTTAGGAACAAGTTTCATTTTGGAAGGTTCTCCTAGAAATGTAAGGATCATGGTCGAATTCACAGAACAATAAAATTGGTCACAAGAAAACCCTATTTGACAGATTTTATAAGAAATAGAGATGATCCAATATCTCGAGTTATACTCAACCAAAACTCCTAAAAATCGACGTGCACAATACTAACTTACTTGAGATGAGTTTAGGATCGAATTTCTCCTTGATAGAATGCCTGAGATCGCCCGGATCGGCCTCAACAGTCCCCTCCTCCTACGATGGATCCTATATTCGAACGGTTAGCAAAATCCTTCACTTAGGGGTCTGTATTTCGAGTTTAGGACTAAGGAACAAGAATGAAATCCTCACTTACCTAAAGAATGATAGATTGGAAGTGCCCAACTTCGAAGGAAACCTCTGAAATCCTATGAACAACACTCAATTCTCACCACACTCCAATGTTCTCAGATTTTGTGACATATAGAGGAAAATGGATGGAATGGTGACTGATTTGGTTAATATAATGGGGAGTGGACGGTTCTTATTGGGGTAATCATGAGTATAGGGGATGTGGGGGTGTTAAATGGCCAGTCATTACTCAAAATTGGCTCTCCATATCCCCCATTATCCACCTTACACATCATGGTCCAAGTAATGCTCCAAAGTGCTAAAGTATTGCCTTATCCAGAGTTTGTGGAGTGTTAACACACCCAAAAATCTATCCAAAACCATCCTCACACACCCTCCAACGTCTGAAAATCAAATTAGAGTCGTTTGGGATCGTCCACTACCGAATTCATGGCATGAAACGCATGGGGCGTTATGAGTCCGCCATAACAGCAGAGTGGCGCGCTGGTGGCGCGCACCGCGCGGCCACCGCGCGGCCACCTGCTGTCGATTTTTTTTTTTTTTTATATATATTATGATTTTAATCTCTTAAAAATCATAATATGAATTATCCAAGATTTTTGGGATAATTCGATACATCTATCCCGAGTCGCGATTATCCGAAATATTTAATTCCGCTCTCTCGGAATTAATTCGATTTCGATAAATAAATCAAATTCTTAAACTTCGGATTTTAAAACTTTGTGTCGATTTCTCGGGTATTACAGTCTACCCTCCTTAGAAATCAACTTCGTCCTCGAAGTTGGGTCGCACTCGGATTGATAGCAATGCATGTAATGATTCGCACACATAAAATATTTGAGGTTTGAAAATTAAATTCTTACCAAGGCGTGCGACGACTCTCTGCGGGGTGTCACATCCTCCCCCCCTTAGGACTACAGTTATGTCCCCATAACTGCTCACGATTCGAGTTGAAAAAGGTTGGGATATTTCTGCTTCATATCCGCTTCCAACTCCCACGTCGCTTCTTCGGTACCATGATTAGACCATAGTACCTTTACCATTCTCACGGTCTTGTTTCTTGTGACTCTTTCTTTGACGTCCAGTATCTCGATCGGATACTCCTCATACGTCAGGTCATCATCCAGCTCCATCACCTCAGTTTGCAAGATGTGAGTTGGATCGTGCACATATTTCTTCAGCTGAGAAACATGAAACACGTTGTGCACCCGTGATAATTCCGGTGGAAGAGCCAATCGGTAAGCCAAGGTACCTACACGGTCTAAAATCTCGTATGGACCAATGTAACGAGGACTCAGCTTCCCTCGTTTGCCAAATCGCATCACCCCCTTCATGGGTGATACCTTTAGCATAACCTTGTCTCCCACTTGGAATTCCAACTCTTGTCGCCTCGTATCGGCATAGCTCTTTTGGCGATCTTGTGCGGCCTTCATCTTTTGTTGGACAATCTGGATCTGTTTACTCATATCTTCAATGAGCTGAGGTCCAACAACTACAGAATTTTCATCCTTTGTCCAGCATATCGGACTGCGACACTTGCGTCCATAGAGAGCTTCGAACGGTGCCATGCCAATACTAGCATGGTAACTGTTGTTATACGAGAATTCTATTAGCGGTAAGTGGTTCTCCCAACTTCCCTTGAATTCAAGTACACACGCTCTAAGCATATCTTCAAGTGTTTGTATCGTCCGCTCAGTTTGACCGTCGGTCATCGGATGAAAAGCTGTGCTCATCTTGATTTGGGTTCCCAAGGCTTCTTGTAATTTTGTCCAAAAATTTGAGACAAATCTACTGTCTCGGTCCGAAATAATATCATGTGGTACACCATGCCTTCTGACCACATTCTCGATATAGGCCTTGGCGAGTTGATCCATCGACCAATTGTCTTTCATTGGTATAAAGATGGCAGTCTTTGTTAACCGATCAACTATTACCCAAATTTTGTTCATCCCTCGAGGAGATCTTGGTAAGCCCGAGACAAAGTCCATGGATATACTATCCCATTTCCAACTTGGGACCTCCAACGGTTTCACCAATCCCAATGGCTTTTGCCGTACTGCCTTTACCTTTTGGCAAGTTATACATTTAGCCACAAAATCCGCAACATCTTTCTTCATTCTCGGCCACCAATAGATTTTCTTCAAATCCTTGTACAGCTTATCACCACCAGGGTGTACTGAATAAGGCGTACTGTGGCCTTCCTCCATCAATTTCTGCTTCAATTCCTCACACTTGTGAGGAACGCACCACCTCCCTTTAAAGCGAATACTCCCGTCATCGTGGACTGTGAATCCTACCGCTTTTCCCTCGTCCATCTTCTCCTTGATCCTCTTGAGATTCTCATCATCCGGCTGAGCTGCCATAATTTCGTCAAATACGGTAGATTCAATCGTCACGGCATTCACTCTTTCCACCACAGTCCCATAATGGACTAGTTCAGTATCTAACCTTGCTAAGTCCATATATAGTCCTGACGGTAAAATAAGAGTGTTTGTCGTGTGTTTCGCCTTTCGGCTTAATGCGTCTGCCACGACGTTTGCTTTTCCTTCGTGATAGGCTATATCCAGGTCGTAGTCCTTGATTAATTCAAGCCATCTCCGCTGCCTCATATTTAACTCCTTTTGAGTAAATATGTACTTGAGGCTCTTGTGGTCCGTGAACATCCGACATGTTCGTCCGTATAAGTAGTGTCGCCAAATTTTGAGAGCGAACACCACCGCGGCTAATTCTAGATCGTGCGTCGGATAATTCTCCTCATGCGGCTTGAGCTGTCGCGATGCGTAGGAAATAACCCTCTGGTTCTGCATAAGTACACACCCGAGTCCTTCTTTTGAAGCGTCACTGTACACTTCAAAATCTTCCGTTTCTGATGGAAGTATCAGGACTGGCGCTGTTGTAAGTCTTTTCTTGAGTTCATGGAAAGACTTTTCGCACTCTGTAGTCCATTCGAACTTTAATCCCTTCTTCAGCAGTTGGGTCATTGGCCTTGCAATCTTGGAAAAATCTTTCACGAACCTTCTGTAGTATCCGGCTAGTCCAAGAAAGCTTCTTACTTCTGTCTGACTCGTCGGTGCCGGCCAATCAATCACTGCCGATATTTTTGCCGGGTCAACCGACACTCCCTTAGCCGATACTATGTGCCCCAAAAATGCGACTTCCTTCATCCAAAACTCGCATTTCGACAGTTTTGCGTACAGCTGATTCCTCCTCAGAGTTTCGAGCACTTGATGCAAGTGTTTCGTATGCTCCTCATCATCCCTTGAGTATACTAGAATGTCATCGATGAATACGACGACACAAGAATCCAGCAACTCTCGGAAAACACTATTCATGAGGTTCATGAATACTGCGGGAGCGTTTGTGAGACCAAAGGACATTACGGTGAATTCGTAGTGCCCATATCTCGTACGAAACGCTGTCTTCGGTATATCCTTCTCGGCTATACGTAATTGATGGTATCCAGATCTCAGGTCGATCTTGGAAAATACCGAAGCTCCTCTCAGTTGATCGAAAAGGTCTTCGATCCTGGGTAGCGGGTACTTGTTCTTAATCGTGACTTGATTAAGACCTCTGTAGTCTATGCATAACCGAAGTCCACCGTCCTTCTTTTTAACGAATAGGACTGGCGCTCCCCAAGGTGACGTACTCGGTCGAATATAACCTTTTGATAACAACTCTTCTAGTTGTTCCTTCAGCTCTTTCATTTCTGCTGGTGCCATGCGATATGGTGCCTTGGATACCGGTTCGGTTCCAGGTACCAGATCAATCGTGAATTCAATCTCTCGCTCAGGTGGCATCCCTGGAATATCTTCTGGAAAAACGTCAGGATATTCATTTATGACTGGGATCTCGTCGATCTTGTTTCCCTCATCGTTGAGGTTATGCACATAGCATGCATATAAGTGATAGCCTTTCCGTATGAGGTTGTAGAACCTCAAGGCATTCACTACCTTAGCGTTCTTCTTTCGAGGCTGCATGTAATACACAACCTTCCTCCCTCGACTCCTGGCTAAGGAAATCTTCTGCTTCTGGCACTCAATAACAGCTTTATATTGAGTCAGAAAATCCATGCCTAAGATGACGTCGAAATCCCCAAGATCAAACTCAATTAGATTCGCAAAGAATTCTAGATTCTTGATTACTATCGGGGTTCCATCGTATCGTTTCAAACACGATATCACCTTGCCCGATGGTAATTGAATTCCTAAGTTAATGTTCGTAGGCGCTGGTAGATCTAAGGCAGATATAATCCTTGTAGATATTAAGGAACAGCTTGCGCCTGAATCGAACAAAACTTTAACGGGTACGCTTAAAGCAGTAAACGTACCAGTGATCACTTCTCCTTGAGCGGCCAAATCCGCTTGGTTGATCACGTTCAAGCGTCCCACGGCTCCGCCTTGATTTCTCTGCTGGTTGTGATTCTGGGGTGGCCCTTGAGCTTGTTGGAACCTTTGTCCTTGATTGTTATGCTGATTCGGCCCAGTTGGGTGATTCCCAGTTGGTCGAATCACTAAGTCCAGCCTCTTCTCGATTGTCTCCTCTCGAATTCTACAATCCCTTCTCAGGTGGCCTTCTCTGCCACACCTATAACAAGACCCAGGTTTCGGGCATTCGCGCACCAGGTGCGGAATGTTGCATTGCGGGCATCGGGGTATGAAAGCACCCTGATTTCCAGGCCTCCGATTTCCATTCCCTCCTTGGTTGAACCCTTTGTTCTCAAATCTTCTCTGTCCTTCATTCTTTGCCGGATCGTTCCCTCTCCTAAAGTTGTTACCATTGTTGTTGCTCCGATTCCTCTTATCAAATTGATTCGAGCCCTTGCTCGACTCCCCATGGTCCTTGCGCTTCAGTTGTTGAACTCGTGCGATTGCCACTGCACGATCGTAAACAGCCTGCAGAGTTGTGTGCTGTCCGCCAACTAGAATCTCTCTGATGCTGAGGTTCAGCCCCATCTCAAATTTCTGGGCTTTGTCAGCATCAGTCGGTACCAATCTTGGAGCGAAACGGACGAGTTCCTTGAACCTCGTATAGTACTCCTGTACTGTCTGAGTACCCTGACGAAGGTTGATAAACTCTTCGTATTTAGCTGTTTTCGTGCTAAGAGGGTAAAATCTCTCTCTCATCATCTCCTTGAATTCTTCCCAAAAATAAACTTGCTCGCCATCCACTAGTCCCCCTTGGTGGTTCTGCCACCATTCATCCGCCTCCCCACTCAAATAGTACGTAGCTACTCTCACCTTCTCATTCTCGGGACATCTGACGGCGTTCAAAAGCTTATCAAATGTCCTCATCCAGTCTTCTAGCTTTGCGGGATCTTCCTGTCCCTCGTAATGGGGCGGCTGGTATGGGTTTACCATTGCCAGATAGTTAATACGGGCTGCCGGCGGAGGTACCGCCGCTTGGGCCCTATTAACTTCGGCGTTGCCCAGTGCTATGAGGACTTGCTCTACAGTCCTCAACCGTGCGTCTACAACATTGGGTACAGCGCCCGCCTGTCCTCCAACATTAGGTGGGTTTGCACCCACTGGCCCATTTGCCCCGTCCGGGTTCAGTGGTGCGCCACCTTCGGCTGGTACATTAGGGTGGGCGTTGTTAACAGCGGGGTTTTCCCTTCGCGGTCTTCCCCTTGGCGGCATTCTGTTAGATAAGCACGCAAGGGTAAGAATCAAATTCTACGGTAGGTTAGTAGTCAAGTTAGTAAGTTCCAACATCTCAAGTACGCAGAATTCTAAAAGAGACGACGCAACAAAGGAAAGGGGAAAATGCTTCACTAGATCATTTAGGAAAAATATTATAAAGCAGCTACAATGGAAGGCAAATCAAGGTAATATAAAATACGGAAAGCAATAGATACTCCAACGATATGATGCAATCAATCTAGTAGATAATCGGGAGAATAGCCGAGGAGTGCCCTGTCATGCTCATACTCCCCATCGGAGTCAAGAGGTATCGGTGGGTCCACTATCTCTGCCTCTGGTTCCTCCTCATCCACGCCCTCAATATCAATATACATGTCCGGGTCCTCCTCCTCTTCCTCTTCCTCCTCAGGTTCCGGTGCATTGAGTCGGTTTTGAAGGTCAACAATCTCATGCTCCAAAGTAAACACACGTCCCCTAAGCATGTGGTTGTTGTGTTGCTCCTCATGAAACAGAGTTTCAAGAGCAGCGATGCGGCCCAAATCCTCCTGTCGAGCATTCCTCAATTTCTCCAACTCTTTCTCGATACCTTTTACATGGTCCTTATATGCACTTACCTCATCACGGCTATGTCTTAACTCATGCATGATGCTAGTCATCGAACATAGCATATCGGTCATCATGTTAAAAAGCTTTGGGTCTGCCATCTATAAATAAATATTTAACGAATCAATATCTTGCACAATTTAAGCACATATGTTAATGCATATGCAACCCCCAAAAATAATATTTTGAGACTTGTCGAATTTTTGAGATATATTTTCCATGGGTTTTAAAATAAATTTCCTTTCCATGGAAATAATACTTAAAAAGCTTAAAAATAATATTTAATACTTTGGGCCTCTATATTGGGCCGAAAAATAATAGCTTTTAAAAATAAGTATTTCGGGCTCTGATACCACTTTGTAACACCCCGGATTTGGTAACCCAGGCCGGGACGCTACCGCCACACCCTTCCAAACAAGACCCGATTAAATCGAGTTTGTTTAAAAGGATGCTAAGGCTTAAGTTGCATCATCGACTTAAAAATATTTAAAACCACTCAAATAAGCCCGAATTTAATCAGAGTATAACACGCATAATAATAATAATAAGCAGTGCGGAAGCAAAAATAAACAGGGCCAAAACATGCGGCCAAAACCAGAGTCTAAGTCCATTGCATAAATTAAAATAAATAAAATGCGACAAGTCTTCTTTTTAAAACAAAGTGGAAATCCCATCCCTCCATGCGATGCTTACTCTGCGAAATCTGAAAGGAAAATAAAACAACAATTTATCAGTACAAAGGTACTGCGTAAGTTAATATATAGCACAACGAATTTTAAAAGATTTTAGGAGAGTATACAAAATAATATATTTATTTAAAAAGACGAATAGATAAATTAATTTAAAATCTCTTACACATATGCCACGAACATTTTACCAATGTTAGTTATGATCGAGGACACCCCATTAACATATCCTAGGGACGAACCCACAGGACCAACCTTTGGGACTTTATACCCACAAGGACTCAAATATATCCTAGGGACGAACCCTTGGGATCAACCTCTGGGACTCGTACCCACGAGGTAAGTGCATGCAGCGGACCCTATACAGACACACTCCGGAGCCCTAGATAACCCATACGGATACATCTAGGAGTATAGACTCGTACATCACAATAATCAATGCCGTTTTGGCTATAAAAGAGGGGCGACATAATTCACCACATTGGCATCCCACTCGATCAAAACTTACAAAGTTTAAAAACCACATTTTATCACTTCATAATATTTCCACATTTCCAGAATCCATATTCTTCAAAAATGAGTAACAATCGACTCATAGTTCATCGAATAATCAAAATAGCATTTACCGATCAAAAATGCCATTATAACAGTTTCTGAAATCGCATTTAAAAAATGCAGTAAACAATTTTTAAAAATTCTGGAAAAATTACAGTAGCTAGAAAACATCAAAATAAGCATTTTTCATAGAAATAGCCATCTCAAAATTCGGACTCTAAGTAGGTCATTTTAATCGATTTCAGAAAGCTATTGAAATTCAATTCCTCATGCTTCAGTAAATCCGACCACAGTGAGTTCAAAAATTCATAACAATTTCATATGTGCTCCAAAAATCATGAAATTTTACAGGAATAATCTAGACACATAATGGAACAAATTTCATGAAGACATCAAGCGCTAAAAACGATCATAGGCAAGAGTGAATCGAACAACAAAACTGACTACAACCATACATTAAATCTGTTTACACCTACGCAGAAAATACCAGATCGAATTTGGGTGACCAAAACTTGTCCAAAAATTATAAAAATTTACAGAGAGCATCTTTAGGACGTTAGGAACAAGTTTCATTTTGGAAGGTTCTCCTAGAAATGTAAGGATCATGGTCGAATTCACAGAACAATAAAATTGGTCACAAGAAAACCCTATTTGACAGATTTTATAAGAAATAGAGATGATCCAATATCTCGAGTTATACTCAACCAAAACTCCTAAAAATCGACGTGCACAATACTAACTTACTTGAGATGAGTTTAGGATCGAATTTCTCCTTGATAGAATGCCTGAGATCGCCCGGATCGGCCTCAACAGTCCCCTCCTCCTACGATGGATCCTATATTCGAACGGTTAGCAAAATCCTTCACTTAGGGGTCTGTATTTCGAGTTTAGGACTAAGGAACAAGAATGAAATCCTCACTTACCTAAAGAATGATAGATTGGAAGTGCCCAACTTCGAAGGAAACCTCTGAAATCCTATGAACAACACTCAATTCTCACCACACTCCAATGTTCTCAGATTTTGTGACATATAGAGGAAAATGGATGGAATGGTGACTGATTTGGTTAATATAATGGGGAGCGGACGGTTCTTATTGGGGTAATCATGAGTATAGGGGATGTGGGGGTGTTAAATGGCCAGTCATTACTCAAAATTGGCTCTCCATATCCCCCATTATCCACCTTACACATCATGGTCCAAGTAATGCTCCAAAGTGCTAAAGTATTGCCTTATCCAGAGTTTGTGGAGTGTTAACACACCCAAAAATCTATCCAAAACCATCCTCACACACCCTCCAACGTCTGAAAATCAAATTAGAGTCGTTTGGGATCGTCCACTACCGAATTCATGGCATGAAACGCATGGGGCGTTATGAGTCCGCCATAACAGCAGAGTGGCGCGCTGGTGGCGCGCACCGCGCGGCCACCGCGCGGCCACCTGCTGTCGATTTTTTTTTTTTTTTTTTATATATTATGATTTTAATCTCTTAAAAATCATAATATGAATTATCCAAGATTTTTGGGATAATTCGATACATCTATCCCGAGTCGCGATTATCCGAAATATTTAATTCCGCTCTCTCGGAATTAATTCGATTTCGATAAATAAATCAAATTCTTAAACTTCGGATTTTAAAACTTTGTGTCGATTTCTCGGGTATTACAACACGACCCAACTCCCCATTTTCTTTCTCTCATTCTGCTTCCTCAGCTGTTCCCCTTTCAGAGTCCCACATCTTAAGTTCTGTTATCCTTTTTCTTGATATTTCACCGAAAGCTCTTAGGGCTTAGTAAGGGAAGATCATCTCAGATAATTAATCCGTAGAAGTATTTGGTAAGATTTATTATGTTAGAAATTTTAGTTATTATTTTAGCTATCATTTTATTATCATTATTTTAGTTAGAGAGCCATTTTAGCATATAAATTAATATTAGAGTATTTTCCTAGTCACGTAGCTGTAAAGGATTATCTGCTCGTAGCCTGTGCGTGTGTCATCCCCATTCCATCTTCGGTGACAGTAAGTAGATTTTTACTCTTTGGAGTAAAGCCCAAATTTATTTTAGCTTAAGCATAATTTTTACTACAGCTTTATTATTTTAAATTTATGCTTATAGCTCCCTACTGTTTTTGGATTATTGGTATGCCATTTTACTGTGCTTTATGACGTTCGCAACTATTCACAAAATCCTACGGATTTTTGAGCTCATTGTTACGGGGATGAGCGAGGTGCCATGGGTCGCAGCTGCCCAACTCCCACGCTGTTGTGCACTTAATCGCCACACGGGGACTATTGGGACTCACAGCTCGGCGTCATCGGTCTTTTCTCATAGTGGGTTTGAGGAAATTTCTTACCTCTCCCACACCCTTGAGTGCATGTGGGACTAGAGTCCGACAAAAACAGGGACCCCACCTTCGAGTGGGACTAGAGCCCTAGAGCGGAACCCCACACACGGTGGCTGAGATACTCACATCTCGGTAACGCATACTGTTATATTATCTGTTCCCGGGATATAGAATAATGTTTCGTGTATGTATAAATTATTCTCGTTTTTAGCATACCATTACCATAACTGTTGTCTTTAAATTATTTCTGCTACCCAACCTCCTCCGGGAGTAAACTTCTACTTACTCAGCGATTGTTTTCGCTGACTCTACACCTGTCACCATTTCCTTTCAGGTTTCAGATCTGCAAGGTTCGAAAGAGCATATTTTGCACGGGCACGGTACGGGGTAACATTTATAAGATGAATACTTTTAAAATCCCCTTTGGGGATAGAATTTATTTCTTGGCATAGATAAATTTTTATAAGGCAAAGACAATTTTTATGAAGCCTTGGAAATTTTGTATCGAGCATAAATAAATACTTGGGTTTTATCCCGTTTATGCAAACATAGTGCCCTACTGTTTAAACGATGCATTTTTGCATTTAGCAGTGTTATTTTTGAAATGCGAGCTAGACAACCCCTTATTATTATATTTTTGAAATGCGAGGTACAACCTCTTTTAAAATAAAAATTTCCATGGATTTATTCCATTCCTATTATTGAGCTCCCTTGAGGAATGCGTTCCTCCGTTTGGTTACGCTATACCAAACATTTTTATTAAGCTTATTTTATACTTGTTACGGTATTATAAGCTTTTGTGCAGAGTATATGCTAACTTGCCCGGGAAGTGGTTAGCATATGCATTAAACTCTGATGTTCTGCACCCATTATTTTTAGCCTTAGCGTATTTCGGGCGGTCCGGGATACGTGGCGGTAGCACCCCACTTATTGTTTTGTGCATTTTACTTCCGCTGCATCTTTAGAGAAAATGGGGGTGTTACAAAGGGGGGGATCCGTACAGCCCTTATCTGCCCGCTTGGCCCGGAATATCTTCGCTTGGCCCGGGCTTAAACCCATTGGCCAGTGTATATTAGTGTCCGGGCCAAGCGTTTCCCGCGCTTCGGCATAGGACGCTTCGCTTGGCCCGGGCTTAAACCCCTTGGCCAGGGTATATTTGTGTCCGGGCCAAGCTTTTCCCGCGCTTCCTGATAGGACGCAACGCTTGGCCAGGGCTTAAACCCCTTGGCCAGGGTTTATTCCGGGTAGGACGCAACGCTTGGCGTTCCCGAACATAATTAATACTCCCATTATTATTAATAAATCATTATTAATTTAATAATAATTATAATTAATTGTTAATAATTATTAATTATATTTAATTATTAATAATTAATAATAGATTAATAATTATAATATATTTTAATTAATATATAATAACTCTAATTATAAATAAATAATTAATAATAAATCATTTTTATTATTAATTTTGGAGTTAATAATTATAATTAATAATTTTTATTATAAATATTTTTAATAATTTTTATTATTATTAATAATTTATAATAATATAATATATTTTAATTAATATATAATAACTATAATTATAAATAAATAATTAATAATAAATAATTTTTATTATTAATTTTGGAGTTAATAATTATAATTAATAATTTTTCTTATTAATAATTATAATTAATAATTACAATTATAATTAATAATTTTTATTATAAATATTTTTAATAATTTTTATTATTATTAATAATTTTTACTATAATAATTAATAATTATTATTATTGTTATATTATTATTATGCGCACTTATCCTTTTACTAATTATATTATATAAATTATTATAGGTATTACACTTACTACTATATAAATTATTATAAGTATCACACTTACTATTAATATTAATAATATTTATATTATTATAAATGTAACTGTAATGAAACTACAATTACTAATATTACTTGTATAATTAATGTTCCCCCCTACAGGGTTACGAAAGTAATTATACTGGCGAGGAATGAAAGGAATCGGCAATTATCATATCTCTGCTCCACCACCAATCCCAGCAAGTTGCGCGACGTCGGGAGCATTTTGGCATCGGTCGGCCCTTGCGAAGATTGAAAGGGGGGATATTATGAAATATTACCCCCAAAAAAGGAATCAATCAGCTCGAATTCGGCAAATATCACCGCGTACAGCTAGTGCGGTAACGGAAGCTAATACTCACTGTCAGGCAATTTTCCTACTGTATTCGACCAATCTCTCCTGCACAAGACTTGGAGGAAAGATTGCAGGCGGCAGGTAGTTTCTTAACTGCGGGTTATTATTATTATTATTATTATTATTATTATTATTATTATTATTATTATTATTATTATTATTATTATTATTTGTTATTATTATTATTATGATTATTATTATTATTATTATTATTATTATTATTATTATTATTATGCACACTTATCCTTTTAATATATACTTAATAAAACTGCAATTACTAATATTACTTGTAAAATTATTTTGTGCAGTATAGGGTTACAACAGTAATTATACTGGTGAGGAATGAGAGGACTCGGCAATTATCATATATATGTTCCACCACACAGACGGCCAAGTTTTCAATCTCAGCGGCATTTGGCATCGGCCAATTGGTAATGACAACATTGGCCTTGGCGGCATTCGTCGGAACGACAGTTCGAACCACCTCCCCTATCATAACGGTCAAAATGGAAGCGGGTGCACCAGGACCGTAGAACGTTCGGCATGCATTAAGGCTTTCAGGGCTGTGAAGCCTATGCTGAAATGGAGAAGTGGCTCGGTGGAAAAACAGATCAATATATAGATACATATGTGGATAGGACTTCACTGAAAAGGGGAATCCCCTACATAAACCAGATCGTGAGTTGGTGCAATGATGGCAAATGAAGAAAGTGGATGAAATTGAGCAGCAACATCGACGGCAGGAAGTTACTGTAGTGGATAGCACCCAATACCTTCGTGGATCTGACTTGTATGTTTTGAACCTAGCCTTCACATCCATCAAGTATTCAACCAATCTCTCCTGCATTTCTGATTTACTGTAGAAGACTGATCCGATCGCCAGCCTGCAGAATGGTTCCGTTACATGACGTCTTTCAATAGACAATGCGAGATGCCAGAGGAAAAGGATAGCAGCAGATTGATCGCAATATCAACTCAGTGTCGTAGTTACCTTCATAAAGATCCACCTGCATCTGGGGGCAAATCATCTGGAAAAGGAATGATAAACAAAGACGATGTTGTAGTGACAGGGGATGGTGATAGTTCATCTAATGATGAATCATAAGAGAGCCTAGTTCAATTACGTATTGTCTTTATATTATTATTATTGTTATTATTATTATAATTTTATTATTATTATTATTGTTGTTATTATTATTATTATTAAATATTGAATATAAAAAATAAGATTGAGAAAAGACAAAAAAAATAACATAAAAATTTAAGAAATAAAATAAAATATAAAATTAGAAAAATGAAACAAACAAAATGAGAACAATAAGAAATTTACCAAAAATAAATATGAGAAAAAAATAAGGGAAAAAAGAGAAAAAATTAAAAAGAGAGAAAGAAAAAATGAAACAAAGCAAAAAAAATAAGACAAATTGAGAAAAAAGCGAGAAAAAATAGAAAATGACCAAAAATGAGAAAGAAGAAGAAAAAATAAGAAAAAAGAGAGAAAGAAAAGGAAAAAATAAGAAAAAAGAGAGAAAGAAAGAGAAAAAATAAGAGAAAAGAGAAAGAAAAGGAAAAAATAAGAAAAAAAGAGAAAGAAAAGAAAAATGAGAAAAAAATAAAAGAAAAACAAGAAAAAAAAGAGGAAAAAAAATAGAAAATAACCAAAAATGAGAAAGAAGAAGAAAAAAGTAAGAAAAAAGAGAGAAAGAAAAGGAAAAAATAAGAAAAAAGAGAGAAAGAAAGGGAAAAAATAAGAGAAAAGAGAGAAAAGGAAAAAATAAGAAAAAAGGGAAAGGAAAAAAAAATGAGAAAAAATAAAAGAAAAACAAGAAAAAAAGAGGGAAAAAAATAGAGCAAGAAAATAAGAAAAAAATTGAAAAAATTGTGGGTAAAAAAAAGAGAAATAATTTTATAAAATTACTACTATTTATAATAAAATTATTTTATTTATAAAATCTTTATACAAAATAATAATTTTAAAGAATAAAAAAATTAAAATTATACTAATTGTAGTAATAATAATAATAATAATAATAATAATAATAATAATAATAATAATAATAATAATAATAATAATAACAGAAACAATTAATATATTCCTGTGTATTGAATAACCCTAACTTGGCCCGAAAAACCCTAAAACCTAGCTTGGCCCGGGCATGTTTATGCTCCGGGCCAAGTGGATATGACCGGGCCAAGGGCATACTAATTACGTTTTATTAATTAAAGCTTTGGCCAGGGCAATACCTTTGGCCCGGTCCGGGCCAAGTGTCCGAGCCAAAGGGTTTTCAGTCTTTTCGGGTAAAAAACTAACTTGCGTAAGGCGGCGGGTATTAAAGTTTTTTGGAATTTCTGACAGGTCAACAGAGACCATTATCTGTTTCCATGTATTGATTTCTGAGGAATTCTCCGGACATTACTTTCGACCTTGTCCAAAAGGACCAGAATGGTGTAACGATGATGTCCATAATTTGGCCACGACGTTTTTTTCCTGCCAAAAAGAATTAAAAATTTAATTTAAAAAATCGGGGGAAAGAATTTCCAACATGTCCTTCAGGACAACACCAGACGACCAACATGTTCGTTCCTAAAGGACATGCAAGAGAGGATAGAAAACATTGGGAGTTGGATGAATCGATCGACGTGTCTCATAGGCGGACGCCAAGCCAATGTCAGACCCTAGAACACGATGGGAGGTTGCTGACCGACGTCTCCCTTGCCCAACGGGAGACCATTGCATCCTCTAAGGACACTCCAGTTGTTTGTTATCTCACGTTGGGAGATGTTGAATGCCATTGTTCCATGCCAACGTGTTCCCCAAGTACACGTGGGCTCACGATGGGATTCATACAGATTCATAAGTTTTGAATCTCAATCCAGATTGTCGTCTAATTGGACTTATTTACTAACTCCAATATGTTATCATAAACTCTTACCTGATCATTCTAAATATATATAGAATAAGACTAGTGGTTCCCATAACTTAAAAATCTTTCTCAAGATTGTTTATTTAGAATTCTTAATTACCGATTGGATTCATAACTGAATTGAATCTCCAAGTGAAGGTAAGAAATTCTCTATGTTTCCATTCTTGAGTTCCTAGTGTTTTTACGAAAGAGGATCCATTTTTGATGTGCTATCCTGGTCTTGCTTAAGATCGAGACTGACAAACTCTGAATCATCACCATCTTCGTTTCCATTGTGATCCACATGGTCACGGTGGAAAGGAAATTACACTTCCCCCCGCCTATATCGTCATCGCCATGTCCACCCCTGCCATTGTGAGCCTTTGCTACTTGTAGTGGCCACCGTGGTCTTCATCAGCACGGTGCCTCGACTAAAGAATAATCCAGTGATTTCTCTAAGAGTGAAAGTCACGGTCGTGAGGGTTCTGCCTCCAATGTGATGCCATTATGATCTCAATAGGTCACGCTAGTTTGTTCAATCATCTTGTATTCCATGTTCTGAAAATTCATTGTTCCAGTGAAGGTATTTTTGTAGATTTTGATATCACACACTGATACCAATTTGTGGATTTGATATCTCACACACACAAGACACTTTACACTCTTGTATCTAATATGGATAAACAAGAGCGGAGAGCAGATTGAAATGTTAAAAATTAAACTCATTCCAATGTCGGCAAAGTCATTACCGACAATAAGCCACTGTCAAAAGAAACGGCTGAGTTCTTCAACCATTGCAGATTCATTTGTCAAAATTGGTGTATTTTATATTGTTAAGTTTGTAATCCTTTCGGCTATAAATAGCCGTGTAATCTTAGTGAAAAAAGCAGAACGAGATTTAGAACAATAACATCTAAACTCTCTTCTCCCCAATTCAAAATTCCAACAGATTTGGTATCAGAGCCTGAGATCTAAACTCAGAGCAAAACAACATGAGTATAAATACTCAAAATTAAAAGACTTAATCTGCTCACCGTTGTGTCTCCTCCGAGCCGCTGCCCAGCAGCCGCCGAAGCGCCGCCCGCTGCCACCACAAGATTCAGCCCACACCTTCAACGAGTCAGCACCTTCACTGCTCCTCTCCAACGCCATCTGGTAACCGATCAGCCGCTGGTCCGACCAGCACCGAAGCCCCTCCTCCGTTGGAACCATCTCAAGTTGCTGCCTTCGTCACCACAACGTGACGCCATCCCACCGTGCTGCGCCGCCTGCTCCTCCCCACTGATTCACCTCTGCCCGCGAACGGTAGTCTGCTCCGCTCACACCACCGCTGCAACCACCGAGAGCCGCCGCCCTTGCCTTCACGACGCTGCCCCTTCGCCGTCCCTGTCTTCGCCCTCCGCCGCGTCATCCCAGCCGCTCTCCATTTGCCGATCCTGTTGTGTTGCTGCTGTGCTCAATCTCTGGGAATTAAGAAATATGAGTGCGGTGATGGTTGGGAATTAAAGTCGATATTAATGCTTGGGAATTGAATTGTGAAGTTGGAGATTAAAATTTGTAGTTGGGAAATTTAAAAAAAAAAAAGGGTAGACTAGTGCGGTGAGAATTAATAGTTGGGCAGAATAGTTGGGCATTCTAAAAAAAAGGGAGAATAGTGCGATTTTTTTTTAAAAAAAAAGTGTGGGGTATTAAAAAAAATTATTAAAAGTAGTGAGTGTGGTGGTGAGGAGGAATTTGTCAAATTGAAATTTTTGGAGAAGGAAGCTTGTTCACAATGGGATCAACCAGTTCTCTTCAATCACAGGTGCCCAAATTGACAAAAGAAAATTACAGGATGTGGATATCCAAATGGAAGCCTTGCTCGGATCCCTTGATGTCTGGGATATGGTCGAAGCAGATTTTGCAGAATTGACATCAACAATAGAAGACGACGATGAATTGAAGGAGATAAAGAAAAAGGAGAAAAAAGCCTTGCTCACAATATATCAAGGCATAGATGAAGCTACATTTGAGTTGATTTCTACCGCAAAGACATCGAAGGATGCTTGGGAAATTTTAAAGAAAGCCCACGACGGAGTAGATAAAGTGAAGAAGATCCGGCTCCAATCTTTGAGAGCCCAATTTGAAACTCTACAACAAAACAGATCCAAAGCCGTCTCAGATTACTTCTCACGAGTAATCTCTGTAGTTTATCAAATGAGACAAAATGGCGAAGAGATCAATGATGTTCATGTTGTGGAGAAGATCTTGAGGTCCTTAGACCCAAAATTCAACTTTATTGTTGTTGCCATCGAAGAATCGAAAAATCTTGAGGCAATGACAATTGAAGAATTAATGGGCTCTTTACAAGCCCATGAGCATCGACTATTCAAAAAGGGAGACGAAAGATCCTTGGAGCAAGCACTACAAACGAAACTGTCGTTTAAAAGAAATAATGCTGTCAGAGGAAGTCCACAACGTGGACGTTATCAAGCACAGAGAGGAAGAGATGATCGAGTCAACAATCGCTATGATCAGAATCGAATCAATAATGGCGAAAATAATGGAGTAAATGAACGTGGCCAGAATACCTATCGAGGCCGAGGACAATTCCGAGCCCGTGGTCGCAGACATGGAAGGAACTTTGGAAGATTTGACAAATCAGAAGTTCAATGCCGAGTATGTAAGAAATTTGGTCATTTTGCTAATGAGTGTTGGTACAATGCAGACAATAATAAAGATGAGAAGGCGAATCTCATTGACAAAGATGAGAAGGATGGTCCAGTAGTACTAATGTCTTGCAAAGAACTAGAGCCACATCAAACAGTCACATGGTACATGGATACAGGTGCATCAAACCATATGTGTGGAAGAAAGGAATTCTTTTCCAAACTTGATGAAAGACGAATGGGCAATATCACATTCGGTGACCTGTCGAAAAGGCCAATAGAAGGTAAAGGAGACATTACCTTTGAGTTACATAATGGAAAACATCTATGCATTTCTGATGTTTATTATGTACCTGAAATTAAAAGTAATCTGCTAAGTGTTGGCCAATTGTTGAAAAAGGGATATGAAATCCAAATGAAAAATTTGGCTCTTAGTTTGCGAGATAAGAATAACAGGTTGATCACACATGTCAAGATGACGACGAACAGAATGTTTCCCTTGAAGCTCACTATAGATGACTCAAAATGCTTGAAGGAACCACTGTTGATAGCGGCAAGTTATGGCATCTCCGGTATGGGCATCTTAACTTTGATGCATTGAAATTGTTGCAGAAAAAGAATATTGTGACAGGACTGCCGCAGATTGAATCCTCCAACGATGTTTGTGAGGTTTGTGTCATGGGAAAACAATATCGACACACCTTCAAGAAGTATGGCGCGAGAAGAGCTAGATCGCGACTTGAGCTAGTACATTCTGATGTTTGTGGACCAATTACTCCAGTTTCTATTGGTGGAAATAGGTATTTTCTTACCTTCACAGATGACTACAATGGAAAAACGTGGATCTATATGATGAAAGAAAAAAGTGAAGTTTTCTCTAAATTCAAGGAATTTAAAAACCTTGTTGAGAAACAAAGTGGGTGCCTATTAAAGTGCCTACAGAGAGATCGTGGTGGAGAATACACATCTCGAGAATTTGATCATTTTTGCAGAGAGCATGGGATATCACATCAACTCACGATGCCATATACACCACAACAAAATGGTCTTTCAGAAAGAAAGAACCGAACAATTTTGAATATGGTTCGATGTATGCTGAAAGAGAAAAATATTCCCAAAGAATTTTGGGGTGATGCTGTAAATTGTTCTGTCTATCTGTTGAACAGGTCCCTGACAAAGAGAATTGGAGACATAACTCCCGAAGAAGCCTGGAGTGGGAAAAAGCCAAAAGTTGATCATCTAAGAATTTTCGGAAGCATTTGTTTTGCAAAAGTGCCAGAAGAAAAGCGTACAAAGCTTGAAGATAAAAGCCAAAAATGCATTTTTCTTGGCTATGGTGAAAATTGCAATGGTTACAAACTGTACAATCCTGTAACCCGCAAAGTGGTGATGTCAAGAGACGTTATATTTAATGAGGATAAAACTTGGAGATGGAATGAAGATGAGCCGACCAAGCATGTTCCTTTTGATGATGAACATGAAAAGCAAAAGGAACAGCAACAACAAATGGAGGACATGGTACCTGATCATGTTGAAGTTGAAAGCCAATCCTCTGATGATAGTCCTATTGTGAGAAGAACAAGAAGGGTCCAGGACATATATGACTCCAGTGAGCCAATTGATGATGAATTCAATAATTTCTGTCTATTTGCAGGTCTTGACCCATTGACATTTCAAGAAGCCTCTAAAGAATTCAAGTGGCAAAAAGCTATGGAGGAAGAAATTCAAGCCATTGAAAAGAATAATACATGGGAGCTCACATCACTTCCTGACAAACATCGAGCAATCGGAGTCAAATGGGTGTTCAAGATGAAAAGAAATGCAAAAGGAGAAATTGAAAGGCACAAAGCCCGTCTTGTTGCAAAAGGGTACAATCAAAGATATGGAATTGATTATGAAGAAGTCTTTGCCCCAGTTGCCCGGCTTGAAACAGTGAGGCTGCTAATTTCACTAGCAGCTCAAAAGAAATGGCAGATACATCAAATGGATGTTAAATCCGCATTTCTGAATGGAAATCTTGAAGAGGTTGTCTATGTTGAGCAACCACCTGGATTCATAATTGAAGGCCAAGAAGACAAGGTGTACAGGTTGAAGAAAGCGCTCTATGGATTGAAGCAGTCACCAAGAGCTTGGAATTCAAGAATCGATAAATACTTTATCGAAAATGGATTTGTAAAGTGCCCATATGAGCACTCCCTATATGCAAAAAGAAACCTGTTTGGAGAATTTTATTGGTATGTCTATATGTTGATGAAATTATCTTTACAGGTAATGATAAGGCCTTGATCCAGGAGTTCAAGAAATCAATGGAAAAGGAGTTTGAAATGTCCGATCTGGGATTGATGCAATACTTCCTAGGCATTGAAGTCAAGCAAGATGAAGAAGGAATTTTTATCTCACAAGAAAAATATGCAAAGGAGATCCTGAATAAATTTTCAATGGAAGATTGTTGCAGTGTCGACAGTCCGATGGAAGTTGGCACCAGATTGACTAAAGAAGGAGAAGGAAACCCAGTAAATCCAACCTACTACAAAAGCCTTGTGGGATGCTTGAGGTACTTAACCTGCACACGACCTGATATCTTGTTTGGAGTTGGTCTTGTTAGCAGGTACATGGAAACACCAAAAACTTCACACTTGAAAGCTGCGAAAAGAATTTTGAAGTACATCCAAGGGACAATAAATTATGGCATGCTATACTCTACAAATCAAAGCACTGAATTGATTGGATTCAATGATAGTGATTGGGCTGGAAGCAAAGAGGATCGAAAAAGCACATCAGGGTTCGTGTTCTACCTCGGTAGAAATGCATTCACTTGGTTATCAAAGAAGCAAACCATTGTCGCGTTATCGACTTGTGAAGTAGAATATATTGCTGCTGCTGCATGCATCTGTCATGCAATTTGGCTGAAGAAATTGCTTGGAGATTTGAAGATACAACAAGATAGTGCAATCAAGATTCATGTCGACGACAAGTCTGCCATTGCCCTTGCAAAAAACTCAGTCCATCATGAACGCTCGAAACACATTGATACCCGTTTTCACTTCATACGTGAACATGTAAAATCAAAAGAAGTAGAGCTGAAGTATATCAACTCAAGTGAGCAAGTCGCAGACATCTTTACCAAAGCACTGAAAGTTGAAACCTTCAAGTATTTGCGGAAAAAGCTCGGAATCCAAGATGATGGAAGAATGAGTTTAAGGGGGGAAAATGTTAAAAATTAAACTCATTCCAATGTCGGCAAAGTCATTACCGACAACAAGCCACTGTCAAAAGAAACGGCTGAATTCTTCAACCATTGCAGATTCATTTGTCAAAATTGGTGTATTTTATATTGTTAAGTTTGTAATCCTTTCGGCTATAAATAGCCGTGTAATCTTAGTGAAAAGAGCAGAACCAAATTTAGAACAATAACATCTAAACTCTCTTCTCCCCAATTCAAAATTCCAACAGGTATATGTTATCCTTCTTAAATCTATGTTTCTCCAGTCCGAAGGGTTCCGAGTTTGAACACATTTTTGTTTAAAATCTTGTTTCGTAAGTCTTTACACATTTCTTTAAAATTTTTAAGAAATGTACAAAATATATCAACAAGAAAATGGGTTTTAAAAACTTGTTCAAAACACAGCCATCCCTTGAGGTTTTTAGCCAAATAAACAATATTAGGGTTTTCAATTCATAAGTCTCATTCCACATAAATACATTTTCTCCAGAACAAATAATCATAATTTTAATCAATACCAAAATCATATTGAAGTCCATGGTTTAAATATATGTATGCCGACATACTTGGATGTCCAAAAACATAAAAAAAAAAAAAAAAAAAAAAAAAAAAAAAAGAAGAAGAAGAAAAAAAAGAATGCAGTAAGATTACATAGTTGTATAAGTTCAAAAGAAGTCCTTGGGTAATTGAAGGCAGTGATTTATGTCAAAACGAGCTCTCAAATGAGAGAGAAATAACTCAGAGAATTTAGGGAGTTTTCTTTACCTCTCCGAAGTTTCAAATAAGCTCTAATTCAAATGAATGAAGGATTGGTATAATTAACACATTCAGATCCTCAATTGGAAATGACACTCTAGACTTTATGCCTATGTCATAATCACTTGCAATGATACTGTTATATGGTGGCTTATCACTCAAAGATCAAATCAATTCATCGGAACTTAAAAAATACCCAATATAAAATCTGAATATTGGAGGCCCAAATTCCTATCCATCCATCGTGAGTTATTAGCGACAAGATGGCCTCAAAATGGAGCCAGACCTCCCTTCAACGTGAGCTCAACCATTCTCACAATATCCATGGCAAGAGAATCACATAATAAATTAATAAACAAATAATACGAGGGACATAACCCATCTCTATCGCCAGCCTTGCTCCAACGTCGTGAGCATGTAGGGTCACGGTAGCTCTCTTGATCAGCTTAAATGAAAAAATCCATGGCTTTCACTACCATCGCCATCGCTAGCCCGCGGTGATCTCCTCTTTACCACTTCATTGCCATTTCAGCGTGAGTCTCATGATCTCATTGTAACACCCCGGTTTTTGGTCACCCAGGTCGGGGCGTCACCGCCACACCTCCCTAGCAAGACACGGTTTCTCCGAGCTTGCTAAAGATATGCAAGGCTATGGTTTTTCAGAATTTAAATCATTCAAACAGCCCATTCATATATATTTCGAAAATAGTATTACATAAGTTGCAGCGGAAAATAATATTTACATATATAATGCAGCGGAATTTAAAAATAGGGCCAACATGGCCAAAGCACGGGTTAAACAGGCCCGTTCATGCAATTTCTAGTCTAAAGCTAAATTTAACAATAATGTATTTCCCCAAAATTCTCATGTATGCATATGATGATGCAAATTCTTCAGCTCTGAAAGAAACAGGGGAAAAATATGGTTTGGTCAGCAAAAACTTGTTGAGTAAGTTAACACAAACATGATTATGGGGTTTCAAAGCAATTAATTAGATTTAAAGTAAACATGTGCATAAGACCCCATAATTTAATTTATTTACTTAATAATAATGATGGCATAATTTAAAAGACATGAATTCCGTAAGATCATAAATATAGCTTGCAAAGTAATATAATTGCAGCACATAATTTAAAAGCATAATCTAAAAGGAACAATTTTCGAGTCTTCTAGTTTCATGTCTCATGTCTCATGTTTATATCTCGATTGCCATTCGGCAAGCTTTATTTATCAATTGCCTTTCGGCAAGCATTATATTTCAATTGCCTTTCGGCAAGCACTATATCTCAATTGCCTTTCGGGCAAGCATTATATATCAATTGCCTTTCGGCAAGCACTATATCTCAATTGCTTTCGGGCAAGCATTATGTTTCATGTGTATTTTATTTCAAAGGAATTCCTAATCATTTAAACCTTATAGGCTAATTTCACCGTTTCAACAAGATATCAAGATTTGACTCGGTCAACCACAGTTCACTTCAAAATGTTATTAAAAATCGAGTTTAAGTCCAAAAATTCTGAAATTTGACCGGTGACTCAGAAACACAGAGATGAACAAGTTTCATGTTTTAAGTTTTTCGATCTTACGGAAGTAAATCAAAAACATAGATTTCTATCAGGTTACAAATCTGTCCGAATCTTTACGATAGCAGTTCCTAAATTTCGAGATCCACCATAGCAAACCAACTCCAAACTTGATGAAATTTTACAGGGAGATGCTTAAGACATATATCTACAAGTTTCATGTTCAACAAAAGATCTAATTCACCCTATATCTATTTTCAAAAACGCCAACAAGTTTGGGCCAGGAATCTGTCAAGATTTCAAGATCTAAATTTAGAACAGTTCGGTTTGGAGACGAATTCCAATATCAAACCTCAACGAAAAATTCCAAAAATTTACGGAGGTGTTCTTAACGTGATATCTACAACTCTTATGTTTAGCACCAATCCTAAATCGGTCTAGATCTAAGGTAAAAATCAACCTCAAGTTCGGATAAAGAATCTATCACCGTTTCAAGATCTAAATCGATGGCAGGTCTGTTCACGGTCGTTTTCGGATGACAAAACATGATGAAAAATTATGAAATTTTTACAGAAGATAAATCTATGTCTTAGGAATGTTTTTCGTGTTTTAAGTTTTCCCGTTTGAATAGGTTTAAGGGTTCGGAAAAATTGTGCAAAAACGCTGCGCCGGTAGAGATTTCGTGTTGACAGATTTTCGAATTCTTGGTTAAACCTTTAGATTAAAGTGTTTTAATTACTTCCAAAACTATGTAAGTATTAACTTACAGATCTTTGGTCGTCCGGGTTCGTCGATTCGGAGGCGTGGCTTCCAGTCCACTGTTTATCTCCTTGATTCGTCGGGTTCTTCACTCTCGATCCGGATCGGGGGTTTAGAATAGAAAAAGATCGAATTAGGATTCGTTTTCGAATCAAGAATGGAAAAGAATGGACAAGAATAGATCGGATCTTACCCCGACGATCGAAGACTCTCAATTTTCGTCCAAGTCAGTCCCTTTGTTCGGTTTTGTGCCTCCGACGACTCCGGAATTAGGGTTTGACGTGTAAAGAGATTTTGTAGGGTTTCAAAAGTGTTCGGGATTGATCACGAGGTTTATTTATAGATTTAGGTGACCTAGGGGACGTCCAAAGGCTGCCCCTAAGTGTCTTGAGCCGAAAGGAAAGCAACCGAAGTCGGAAAATCCGGATTCGGGCGAGCGAATCGCGGAACGTCGCTGTTGTCTGGTCTGGCGCGGGATTGCGTGGGGTTTGTGGAAACCCCGCGCGGAGACCGCGCGGGAAACGCCTGGACCTCGGTCCGGGCGGGTCGTGCGATCCGTCGAGCCTTTTCTCCTCTCTTTCGGACTTCTATCCCTCTATGTTCTCGGATCTAAATTTACGTTTGGACTCGAGTTTATTGATTCCATCGGTGTTGGGTTCACATGTAACAATTTATTTAATTAAATTGTCTTCGGCTTCCTGGGTTCTCGGAACTTTGATTGCTTTTTAATTTAAATTCCATTTCTCATTTCTTATGATTCTTTATTTATTTATTATGTTTTCTTTATTATTTATTTATTTATTTATTTATTTTATGTTGTAAAATTCTCGGGTATTACACTCATGGTGGCGAGCTTCGCGGTGACTGACATGCCCTCATTGCATGTGCATTCTCCCATCGCGGTGGCCTTCACCATTATGGTCTCCTACCGTAAGTCTAAGGTCTCATGGTGGACTCCTCATGCATTACGAACTTTACTCACCCCAACTCCCTTATCCCACCGTGGTCAAAAGGGGTCATATTCGTCTCACACTATGCATCAAAGGAAAAGCTGGCCTACCATTAGGGATGGCAATTTGACCCGATAGACCCGAGAATCGACCCGGATCCAATCATTTACCTTGGTTAGGGTCTTCATTTTGGGTCTTGGGTTGGTTTGGGTAGAGCTGAAAAAGAAACAACCTATTCACGAACTAGCTTGGTTCGAATAAGCTTTGTTCGTGAATAGTTCGAAATTGTCCGTATATGTTTGTAAAGAGGGTATTTTTGTAATTTATATTAGTATTTTTAGTTTATTAATTTTATAAAAATATTGTAAGTTTAATTATTATTTATTTTATAATTTTTTATTATTAAATCCAAATAAATTTTTAATTGAGTTGAACGAGCTCAAACAAGTTGAGTTCGAGCTAAACGAGCCGAGGTGAACAAAAGAGTAAGTTTGCTCGTTTGAACTAAATGGGACGAGCCAAAATCAAGCTCAAGCTCATGAACTTTTTCACGAGCTGAGCTCGAACATGATTTTAGGCTCGAATTCTATAACGAACGAATACGAACACGGCTCGAACACTTAACTAGCTGAGCTCAAACACTCACACTTCGTCTCGGCTCGTTTACAACTTTTCTTATGGGTCAAGTCTATCTTAAGTAGTTTTCTCAATTTGGGTTGGGTATTGTGTCTAATAGTGGGCCCGACCCGAGCAGTGTAGTACTTTTGTATGGAATGAGCTTATGTGATTTATTAGTTGTTTATTGGATTATATAGTTTATGTTTGATTTAGTAATTCATTGTTTTGTGTTTGAATTTACTATTTAAAATTTGGAAGCTTAATTTTAGTAATATGATTATTTTTATAATTTCTTTTCTAATTCATGTGGAAAAATCATGATTTTTTACAATAATTTGGTGTTCTTATAATAAGTTGTGAGCTATCTGCCTTTATTCAGTCTTTAGTCGGGTTGGTCAGGTCCATCACAATTTTCATTACATTTTTTCGCGCCAACGGGTCTGGGGTCGGGTCCTCTTGGGTTAGTTCTACCGGGTCCGAGGGTCCCGGATCTGAAATTTATTTTGGTTCGGGTGTAACACCCCGGATTTCATAACCCAGGCCGGGATGTCACCGCCACACCTCCCTAGCAAGACACGGCTTCTCCGAGCTTACTAAAGAGATGCAAGGCTATGGTTTTCCAGAATTTAAAGCATTCAAACAGCCCATTGTAATATAATTTAAAAATAATAATATCAAAGTTGCAGCAGAATGTAATATTTACATATATATAATTGTAATGCAGCGGAAATTTAAATACTGGGCCAACATGGCCAAACATGGGTTAAACAGTCTCGTTCATGCAAGTTCTAGTCTAATGCAAAAATTCTAAAATAATGTATCTCCCCAAAATTTCCATGTATGCATATGATGATGCATAATCCTCAACTCTGAAAGAAAAAGGGGAAATGTGGTTTGGTCAGCAAAAACGTGCTGAGTAAGTTAACACCTAACATGATTAAGGGGTTTCAAAGCCTTTAATTAAATTTAAGGAAAACATGTGCATACAAGACATGATTTAATTTTATCCATCTAATAATAATTTAATTGCATAATTTAAAAGACAAGGATTTTCACAAGATCATAATTCAACACACATGATAAAATAATCGCAAGACAAAATTTAAAGGCATAATTTAAATAAGGAAAATATTCAAGTATTTCTGGATTTCATTCTTCCACTTTTGTTCAATATGATCAGTATAATTTGTTCTTGGGGAATCGAACCCGCAAGAATTTAAATGCATCCTAGGGATTCGAACCCGTAGGAATTAACACACGTCCTGGGGAATCGAACCCGCAGGAATGACACTCATCCTGGGGAATTGAACCCGCAGGAATCGACACACATCCTGGGGAATCGAACTTGCAGGAAAACATACACCCTGGGGAATCGAACCCGCAAGGTTTGACACGGACATCCTGGGGAATCGAACCCGCAGGAAAACAGACGCCTTAGGGAATCGAACCCGCAAGGTAAGAACAAGTTTCGCAAATTTCACAAGTTTCTCAAGATATAACTTCTCACTAGTCGCTGTTTGCCCCAAAATTATTTAAAAATTCATTTTAAGTCCGCAAATTATGAACTTTTTCTAGTAAATCGAAAACACAGAGACAAACAAGTTTCATGTTTTAAGTTTTTCGATCCGGATTAAGGAAACCAGTCAAAAACATGATTTTCTATCAGAACATTATTCTGTCCGAGTTTTACAACAGCAGTTTCACAAATTCGAATTCTACCATAGCAAACGACCACCTATTTCAACGAATATTTACAGGAAGATGCACAAGACATAGATCTACAAGTTTCATGTTCAACACAAGTTCTAATTCGGCTTAGATCTAATGTCAAAATCAACCACAATTTCGGACCAAGAATCTGTCACCGTTTCAAGATCTAAATCTAAGGCAGATTGGTTTTCGGCCGTTTTCGATTAATAAAACACGATGAAAAATTATGAAAGTTTTACATGAACTAGATCAGTGTCTTAGGAACGTTTTTCGTGTTTTAAGGTTTTCCGTTTGAACAGTTTTAATGATCCAAAAAATTCAAAGAAAAATGTTGCGCCGTAGGATTCTTTTGTTGACAAATTTTTAGGGTCATTCCATTAACTCCTTACGTTTAGTTGTATTTTAAGTCACCCAAAACCATGTAAGCATTATCTTACAGAATTTGGATTATCCGGCTTGTCGATTCGTAGGCGTGGCTTCCACGTCCTTCGTTCTCCCTCCGAGATCCTTCGCTCTCCCTCAACGCGTCCAGATCGGGGATTTAGAAAGGAAAAACGAGTTGAGTTAGGTTCGTATTAAAAATTCGGATGGAAATTGTGAACGAAGTCTTACCACACGATCTCCCTATGTCCGGGACACGCTAATTCGCCCAAGGAGTTCCTTCTTTCGCTGTGCTTGCCTTCGACGACTAGAAATTAGGGTTTTTCGGTGTTTGAAACGTATAGGAAATTCGAAGATGTTCCAAAGGATCTACGGGGCTGAATACGGGGCTGTTTATAGACTTAGAGGGGCTTAAGGTCGTCCAAGATCAGTTACAAAGAGTCTTGGGCCGAAAGGTAAGCAACGGGCATCGAAAAATCCGGAGTCGGGCGAGAAAATCGCGATTTGGCCGCAACAGCTGGTCTGGCGCGCACTTGGCGCTCCCCGTGCCAACACCGCGCAGACCCGGAATGGGCTTTGTCCTGGGCCGGGCCGTGCTATCCTTTGGGCTTTTCCTCTTCCTCCTTTCTTTTGGGCCTTTGTCTTCTCTTTGGGCCTTTTCTTCTTCTTTTTTCTTGGGCTTACACCTTGGACTATCTCTTGGACTTTAAATCCTATTTTCAATTTATTTGGAATCTCAAATTAATTTCGGGTTCGAAATATTAAGTCCATCTATATTTGGTTCCCGTGTAATAATGTATTTAATTAAATTATTTTCGACTTCACGGGTTCTTGGATATTTAATTCCTTCTTGAATTAAATTCATTTCTCATTTCATCTTAAAATTATTTATTTTATTTATATATTGTATTTATTTATTTATTTATGTTACAAAATTCTCGGGTATTACAGTCTACCCTCCTTAAGAATCAACTTCGTCCTCGAAGTTGCGCTACTGATTTTACGGGTATTACAGTCTACCCTCCTTAAGAATCAACTTCGCCCTCGAAGTTGCGTTTTTAGCTTCTCTCGAGCTAAGAACTATGGTCCTTTTGTTTATATTGGTTTTTCTTTCTTTATTTTTTTTTTAATTTGTGACTGAACTTAGAATTGAAATTTCTAAGCTGCCTACGTACCCTGTGAAGGGATCAAGCCATTACATAGTTCAAAACAATTTGAGTTTGTTTGTTATTTGGGACCAAATTACACGGTGTGACATCCTCTCCCCCTTAAGCTTACAGTTATGTCCCCATAACTGTGGTGGCGTCGATTTGGAATAGGGTCGGGTAGCGTTGTATATCATCATTTCTCACTGAGCTGGCAAGTCTGCTTTGTCAACATCATTCCATCGTCCTACAGCTCTTCCTTGATCTCCTTTTTGAGGGTTTACCAAATCTAGCCTCTTCTCAATCATCTCCTCATGAACATTACATTCTCTAATCATGTGCGCTTCCCCACCACATCTATAACAAGTCCCGCGCCTTGGGCATTTGCGCACCAGATGGGCTTGGTGCCACTGCGGGCAACGTAGTATGTCTGTACGACGTATGCCATTTCTCCCATTATTGGAATCTTTATTCTCGTTCTTCTTTGACTCATTGGACCTATCTTGTCCATCGTTATTGCTCTGATTCTTTTTCTCAAATCCGTGCGAGTCGTTGCTCGACTCCCCATTTTCTTTACGCTTCAGTTGCTGGACTCGATCAATTGCTACAGCGCGGTCATATACCATCTGCAGGTTCGTGAATTGTCCTACTGCAAGTATCTCCCGGATACTAAGGTTCAGACCCATCTCGAATTTCTGAGCCTTGTCAGAGTCGGTTGGTACTATCCTCGTAGCAAATCGTACCAATTCCTTGAACCGGGCGTAATACTCCTGCACCGTCTGTCCCCCTTGTTTTAGTGATAAAAACTCTTCTATATTGCCGCCTTGGTGCTCATGGGGTAGAATCGGTCCCTTAGAACCTCCTTAAGTTTATTCTACGAATAAGCTTCTTCAGCTTCCTCTAAATTCCTCTGGAGGTTTTGCCACCACTCATCGGCTTCGCCTCCTAAGTAGTAGGTTGCTACTCGTAGCTTTGCCTCATCAGGGCATTTGATAGCATCCAAGAGCTTATCAAATGTACGGATCCACCCCTCTAGTTTGGCGGGATCCTCTTGCCCATCATAGCGTGGTGGTTGATAGGGATTAAACAACGCTAGATAGTTGATTTGAGCCACTGGCGGAGGTACTGCTGCTTGTGTCCTATGCTCCTCCGCACTTCCTAATGCTACAAGGACTTCCTCTACAGTTTTTAGACGTTCTTCCATATTGTTGGGCACAGGAGGCACTCGTTCTTCTAGGTTCTGAGGACTTCCACTATTGTTGGGCACGTTGGGGAGGTCAGCGTCTGTGCCGTTTGGACTCACCTTCCTCGGTTTTCTCCTTGGTGCCATTTTCTGTTATGAACGTGTATAGATTAGATTCTGGGGATTTGGGAGATCGTTTAGGAAGGAAATTATGAAGTCCAGAAACCATTTTTTTTTTTTTGGTCGGGCAGGGCTCTGTCCAGATTTTTTTTTCAAGTCTCGAATTTTGGAATTTTGGATTTGTTGTTTGGGAAACCAAACAAGATTTTTGGAATAAAGAGTGTTTTAATTAGAAACTTGATTTTTATTGTTCAACATAATGAATTTGTTTCATATGAGGGTAGGAGTGGCAATGACCGAGGATTGTTATACTTAATCATGCGCTTAGATAAACGCGATCTAGAACTAAGGCAAGATCAGTCTCTAGTTAGCGTTTCTAATTCTATGTCAAGCCTCTAAGTTATCTAGGTGTAGCAAGAAATCTATGTTAGAACAACGTCGCTTCTAGGTTATCTAAGGTATAGATAATGCAATATGCGCATGCAAATGATGATCCCCAAAAAATAAATGCACTATTTTTCTCATGGGTTTTAAAATAAAATATATCACATGGTGGACTAAAATAACAGCAATAAGATTTGGGCCTCTATATTGGGCCAAAGAATATTACTTAAGTTTTAATAAAAATATGGGGATTGGGCCTTAAAATTTTTGGGGTTTAAAAATGATCTTTTGGGCTAAGAATAATTTGGGCTAGGGAATACAATAATTGGGCTAGAAGATAATAATTTGGGCTCCTTATAAAAGAATACCTTTAAAAATAATAGTGTATACTTAAAAATAATAATATTGGTAATAGTTTAAAAATAATATTGGTTTAAAAATAATAGTTTAAAAATAATAAGGGTTTAAAAATAATAATTTAAAAATATTGAAACTTTTGACGAGTTTCGCGAACACGAGTAATTTTCTGAAAATCCCTTTACTGGTTTATTGCTTAAGGAGGAAACTGTGATTTCAAATGGTGCCTCGAGAGTCCCCGGCAACGGCGCCATGAAACTTTTGACGAGTTTCATTTTGCTACTGGGGGGTGAAGAACCGTCTAAATACAATTTCCAAGTTCGGATCTTATTAAATGAAAAGAGTTATGATTGAAGGAAGGGGTTTAAGAATATATTAAGATTTCCCTTTTTATTACTCATGTGGGGTTCAAACGGCGCTGCGGTCCTTCCTGCCATGAAACTTTTGACAAATATCACGGTGCAACCGGGATGGACCTTCAGTCTGTCACCCTGAAAGTCCTTGGTATCTGCACCATGATGCTTCTCTTAATTTCATGTCAAGAAAATACCTACCATGAAATTCTTGAACATCTTCCCACTGTATGAGTATTTTCCCAAAATGTTGTTTTTATTTACTCGTGTCAAGAAACTGTGCTCCCGAAAGCGCACGGGTCAAAAATTGCAGTAATTTATAGTAAGTACCGGATCGTTCACTGGAGGATGTGCGATGGAAGCAGGGCCCACGTCGTTTACTAAGATTTTCCACTCGGTTACTCGTTTCAAGTTTTGCAAGGGTTTCTAACAACTACTTGACATAATTTAAATCAGATCATGAAAGCAATAAAAATTAATCTACAAAGCATAGTAAACTAGATCGAGGAAAGCAATTGAATCTATAGTACGAAAGCAATATAAAATTATGCTACACTATCTAGAAAGCAGATTTAAATATGACAGAAGGGACAGGGGGGAAATAATAAAGATTGGACAAGGTTCAGATGAAACACAATTAAACTTCCATTTTTAATACACAGATCTTAGTTTGGAATAATCCTCTAGTTAGCTAACTCTCATGCTCTCTATACCATGTTCCCTTTAACAGACATGTACTTACAGTAAGAGTTTACATGCTCTTAAGATAGCAATTTCTAAGATACCATAAACTCTTAACTCCCCCTGCAATGCCTTGCAAAAGTATGTTAATCATTTACGGTGGACGAGCAACACCTGTCAAATCATTAGTTGACATGCCAAGTACTGCTATCAATCCCCCATGTCACACCCAAAGTTTCAAATCAAGCCCCAAACCATTCCATAACTCTCAAACCTTTTAACAGATGGACAGCCCCTAATTCTTCCGAGTGACCTCTATGAAAGCATTTAAAGGAAAGCAGTAAAGAAAGCTGTAAAGAAAGCATTTAAATCTATCACTCGGAATCGTTAAAAACGTCTCTTTCCGTTAGTATAAAAGAGCCCCTGGTCTTGGTGACCAGATGCAGATCAAGAACCCCCGAGATATCAAGAAGTCACAGGGCTTACAACATCTGGGTAGTCATGAGATACAAACTAAATGAAACAGATCCATAAATGAACCTATTCCGGATGTATTCACTCAAGACTCAATTCTAGACTTTGGCAGAGGAAGATAGTAGTCGAAGGAATACTCGACCTTACCTTATAAATTCACCAAGGCCTATATGTTGTTCCTCCAGTATTATTTATCACATCTTATCTATACCCAAGTGGATATTGACTTAATGCGATATCTAATATCAGATTTCCAACACACCGCAATTTTGAGAAACCAATTAATATTTGAAAATCATTCCCTAGACAGGTACTAAACTCTCAATTAAAACACAGATCCTTTCAGTCTAGATGAGACCTAATCGCTGACTCTGCTTCTAAGCTCTCAAAATCAACCCCCAGCGGAAGATGAATTAGTCATAACTGTTGAATTTATCCCTTACTCAGATCCGAATTTTACAAAGGAATTTTTATTGGAAATTTATTATGCGGCATCTGATTTACATCAAGACTTCTGTGTCCAAGGGGAAGGATCCCCAAAATAGCAATAAGACCAGAACATCTACATAATATTATCATGCATACAAGTATATGAAAAGGAAAATAAAATACCCCAAAATATATGGTGGGGTTAGACAGAATGTGATACACAAAGGTGGATTAGCCTGAGATGAGAAGAAATCGGCTAAAAAGAGTGCCAGAGATAGTTGGGGTTTTCCGGACTGCAAACATCTGCTGTCTGGTTCCCAATTTTCCCAGATGACTGATTTTAGACAGAAAGAATTCCAAACGACGATGACCGCCGTCATTCAGTTTTCTTTTGTCTGTGAGTGGAAAAATAACCCACATATTTCTTGTTGTAATATTTCTCAACTGATGTTGGTCGACATCAGTTGATACTATTGCAACTTGAATTCAGGTTGAGAAATTAAGATAAAGAAAATTAAAACTGTATCTGATTAGGAATTGGCTGAGTGACTAATCGAAACTCTTAGTGAAGAGAACGCTCGCCGAAGCTTCCACCAACCACTAACCAGATCATGCAAAATAACAGATAATGATTGACGCACAGAAGACGGGTTAGTCGATATCCCTGTGAAGGGACCTTTCACCAACATTAATCTGTGGTGTTTCTCATTATCCGTTCATACACACAATGAAAGAGAAAACAAAAAAGTGAGAAAATATTTTTTGTATTGTGTGGGTGTTAAGCACACAATAAGTGGACACTAATGGGTTGAAATGTGTAATGGATAAAGTCAGATGAATTGGGCCTAGGCCCAATACATCCATGCAACTTACACAAATCATGGAAGAAAAATATTTGTGGAATTTTCAAAATAAAAGGATAGTTCAATTCGAATTATTAGGGTAATTCGAATTGGGAATGCATGAAGAATGAAGTATGATCTTACCCAATTAATCCTTGCAAAGGAGTGAGATATCATCTAATTCGAATTGTTGAGCAATTCGAATTAATTCGAATTGGACAACTCGAATTGATGAAGTCCTTTCCTTGCTCAACATTGACTAAGGCATATACCTCAAGGGGAAGGTGAATTCGAATTGTCCAGCAATTCGAATTAATTCGAATTGGACAATTCGAATTGGTAAGAGATGGGAAAATAAACTAAGGCATGAATGGGATGGCAATGGATACAATGTGGTTTTCAAGCCAATTCGAATTGTTGAGCAATTCGAATTAATTCGAATTGGATAATTCGAATTGGTTGGAAACCACATGAAGAGAATAATTTTTGGGTGTGCAATTCAAATTTCTTAGGCAATTCGAGATAATTCGAATTGCCTCAATTCAAATTACATATTTTCAGACAACAACAATGTTTGTTCTCACAAGTATGGGTTAGGTGAACACTGTACTGTAATGATGGGTTTAGATTTACTAAATCCCTCATCTCACATCAATGTCATTTCACAGCCACCCTAGTGAGATTTTCAAGAAATAAACAAATACATGTCCAGTGGGTATTGGCCAGATTCAAACCCTATTTCTACAAACAAAGGATCAAAGATCAAAGAGCCTAAAACATCTAGTTATCTAAGAACTGCATGAATAAACTAAGAACACTCAAGTTATCTAAGGTAACATGAAATAAAATCAAGGCAGAAAAAATAAAGCATAAAAATAAATTTTAACAAACCTAAAGACATCTAAAATCTAGGAACACTTATTTGAAGTTCTAAGGCACTAAATCAAGCCAAAAACCCACCAAACATGCATTCATTAAGTTTGAATGTCAACTAGGACATAATAAATGTAACCTAGTTGAAACAAACAAACATACTAAGCATTTATTTCTAGAGAAAGCATTAAAGAGTGCCAAAACACATGAATAAAACCATTTCTGGAAATTTTCCTTGTATTGGCACTTTGGAAGCAAAATAAAGAACCCAAAACCATCATTAGGTTGAAGGTAGGGTTTATTCTAACTGGAAAGCATGTAAAAATATGGAAAATGGCTACTCTAAGGGTTACACAAACTGCTTCTACACTAAACTAAGATCAAAGCATGTAAAGGTTACACTACTTGCAAGAAAAATAAACTAAACTAAACTAAACTAAACTAAACTACCTACCTAACCCTTAAGGGGTGTGGAACCTCCTGCTGTTCTTTTTTGTCCCAAGCTGCTTTTTGGCTAAAATTCTTGATCTTCGGATTCTGTTGTGGAAGGTCTGCTTTTATAGACAATCTTCAAAACCCTAGGCCCACCAGTGTTGTGTCCATGCTCCACAGCTTTGATGAATTTTTGAGTGTAGTTCGAATTATCTCAACCAATTCGAATTAATTCGAATTGTGAGATCTCTTCCTTGAGCTGGGATTTTGGCCTTCAGTTATCAATTCGAATTGTTAGGATAATTCGAATTGGTTTTTTCTCGAATTGGATGAGGGTTTCTGCTTGGCTTCCTTGCATTTGTTGGCAATTCGAATTGTTTGTGCCAGTTCGAATTAATTCGAATTGGACAATTCGAATTGCATCTTCTTCTTGCCTTTGGGTTCCTTCTCTCTTCATTCCCTAATTCGAATTAATTCGAACTTGAACAATTCGAATTAGGCTTCTGCATCCCTTCCAACACAACCATTTCTTTGTTCTCTTCAGCAATTCGAATTGTGTGCAATTCGAATTAATTCGAATTGCACAATTCGAATTGTGCTTCAACACTTGACCAAATTTCAGTTGTGGGATTTTCAATCTTTTTCCCATCTTTTTGGATTTTTGTGGGCTACATTATTCTTTTGCCCATCTTTCTTCCTTTTTCTTTTCTTTTTCCTTTTTTCATGTTTTTGGATTTTTCTAACACAAATACAATTAAAAATTGCATATTTTGTGTCTTTTTATTACCGGCTTGATGTTTTTACAAACTAGCATTAATCCGTTAAATTCAACTGCTTTCTTATTGAAATAAGATGGAATCACGATCAAAATGTCCATGTTTAGACACGGAAATAGATTGAAAATAATGGTCAATTTTGGCCATTATCAAATATCCAGGCTCTGATACCACTTTGTAACACCCCGGATTTGATAACCCGGGCCGGGATGTCACTGCCACACCTTCCTAGCAAGACACGGCTTCTCCGAGATTACTAAAGAGATGCAAGGCTATGGTTTTCCAGAATTTAAAGCATTCAAACAGCCCATTGTAATATAATTTAAAAATAATAATATCAAAGTTGCAGCGGAATGTAATATTTACATATATATAATTGTAATGCAGCGGAAATTTAAATATTGGGCCAACATGGCCAAACACGGGTTAAACAGTCTCGTTCATGCAAGTTCTAGTCTAATGCATAAATTCTAAAATAATGTATCTCCCCAAAATTTCCATATATGCATATGATGATGCATAATCCTCAACTCTGAAAGAAAAAGGGGAAATGTGGTTTGGTCAGCAAAAACGTGCTGAGTAAGTTAACACCTAACATGATTAAGGGGTTTCAAAGCCTTTATTTAAATTTAAGGAAAACATGTGCATACAAGACATGATTTAATTTTATCCATCTAATAATAATTTAATTGCATAATTTAAAAGACAAGGATTTTCACAAGATCATAATTCAACACACATGATAAAATAATCGCAAGACATAATTTAAAGGCATAATTTAAATAAGGAAAATATTCAAGTATTTCAGGATTTCATTCTTCTACTTTTGTTCAATATGATCAGTATAATTTGTTCTTGGGGAATCGAACCCGCAAGAATTTAAATGCATCCTAGGAATTCGAACCCGTAGGAATTAACACACATCCTGGAGAATCGAACCCGCAGGAATGACACTCATCCTGGGGAATTGAACCCGCAGGAATCGACACATCCTGGGGAATCGAACCTGCAGGAAAACATACATCCTGGGGAATCGAACCCGCAAGATTTGACACGGATATCCTGGGGAATCAAACCCGCAGGAAAACAGACGCCTTAGGGAATCGAACCCGCAAGGTAATAACAAGTTTCCCAAATTTCACAAGTTTCTCAAGATATAACTTCTCACTAGTCGCTGTTTGCCCCAAAATTATTTAAAAATTCATTTTAAGTCCAAAAATTATGAACTTTTACCAATAACTCAAAAACACAGAGACGAACAAGTTTCATGTTTTAAGTTTTTCAATCCGGATTAAGGAAACCAGTCAAAAACATGATTTTCTGCCAGAACATTATTCTGTCCGAGTTTTACAACAGCAGTTTCACAAATTCGAATTCTACCATAGCAAACGACCACCTATTTCAACGAATATTTACAAGAAGATGCACAAGACATAGATCTACAAGTTTCATGTTCAACACAAGTTCTAATTCGGCCTAGATCTAATGTCAAAATCAACCACAAGTTCGGACCAAGAATCTGTCACCGTTTCAAGATCTAAATCTAAGGCAGATTGGTTTTCAGCCGTTTTCGGATACCAAAACACGATGAAAACTTATGAAAATTTTACATGAACTATATCAGTGTCTTAGGAACGTTTTTTGTGTTTTACGTTTTTCCGTTTGAATAGCTTTAATGGTCCGAAAAATTCAAAGAAAAATGTTGCGCCGTAGGATTCTTTTGTTGACAAATTTTTAGGGTCATTCGATTAACTCCTTACGTTTAGTTGTATTTTAAGTCACACAAAACCAAGTAAGCATTAACTTACAGAATTTGGATTATCCGGCTCGTCGATTCGTAGGCGTGGCTTCCACGTCCTTCGTTCTCCCTCCGAGATCCTTCGCTCTCCCTCAACGCGTCTAGATCGGGGGTTTAGAAAGGAAAAACGAGTTGAATTAGGTTCGTATTAAAAATTCGGATGGAAATTGTGAACGAAGTCTTACCACACGATCTCCCTATGTCCGGGACACGCTGATTCGCCCAAGGAGTTCCTTCTTTCGCTGTGCTTGCCTTCGACGACTTAGAAATTAGGGTTTTTCGGTGTTTGAAACGTATAGGAAATTCGAAGATGTTCCAAAGGATCTACGGGGCTGAATACGGGGCTATTTATAGATTTGGAGGGGCTTAAGGTCGTCCAAGATCAGTGACAAAGAGTCTTGGGCCGAAAGGTAAGCAACTGGCATCGAAAAATCCGGAGTCGGGCGAGAAAATCGCGATTTGGCCGCAACAGCTGGTCTGGCGCGCACTTGGCGCTCCCCGTGCCAACACAGCGCAGACCCGGAATGGGCTTTGTCCTGGGCCGGGCCGTGCTATCCTTTGGGCCTTTCCTCTTCCTCCTTTCTTTTGGGCCTTTGTCTTCTCTTTGGGCCTTTTCTTCTTTTTTCTTGGGCTTACTCCTTGGAATATCTCTTGGACTTTAAATCATATTTTAAATTTATTTGGAATCTCAAATTAATTTCGGGTTCGAAATATTAAGTCCATCTATATTTGGTTCCCGTGCAATAATGTATTTAATTAAATTATTTTCGACTTCACGGGTTCTTGGTTATTTAATTCCTTCTTGAATTAAATTCATTTCTCATTTCATCTTTTGGAATTAAATTCCATTTCTCATTTTATCTTTAAATTATATATTTTATTTATATATTGTATTTATTTATTTATTTATGTTACAAAATTCTCGGGTATTACATCGGGTCTTGGATCCAGCAAGATCCAATTCATTGTGATCCCTACCAACCATAACCCTAGGTCATGAAATTTCATACGGTCACCTTGTATTAGAAAAATTCATTAAGGCCGAAAACACCTCAAAATCAATATAATTAATCGAAATGTCATGGTCCAAAATAATCAAGGCTGTAACACCCCGGTTTTTGATAACCCAGGCCGGGGTGTCACCGCCACACCTCCCTAGTAAGGCACGGTTTCTCCGGCTTACTAAAGAGATGCAAGGCTAGGTATTGCAGCATTTAAAACATTTAAAACTTTCAAACAGCCCATACAATATAGTTCGAAAATAATAATATCATAGCGCAGCGGAAATAATATTTAAGTATAGTATTGCAGCGGAAAATGTAAATAGGGCCGACATGGCCAAAACACGGGTTAAACAGGCTCATTCATAATATAGTCTAAAGTACGAATTTAAAAACAAAATAATGTTTTTCCCCAAAAGATAAGTTCCCATGTATGAAGTGCTCATGTTCACTCTACCTATTCTGTAAGAAAAGAGAATAAAAATGGTTTGGTCAGCACAACTTGCTGAGTAAGTTAACACATGCATGATCGTAGGGTTTAAAAGCCATTAATTTTAATAATTAAATAAAAGCATGATAATAGCATAATATTCAATTTAATCTATTCAACTATCCAATAACATAATTCATTTAAGAGCTTTATTTAACAACACATCTCGCATGAATTAAAATAAAAGCCATAATTTAAATAAAGCATTTAAGTAATTTAATTGGACAACAAGCATAATTTAATCTGATTTAATTTAATTTAATATCCCCATTACATCCCAGATTCGGTATTTCAAAGTTTCACGATAGCATCGCGATGTCAACAAGTTTAGCCGGTAGCCCGGCGGCCGCAACCGTATCAGCCATACCCAGTACCACTCCGGAGCCTCGGGAAACCCATGTGGATATTCTCGAGAGTGTAGGCTCTATATCTCGCCGTTTTGGCAATATCATATCTTAAGTTTAGCGCGCGGGGTCACCATCGTCCATTGAGGCACGAAGTGAATCGTTAGGGGGCACCCTGCAGAGCACTCACCCCTAATTTTAATTTATCAAGTTTGTAAGGGGATTAAATTTTCTAAAATCTGATTTAAATTTTATTTATTTGAAAACAATATTCCAATTTATTTCAACCCCTAAGGTTAACTCCATGTTTCAACAAGATTTCAAGATTTGGTTTCCGGTAAACCACAGTTTATTCTAAAATTCGTCTAAATTCATATTTAATTCCAAAAATTCCAAATTTTCACGACTGACTCAGAAACGTCGAGATCTACAACTTTCGTGTTTTAACGTTTTCAATCCGAGATACCGAAATAGGTCAAAACCACCAATTTTCACAGACGCATAATTCTGTCCGAATTTCCTATGTCACAGTTTAAAGATTTCGAATTCTACCATGGCAATTCAACTCCAAATTTGATGAAATTTTACAGAGACCATCTTAAGACATTTATATACAACTTTCATGTTCGGCCAAAGATCTAAATCGGTCTGGAACCTATGTCAAAAACGTGATCAAGATCAAACCTAAGTTCTGTCAAGAATTTCAAGATCTAGATTCAAGCAGCTCGGTTTCGGTTGGTTTTCGCATATCAAATCATCTCTAAAAATTCTGAACATTTTACAATAGATAGATCTAAACCTTAGGAACGTTTTTCATGTTTTAAGTTTTTCCGTTTGAAGTCGTTTTAAGGTTCGGAAAAATTCATCAAATCTGTTGCGTCGGTAGAAAATATAAGTTGGCAGATTTACGATTTCTTGTTAAATCTTTTAGTTTCGAACGTTTTTAATTCTTCCCAAAACCATGTAAGAGTTAACTTACTGATTAATCATCGTCCGGGGTCGTCTGCTTCGGAGGCGTGGCTTCCAGTTCACCGTTCCTCCTCCTCGTTCGTCGGGTTCTACGTTCTAGATCCAATTCGAGGTGTAGAAAGGAAAGAGACGGGGTTAGAATCCGTTTTCGGATTGAAACTAAGAAGAATCTGATGGACTAGAACTTACCACACGTTGGAGATCTTCCGGATTTCGTCCAAACAGCCGCTGTCTCCGTTTGGTGCCTCCGTTGACTCCGGGATTTCTACGTTTGTGTTTAGAGAGTGTCGTAGGGTTTTGAAAAGGGTTTAGGGTCTCCGAGGGGGTTTATTTATAGATAGCTAAGTCCTATGGCGTCCAAAATCTGACCCCAAGGGTCTTGAGTCGAGAGACGTTCAACCGAAAGTCGAAAAATCCACGTTCGGGCGAGAGATTCGCGCAACGGGCGAATCTGTCTCTTGGCGCGGGGTTGGCGCGCCTTTCGCCTAAAAACCGCGCGGCCAGCGCGCGACTTACGCCTGGACTTCGGTCCGGGCGGGTCGTGCGATCCGTCGTGCTTTTCCGCCTCTCTTTCGGGTTTCTATCCCTCTATGCTCTCGGATTCCAATTTCCGGACTCTCTTCGGGTTTCTATTTCGTGTCGTTATTTCTTTCGGATCAAATGTTACGTTTTGGCTTGAATTCTCGAGTTCATTTATATCGGGTTCCCGTATAACGACTTATTTAGCTTTAATTTCTTTTGTTTAATTAAATCTCTTTTAATTAATTTCATTTCTCATTTCCTCTATATTTATTTATTTAATGTATTTGCTGATTTATTTGCTTATTTATTTATTTATTATATTTATTTATTTATTTATGTTGTAAAATTCTCGGGTATTACAAAGGCATTACGAATACGTTGGTAAGGAGGCATTAGGAATTAGCCAATGCCGTCCTCTATTCCCAACGTGTCCTTCCAAGAACACTTTGGTGGATCAATGTGCTAGTGTCTTATCTGACCTTGATGTTTAATGTTATAAATTTTCATTTCTGTAACACCCTGATTTCACTCTCCGAATAATGCAACGAAATATTGAGGGAACTGGGTATGTTAACATCACACAAAGGCATAGATGCCACGCCTTGGTGAACTCTATGTCTTCTGCACAGGCTAACATTGGTTAATACGAATCAAGCATTTATATATTATCAGAGAAAATCATAATTGCATGATAGCATTATCAATCATTTACAAAATATGATTATCAGGCACGCATGCCCCAAAATATTTAATCCTTTTGAAAATGCATGGCATGATGCAAAACATAATTCCTTAAACCCCATGATGCGTCTTTGGTGGTGCTACTACCTGTCGTCCCGCAATTGCAAAAATAAACATAAACACGTCAGCAATTAATTTGCTAAGAATTGAATCCTTGTGTCCCGACACAATTAACTTACTATATAGTATTTTTTATATTATAAGAACGGTAGTGGGAAATCTGTCCATGCCCAATTGTGTTCTCCACCGTTCGATCACAATTTCAATTGAAAATCTCGACCGTTGGATCATCATTTATACCCTCGCTTCTATTGTTCTCTTCCTCTTGCTTCCTTTCGCGATTTTCCTCCATTCTATCGTTCTTTCTTCATCTGTTCAGAGTTTCCCCAGGGTTCGGTGTTTCTCGTTTATGGTGTGGATCGGGTTTCCTTGGAATGTGTCGCTGGTCGCCTTCGCCGCTCATCTCTCTTTACAGTGCCGGGTTTTGCAGGTAATTTTCGCCCTTCAATTTATCCGCTTCCCCGCCCGTGTCCCCGCTTGCTTGTTCGATTGGTTTGGGGTTAGGCTGCTTTTCGCCGATCTGCCCGCCGCGGTGGCTCCGTCGGCGGGAGGGGCGGTAGAAGCCTACCGGCGGCTCTTGTATTCAAAGGGTGTGTGCTCTTTTCCACTTGCCTTGTTGCTTTTTAGCTGGCTCTTGCTCTTAAGATTGTAGTTTCTCTACGTGTTTTTGTGTGCGATTTCGAGGAGGGAATCGGTTGGATATTGTTTTGAGGACGGATGTAATACGATAGAAATTACCCGAAATAATTGTAATTCACTAAAGAGACTTTTATTAATATTCAATCACTTGCTTAAAGAATTAGTATATTGATTTTTCTACAAAACAACACTTGAAAAACTATATATGTAAATTTGTCTTTTCCAAAAGAAATATGAATTTCAATATCATGGGTAATAGAATTATATAGTTTATGGAATATTTTTTTAAATCTATTGTTTAAATTATATATATAAGTTTTTATATATATACACATTGGTCTTGAAAATTATTATGAGGATAGTATGTGAATATTTTAAGTACTTTGATATTCATTATGGAATAAATTTTTATAAAAATAAAAGTATGAGTTTTTATGTGAATCTATGAGAATTAACTTTTATATATAAGAAAATATATTCATAGATTATAATTTTTATTTGATGATGACATGAAGACTTTGTGGTTTGAGTATTGTTATGAATAAAATAAAACCATGTAAGTATATTATTATTATCTTTTTGAAAGCACATTAATATAAATACAATACTTGAAATAAATAAATAAATATTATATTATCATATCCAACTCATTGAGTATAAATGCATGCCACTAAATAATGGCAAGAATAATGATTTTTGTAGACAAGCTAATACTTCAATCATTTTCATGATACAATACTTACACAAATATAAGGTTAAAAGCAATTGCAAGAAATTTTCTTCCTAAACAAATAGATGAAAAATCCACATGATTAACAAGTGTCTTGGATGAATGGCTAGCAAAGAAAGGTGATCAATTATCTCTTGAACCCACCAAGATTAATAGCCTCCATAATAGGCAAACCATTATGTTAATAGACAACATGATGGACAAAATTAATAGCCTCCCAAATTAATAGCCTCTTTGTTAGGCTATAAGGACCAAATGAGTGGATACAAATACTCTAACCATTATTGCTCAAGACACACTTAATTGGATGATTGGTGTGGTTGTAATCACTCTCATAATGTGTCATGTTCAATTGTTCAAATCTTAGCCTATAAATAGAGGGAGTTTCTAGCCTTCAAATACACCAATCTCATCCATCTCATTAGCCAAATTCACTACCCATTTTATTCTTCAAAGTTCTCCCACATAGTGAGCATATCTTAAGGATTGTTGAGTCTTGTAGGCTTGGCAACCTTCATCATTCTAAGAGTTCTAACTCTTCTCAACACTTGGTTAATAAGATATCATCCTTGAAACTTGTATCTTAGAGATCTAAATCTTTTATTTTTATACTATAAATTGATTTCCCTCTATTTTTCGAATTTCAGCGAAACCCGTAATTTGTGGTGCGAATCTTGTGTTATAACGGCCATTATCTTTGAATCTCCTTGCTCTTATACATCAATTCAGTAAGTTAACACTCTCTCTTTAAGTTTGGAGATCCCCATCCATGTTTTAAGAGTACAAAATTAGAATTCCCTCATTATACCAAAATCTGTCTGTTTTTCGTTTACGTAAAGATCCATCTTTTTAAACAATTTTGGTTCATTAACCCTCAAAGGTTCATTCATAAAACTTGTTCCTTATTGAGTTGAGTATATTTCTGGAAAATTTTATGATTTTTAGAACTCGTATCAAAAAGTTATGAGATCTGCTTTATCGAAAGGCCGAAATCTCTTTTTGCTAAAATCTGAGAAATGATAGTGTTTTCTGAAATCCACATTTTTGAAGGTCTTAAGTATCTCAAAGCCAAATGGTTTCTTCATGAAAAATATTTATCTATGTGTTATCTACCTTGTGGTAAAATTTTAGAATTTTTGGTCGCGAATTACTATTTTTAAAACATGTTGAAAATTATAGAGTCACTATTGAATTTCTGGCAGAATACATGTTCTGTAAAGAACTCTATTTTTGAACTGTTTCCATACCTTATTTTGAAAAGTGTAAAACATGAAACTTTTTCAACTATGTGTTGAGTATCTACAGTTTAAATTTCATAGCAATCGCCTTTTATATGAATTTTTAAACTGACTTGGCGTAAACTGCGACGTTGGACTTGATTTTTGGTCCAAATGAAAAATTGTTGGATTTTGAGATCCAAGAAATGATATTTTCATATTTATGAGATATTGATATGGGAGTTAAATGTTGAAATAATATTTGGCATTATTGAATGCCCTTGTTATGAGGTTACTCCCTTGAGATTGTTGAAAACTCTTTTAAAGAGGATATTATGTGGAGATTTGTGAAAAACTCTTAAATCCATTGTGCACTATTAACTTGAGTAAGATGCCATACTTGATAGAGGGCTAATGCACTAGGGATGTGTCTTGCGGGGCCTCCCCCTCTAAATATGCCAAGACGGCATTGTTGATAAATTGTGCCAAAACGGCGTTATTGCATATATGAGTCTATACTCTTGGGTGTGTCCGTGATGGGTTACCCGAGGCTCCGGAGTGTGTCTGTATATGAGTCCGCTGCATGCTGATCATGACTTATGATCGATATGATATGATATAATATATGGAAAATGGTATCCTCTTGTGCATAGTTGCTACAATTGTAAGAATGAAAGTTATTTATTTTGTTAAAGGTAATGTGTGTGATCATTTTAAAAAGTGAAAATTATTATTATTATTATTATTTGAGTGTCAACCACTATTTTAAAACTCACTTCTTAAAGTGGAGCGGGTTGACTTACTCAGTACCATTGTACAGATAAAAAGTTGTTGCGTTATCTTTTTACAGATATTGGAGCTGACATATGAACTGCATCTCATGACATGAGCATTTGGGGATGGGATTACCTTTCATCAAAAGATTGTTGCTTTAAGGAACCACGTACTTTTAAATATTAATGTCCTATATATTGCCTTTAGTTTATGCTTCCGCGTGAGAAAGAACAATGACTCTGGTATTAAGTACTTTAAATTTTCTTATGTCTATATTTTATAAAATTGGCAATTATTTTTAAAGTTCATACTACAAAAATTTATATTTAGCCGTAGCACTTGTAAATTAAGTTAGCCAAAGGGCGAGCCTGACTGACAAGTGTGGCGGTAACATTCTGAAACCTTATGAGGATGAATTTCGGGGTGTTACAGAGTGCTATCAGAGCGTATTTTTAAACTCTAAGTATTTGTAAACTGTTAAATATAGAACTGCATGAGGTGATTCTGTCTAAGGAGTCTGGTTTTTAAAGATTGCCCGTCAGCCGGTGGCTCTACCAGTCTTTCCTGGGAATCAACTTTGTAGCTCTATATTTTAACTAGTTGGCAAATTGCTTAGAAGACGGTACCCTCTAATCTTAGCATTTCTTGGTTAAGTTAGCAACAAGGCGAGCTTGACTAAGGGATGCGACAGTTTACCTCTGATTTATGGATTTTAACTTTCTTTTGTAAAAAAAAAAAAGCACACTTTGAGAAAGAAACATTCAAAATATTTTTCAAAGGCCCATATGGGCTATGTTAAATTTTAAAACTTGTAAATTATTTTTGGGGTGGGGACATATGCATTCTTGTGCATGCATCATCTTCTTAAAAAAAAATAAATAAAATAAAATAAAATAAAATAAAATAAAAAATTGTTATGATAGACTATGTTAGTTGACCTTATCATAAGTGCTCTTTTTAAATTCTCTATCTTGTAATGTTTTCTAGATTTATGAAATAAAGCTTGTTATTTCATTCATTCTAGTGAATCTCTCTATAAATAAAGTCATACTCCTAACTTAGACATTTCTGCGTTAACTCATCTTTATACTATGACCTAACGAGTTTTAGGACATAACCATCCCTTAGACTTGAACTCACTCTTGCTTAACCATCCTTAGCAGAATGGCACCCCATGCAAGGACTAGAAAAACCCTCCGAAGTGTTAATGCCCTCAACAACATGGAGCCAAACCAAAATCCGAACAGGACTAACCACGAAGTGCCAGCAGCACCGGGTGTATCCAATCAACAAGCTGTACCACCTGCACACAACATACATCACCCTGACCTCACCAACAATCAGGGCGTTGGACACAACATGGTACCTCCTAATCAAGGATCACCCAACAACCAAACCCCTCAGAATCGAAACACGCCAAACTCGCTTGACAATGATCGCCTAAGGATCATTGAGCAAATGCTCATTGCCTTGGGTCAGGGTCAAATTAATCAAGCCACAGCAGCTGTGCCGCCATCTCAAGCCCAGCTCAATCACCTAGCAGTGGTGAACCAATACAGACCACCTCGTTATGATGGGCAGGAGGACCCTACTAAATTGGAGGATTGGATAAAAAGTTTCAACAAGCTACTCGAGGCGACTCGTTGCCCAGATGAGCAGAAGATTACTATAGCCTCGTACTTTTTAGGAGGTGACGCAGATGACTGGTGGCAGTTACAGAAGAGAGAGCTAGATGATCATGAGTAGTATACATGGGAAAACTTTACAGAAGCTCTAAGAGAAAGGTTTTACCCGATGAGTACCAAAGCAGCAATGTATGAAGAGTTTCTGTCGTTACGACAAGGAGCACAATCTGTACAAGAATACTATGTCAGATTCAAGGAGTTAGTCAGATTTGCTCCTAATTTAGTCTCCACCGATGCCGAGAAGGCACAGAAGTTCGAAATGGGATTAAACCTCTCCATTAGAGAAGTGGTGGCTGGAGTTCAGTATCCTACCCTCCAAGCGATCTACGATCGAGGTGTCGCAGTTTCTCGTGTACAACAGATGAAGAGAAAAGCCGGGGAGTCTAGCCGCGGGTTCCAAGGACAGGACAAGAGGATTCGGGACAACCGAGGAAGCAGCAGCAGCAACAACCACCTCAGCAACAATAAAGGCAATATTCGAGGTGTGCAGAATCGACCCGTCCAGGGAAACAAAGGAGGGGGCAACAATGGTACTAGAAACCATGAAGGGAACATACCACAATGCCCAAAATGCAACAAACCCCACTTGGTTAGAGGATGCCCCAAGCCGGGTACATGTTATAGATGTGGCCGAGAAGGTCATATGAGGAAGGAGTGTAAGACCCGCATTGAAAATATTACAAAAAGAGATGACCTTATCAATATCCCCACTCAACCAAATAATCAGGATGTGCGAAACGGAAATAATCAAGGACAGAGGCCTCAGCAAAATAGAAACCAACAAGGGAACCATGGAGCACCTATAAGGCGGCTCAATGTTATTAATCAGGCAGATCTTTCAACTAAAGGGGATATAATAACAGGTACATTTACGGCTTTAAGTGTGCCTGTTAAGGTTTTATTTGATTCTGAAGCAAGTTGTTCGTTTATCTCTTCTAGAATCTTGCCTGAATTAGAGATGCCAAAACCAAAAATGATTAACTTAGGAATTCAGTTGCCTTCGGGAAAAATTGTATCGTGCACCAAACGATACGATGGGATTCCTATAGTCATTAAGAACCTTGAGTTCTATGCAAACTTAGTAGAATTTGACCTTAAAGATTTTGATATTATATTGGGAATGGCTTGGCTTACCCAATATAAAGCTGTAATTGAGTGTCAGAAACACAAAATTACACTGTCTAAGACGAGAGGCAAAAAGGTCAACTACTATGTCCAACTCCCCAAACGTAAGACTAAGGTAGTAAATGCTTTAAAATTTATAGTCTTATGCAGAAAGGATATATGCTTTATGCATGCTATATCCATAACCTCAAGTTAAAGGAGATAAAATTGATGACATTCCAGTAGTGAGGGAGTATCCAGATGTATTCCAAGAAGAATTCCTGGAATGCCTCCAGAACGTGAAGTCGAGTTTACAATCGATCTACTTCCCGGAACAGAACCTGTATCAAAAGCTCCTTATCGCATGGCAACCCTAGAAATGAATGAACTCAAGGAGCAACTTGAGGAATTATTACAAAAGGGGTCTATACGACCTAGCACGTCGCCGTGGGGAGCACCAGTCTTATTCGTCAAGAAGAAAGATAGAGGGTTACGTCTTTGTATCGATTATAGAGGTTTAAATCAGGTAACGGTTAAAAATAAATACCCGTTACCTAGGATTGATGACCTTTTCGATCAACTTAAAGGTGCAACGGTATTCTCCAAGATAGATTTGCGATCCGGTTATCATCAACTGCGAATTTCTGAAAAGGATATTCCGAAAACTGCTTTCAGGACACGTTATGGACATTACGAATTTACAGTGATGTCCTTTGGGCTAACAAATGCCCCAGAAGTATTCATGAATCTCATGAATGATGTGTTTCGAGAATTTTTAGATCAATGTGTAGTCATTTTCATCGACGACATCTTGATCTATTCAAAGAGCAATGAAGAGCATGAGCAACACTTGCATCAGGTGCTAGAGACATTAAGGAAACACCAACTCTATGCCAAGTTGTCCAAGTGTGACTTTTGGCTAGAAAAAGTAGCATTTTTAGGCCACGTTGTATCAGCTGATGGATTTTCTGTTGACCCAGCAAAAATATCAGCAATCACCGAGTGGCCTACGCCTACTAATCAAACAGAAGTGAGAAGTTTTCTTGGACTGGCTGGATACTACAGGAGGTTCGTCAAGGACTTTTCCAAAGTTGCACGACCTCTGACTCAACTTTTGAAGAAAGGCTTGAAGTATGAATGGACAGAAAAGTGTGAATCATCATTTCAAGAGTTAAAGAAACGCCTCACAACAGCAACAATTTTAACATTGCCAACAGAGAATGGAGATTTTGAAGTGTATAGTGACGCTTCAAAAGAGGGGCTAGGGTGTGTTTTAATGCAACAACAACAAGTCATTGCATATGCATCACGACAATTGAAGCCTCATGAGGAGAATTATCCGACGCACGACCTAGAATTAGCAGGGTAGTGTTCGAATTAAAGATTTGGCGACACTACTTGTACGGACGAACTTGTCGGATATTCACCGACCACAAGAGCCTTAAGTACATATTTACTCAGAAGGAGTTAAACATGAGGCAACGCAGATGGTTAGAGTTGATCAAGGATTATGATTTGGACATCGCCTACCATGAAGGGAAAGCTAATGTGGTCGCAGATGCGTTGAGCCGCAAGACTCGACACGTGGCAAATACTCTTATCTTACCTTCGGAACTGTATATGGACTTGGTCAAGGTAGACACGGAGCTAGTCCATTATGGAACTGTGGAAAATGTCATTAATGCTATGACCATTGAATCTACGGTATTTGATAAAATACGCAGTGCTAAACCAGGCGACATAAAGCTTGAAAGGATCAAGAAGAAGGTTGCTGAAGGAAAAGCAATTGGTTTTGCAATCCATGAGGATGGAAGCATTCGCTTCAAAGAGAGATGGTGCGTACCGCATAAATGCGTAGAGCTAAAATGAAGATTAATGGAAGAAGGCCACAACACCCCGTATTCAGTACATCCAGGGGGTGATAAGCTTTATAAGGATTTAAAAAAGGTTTATTGGTGGCCAAGGATGAAGAATGAGGTTGTTGAGTTTGTGGCTGGATGTTTAACCTGTCAAAAGGTTAAAGCAGTACGTCAGAAGCCCTTAGGACTCATGAAACCATTGGAAATCCCGAGTTGGAAATGGGATAGTATATCAATGGATTTTGTTTCAGGACTACCACGATCACCAAAAGGAATGAATAAAATTTGGGTAATTGTTGATAGATTGACAAAGATCGCGATCTTCATACCAATGAAGGATACATGGTCTATGGATCAATTAGCAAGAGCATATATCAATAACGTGGTTCGACGACATGGAGTGCCACATGATATAATCTCTGATAGAGACAGCAGATTTGTCTCTCATTTTTGGACCAAGCTGCAAGAAGCTCTTGGTACCCAAATTAAAATGAGCACCGCTTTTCACCCGATGACGGATGGACAAACAGAAAGGACAATCCAAACACTGGAGGACATGCTGAGAGCATGCGTTCTTGAATTTAAAGGAAGTTGGGAAAACCATCTACCTTTGATAGAGTTCTCTTACAATAACAGCTATCATGCTAGTATAGGCATGGCACCGTTTGAGGCACTCTATGGACGCAAGTGCCGAAGCCCATTATGTTGGGAAAAATGTGAGAATTCTATTATGGTTGGGCTGCAACTCATTGAAGACATGGCCCAACAGATCAAGATGATCCAAGGGAAAATGAAGGCAGCACAAGATCGACAGAAAAGTTATGCCGATGTTAGGCGACAAGACCTAGAATTTCAAGTTGGAGATAAGGTTATGCTGAAAATATCACCTATGAAAGGAGTGATGCGCTTTGGAAAGCGAGGAAAGTTAAGTCCTCGATATATTGGACCGTATGGCATTTTGGAACGAGTCGGAACCCTGGCATATAGACTAGCCCTACCGCCACAACTATCTCGAGTGCACAATGTGTTCCATGTTTCACAGTTAAAGAAATATGTGCATGACCCAACCCATGTACTTCAACAGGAAGTAATTGAACTCAAAGAAGATCTAACTTATGAAGAGTATCCAATCCAAATACTCGACATCAAAGAAAGAACGACAAGGAACAAGACCACCCGGATTGTTAAAGTACTTTGGTCCAATCATGGTATGGAAGAAGCAACATGGGAACTAGATGATGATATGAAGCAACGCTACCCCAATCTCTTTTTAAACGACCAAATAACAGTTATGGGGACATAACTGTAGGCTTAAGGGGAGGAGGATGTAACCACCCGACACAATCTTGATAGGGTATGTTCAAAATCTCCTAAAACTTTTTTTCCAATAACTTTTATCTTGTATTCCACATATTAGATTGCCATAGTAGTTTCCATTATAACTTCGAGGACGAAGTTGATTCTTAAGGATGGTGGATTGTAATACCATAGAAATTACCCGAAATAATTGTAATTCACTAAAGAGACTTTTATTAAATATTTAATCACTTGCTTAAAGAATTAGTATATTGATTTTTCTACAAAACAACACTTGAAAAACTATATATGTAAATTTGTCTTTTCCAAAAGAAATATGAATTTCAATATCATGGGTAATAGAATTATATAGTTTATCGAATATTTTTTTAAATCTATTGTTTAAATTATATATATAAGTTTTTATATATATACACATTGGTCTTGAAAATTATTATGATGATAGTATGTGAATATTTTAAGTATTTTGATATTCATTATGGAATAAATTTTTATAAAAATAAAAGTATGAGTTTTTATGTGAATCTATGAGAATTAACTTTTATATATAAGAAAATATATTTATAGATTATAATTTTTATTTGATGATGACATGAAGACTTTGTGGTTTGAGTATTGTTATGAATAAAATAAAACCATGTAAGTATATTATTATTATCTTTTTGAAAGCACATTAATATAAATACAATACTTGAAATAAATAAATAAATATTATATTATCATATCCAACTCATTGAGTATAAATGCATGCCACTAAATAATGGCAAGAATAATGATTTTTGTAGACAAGCTAATACTTCAATCATTTTCATGATACAATACTTACACAAATATAAGGTTAAAAGCAATTGCAAGAAATTTTCTTCCTAAACAAATAGATGAAAAATCCACATGATTAACAAGTGTCTTGGATGAATGGCAAGCAAAGAAAGGTGATCAATTATCTCTTGAACCCACCAAGATTAATAGCCTCCATAATAGGCAAACCATTATGTTAATAGACAACATGATGGACAAAATTAATAGTCTCCCAAATTAATAGCCTCTTTGTTAGGCTATAAGGACCAAATGAGTGGATACAAATACTCTAACCATTATTGCTCAAGACACACTTAATTGGATGATTGGTGTGGTTGTAATCACTCTCATAATGTGTCATGTTCAATTGTTCAAATCTTAGCCTATAAATAGAGGGAGTTTCTAGCCTTCAAATACACCAATCTCATCCATCTCATTAGCCAAATTCACTACCCATTTTATTCTTCAAAGTTCTCCCACATAGTGAGCATATCTTAAGGATTGTTGAGTCTTGTAGGCTTGGCAACCTTCATCATTCTAAGAGTTCTAACTCTTCTCAACACTTGGTTAATAAGATATCATCCTTGAAACTTGTATCTTAGAGATCTAAATCTTTTATTTTTATACTATAAATTGATTTCCCTCTATTTGTCGAATTTCAGCGAAACCCGTAATTTGTGGTGCGAATCTTGTGTTATAACGGCCATTATCTTTGAATCTCCTTGCTCTTATACATCAATTCAGTAAGTTAACACTCTCTCTTTAAGTTTGGAGATCCCCATCCATGTTTTAAGAGTACAAAATTAGAATTCCTTCATTATACCAAAATCTGTCTGTTTTTCGTTTACGTAAAGATCCATCTTTTTAAACAATTTTGGTTCATTAACCCTCAAAGGTTCATTTATAAAACTTGTTCCTTATTGAGTTGAGTATATTTCTGGAAAATTTTATGATTTTTAGAACTCGTATCAAAAAGTTATGAGATCTGCTTTATCGAAAGGCCGAAATCTCTTTTTGCTAAAATATGAGAAATGATAGTGTTTTCTGAAATCCACATTTTTGAAGGTCTTAAGTATCTCAAAGCCAAATGGTTTCTTCATGAAAAATATTTATCTATGTGTTATCTACCTTGTGGTAAAATTTTAGAATTTTTGGTCGCGAATTACTATTTTTAAAACATGTTGAAAATTATAGAGTCACTATTGAATTTCTGGCAGAATACATGTTCTGTAAAGAACTCTATTTTTGAACTGTTTCCATACCTTATTTTGAAAAGTGTAAAACATGAAACTTGTTCTACTATGTGTTGAGTATCTACAGTTTGAATTTCATAGCAATCATCTTTTATATGAATTTTTAAACTGACTTGGCGTAAACTGCGACGTTGGACTTGATTTTTGGTCCAAATAAAAAATTGTTGGATTTTGAGATCCATGAAATGATATTTTCATATTTATGAGATATTGATATGGGAGTTAAATGTTGAAATGATATTTGGCATTATTGAATGCCCTTGTTATGAGGTTACTCCCTTGAGATTGTTGAAAACTCTTTTAAAGAGGATATTATGTGGAGATTTGTAAATAACTCTTTTATGTGGATATTATGTGGAGATTTGTGAATAACTCTTTTAAATCCATTGTGCACTATTAACTTGAGTAAGATGTCATACTTGATAGAGGGCTAATGCACTAGGGATGTGTCTTGCGGGGCCTCCTCCTCTAAATATGCCAAGACGGCATTGTTGATAAATTGTGCCAAAACGGCGTTATTGCATGTATGAGTCTATACTCTTGGGTGTGTCCGTGATGGGTTACCCAAGGCTCCGGAGTGTGTCTGTATTTGAGTCCGCTGCATGCTGATCATTACTTATGATCGATATGATATGATATGTGATAATGGCCAAAATTGACCATTATTTTCAATCTATTTCCGTGTCTAAACATGGGCATTTGATCGCATTCCGTCTTATTTAAATAAGAAAGCAGTTGAATTTGACAGATATTTGCAAGTTGTATAAATAATAAACTGGTATTGAAAATACAAAAATATTGTTATTTTTATTAAATTTGTGTTAAAAAATCCAAAAATATTATAAAATATTAAAAATTCCACATTTGAGAATTATGGTTTGGTGGTATCTATTCGGTGGAACACGGGCTATTAAAGAGAACACAAGCCAAATAATCAATTGGAAGAAATATCAATTTTTTTTACTTATACATACTAGTATTTATTTTTGCTTATATATTTAATACATATATAAAAAAAAAAAAAGAGAAAGAAATCAATTAATTAAATTAATGTGGTACAGGTGGGACCCACAAGCTTTCTTCCCCAATTTGCAAATCCAATTGGAACGGGAACACAACAAATCGGCATCCCCACCTCCAACCTCATTCCAGCAAGCTCCGATCAGCCACCAACTACCTGCGCGCAGCTCCGGTCGTCTTCTCGAATACTCCGGCGAGCTCATTCCTCCGATTCCGGCAGCCCCGAAGCTCCAGAAAACCCCAAATTGCTCCGGTCACCTTCTCTGTTGTTCCGGCGAAGACCACCACAGTCCAAATCCGGCGAAAGCTTCAGGCACACCGCCATCCCCCATCGACGACGCCAACAACTCCGGCCGCTGCTCTCCACTCCAACTCCGACCAGCAACCGAGCTCCGGCGACTCCTCAAGATTCCAGATCCGGCAGCCCCTGGCCAAGAGATACGACGCTATACTCCAACAGCTACGACGCCAAGCCGGCGTCGTCCCTTCAAGAAAATGGCCAGCGTCGTCCCGAGTGTAGCGCCGTAGCATCGTCCCGCCAGCAGCCTCCAACGAGTCTAGCGTCGTCCGAAAGAGTTCGGCGTCGTCCGATTTCCTTTGTTTGGCGTCGTCCAACAAAACGAGGGAAGAAAGGAGTTTGAATGAGGAAAGAGTAATGTCACGTGAGACCCATCCCCATCTTCATTTCAAATTCACCATGTGGCATATAACTCGGGAAGTCCTGGGATCTGAGGTCCGCTGTGCAAAATAGTTTTGCCTTATTCCCTGGACTTCGAAGACCTGCCCCCTCCTGCGCGACTTGCTGAATGCTTGTACAAGAAAATACGACGCAGTCCAAGAAAATTGCTTGGCGTCGGAGCAAAATGAGGATAGCGTCGTAATGGCCCAATGGGCCTAGGGTTTTTCTCCATCCACTATAAATAGCTGCTTCATTTCCCTTGAACAGTAGCTCCCATTTTCTCCAAACAGTGCCCAGGTGCTGTTGGTGGGATGCTCACAACAAAAAAAAGGAAGAAGAAAATTCTAGACAGTTAGTCTAGTTTATTTTTTTATGCAATGTAGACTTAGATTGTAGTTTAGTTTTAGCTTACAATATCTAATAGCTTAGTGTAGCTAGATTTTAAATTATTTTTTTGTGGCTTTCAGTTTGTTTTGGAGTTTGATTTACTCAAATAATGAATATAGTTGAACCATTATTTTCTTTTGCTTCCATAAAGCTATGCAAGAAAAGTATCAAAAAAGAAATCTGTTATGGATTTTAAATCCATGGGTACTGTACGCTTTGGCTTTGCATTTTGGGTCATTTGACCAATTTTTTTATTTTTTTTTTAGTTTTAGTTAGGTTTTATGGCTTTCCTTGTTTTAATAAAATGCTCATCACTTGATATTCATCCCATGGAATATCTATTAGTGTAGGTTTTGTTTTTATTTTAATTTCTTAGTTTAGTTTATTTTTTTATGCTAGGTGGTGCTTGTAATGTTTCTTAGATATCCTGTTTTCAATTTTTTTATTACTTTATTTTATTTTCTTAGTTCTAGTTTTATAGATCTAAAATGTGGATGATATTATTGTGTTTGTGTATATTCTTAAGTTTGAGGGAATTTTGGGAAATTTTTGGCATATACCACATTCGGGGCACGTATAGTGTCACGATATAATGGGTTAATACCAAACAATGGACCATAAAATCCGAAAAATAGGGTTTGCAATCGCATAGATTGCATTACCCGACCAACACTTATGTTCTGGGCTAGCTACGACGCTAACCAAAGTTAGCGCCGTAGGTGAGGTTTTATGTCGTAGTTGCTTCGGACTTAAGCAAAAATTTGTACTACGACGCTAAGCTTACGACGCTATCCAAGTATAGCGTCGTAGTTTTTGTCTAGGGTCGTAGAACCCCAAAATACTTCTTTTCTTACAAAAAACCACCTACGACGCTACACCCACGACGCTATCCTAGGATAGCGTCGTGATTTAGTGTATAGCGTCGTAGCATCACTACTTTTTCAAAACCATCTCTTCTTACTAGGACGCTGAACCCTACGACGCTAACCTAGGTTAACGGCGTAGTGCTTGCTTAGTGTCGTAGTCCCCCATTTTCTAAACTTCCATACGACGCTATCCTCACGACGCTATTCTAGGATAGCGTCGTAATCATATGTAGCATCGTACATAACCCTTTAAACCCAAAATTTTCATCTCTTTTACTAATCCATGACGACGCTAACCTCACGACGCTATCCTAGGATAGCGTCGTAACATCTGTCTAGCGTCGTAATTGGCATCTTCACGCCAAATTTTCCATTTCTCCATTTTTCTCACTTAATTAATTGAACCTTTATATTAATATTTTGAGGTTGAAATCCAATGATCTCAACCCATGATTAATTTGATATAAAGAACTTTGTTCAATATTCCATTAAAAGATTTTTATACAAAATTAAACTCTAATGATCTAAGTATGTAATCCGGACTGTAATTAATTAATTAATTATAGAATGAGTGATTATTTATATATAAAGAGTAATTATAGATTTATTTCCATAACCTTGGATGAGAAACCAATGTCTCTCATACAAGATGACCCAAAAATATTTTCTTTTATTTATTTTGTCTTTACTCGTGTTGTGTGAAACAGCTAGTAAGAGATATGACAGACTAATGTTGGCGGGTATTCCCACACGGATAAACTAGCTCGTGGTCTGTATATTAATTACTAGATGTTATTTTGCATGGTCCGGATAGTGGTCGGTGGAAGCCTTGGCGGTTCGTCCATCCGGGATTATAATAGCTGCTCAGCTGACTCATATCCGGATACAGTTTATTTTTCTTCATCTTAATTTCAAACCCGAATCTCAAACTGTGCCAACACTAGACGATATAGGTCAATGTTGTCTAGTAATTAAGACAGCGAAAGAACATGTAGGTTTTTCTCTGATTCACAGATAGTAAGGGTCTGAATGATAGCGACCACTGTCATTTAAGGTCTTATGCTGTCTAAAACCGTTCCACCTGGAATAGTTGGGACCTGGATAGCAGATGTTTGCAGTCCGGATAACCCCAGCTATTTCAGTCATCTTTTTAGCCAAATAAATTCTTCTCATCTTCGGCTATCTCACCTCTGTGTACCAACTTCTGTCTAAACCCACGTTATATTTTGGGTTATTTAATTTTACACTTCTTTATAAAATTATGCATGATATTATTATGTAGATATTGTGGTCAATATTATTTTGGGATCCTTCCCTTGGACATAGAAGTCTTGATTTTTAATCAGATGTCTCACAATAAATTTCCAACAAAAATTCATTTATAAAATCCGGATCTGAGTAAGGGATAAATTCCACAGTTATGACTAATTCATATCTGACTGGGGGTTGATTTTGGGAAATTAGAAGCAGAGTCAGCGATTAGGTCTCTCCTAGACTGAAAGGATCTGTGTTTTAATTGAGAGTCTAGTACCTGTTTAGGGAATGATTTTCAAACATCTATTATTTTTCCAAAATCACTGTGTGTTGGGAATCTGGGATTAAATACTACACCGAGATGGGGTCCACTTGGATTCAAATACAGTGTAATAGATAACGCTAGAGGAACAATACTCATGCCTTGGGGTATTTTCTAAGATAGGGTTGAGATCCTTTCAACTGCTATCCTCTTCTGCCAAAGCCTATTTTTGAGTCCTGATTGAGTGCATCCGGAACGAACCAATTTATTAGTTCGTTTCATTAGTTTGTATCTCATAACCACCCGAAGGGAAGTGAACACTGCGAGTATTTCACCGAGATTAGGGAATTCTTGATCCACACCCGGTCATTTTGACTGGGGGCTTTCTTTTACTACCAGGGCCAAACTTTCAAAAACCTCCGAGTGATAGGATTTTAAATGCTTTCTTTATCGCTTTCTTTTAAATGCTTTCGTTAGAGGTCACTCGGTTGTATTGAGAGTTGTGTAACTGCTACTAGGACTGATAGTTAAGGGATAGTTCAGGCTTGATTAGAATCTTTGGGTGTGACATGGGGGAATGATAGCAGTACTTGGCATTTCAACTAATGATTTGTCGGGTGTTGCTTGTCGACCACAGATAGATGACATACCTCTGCGCAGGGGCAGTTGTGTATCTGTGGTATCTTAGATTTTGATTTCTTAAGAGCATGTAAATTCTTACTGTAAGTACCTGTCTGTTAAAGGGAACACAGTCTAGAAAGCATGAGAGTTAGCTATCTGAAAGGATTATCCCAAGCTAAGATCTGTGTATTAAAATGGAAGTTTAACTGTGTTTCATCTGAATCTTGTCCAATCTTTATTCTTTTCTTCCTGTCCCTTCTGTCTCAATTTAAATCTGCTTTCCTAGATTAATGATAGATAGCTTAGTATAATTTCATTCCTTTCTTAGAATAATTTTAATTGCTTTCTTAGAATAAATTTATCTGCTTTTATAGAATAAATTTAATTTGCTTTCTAAAATAATTTTAATTGCTTTCATAGCTTAATTTAAATTATGTCAAGTAGCTGATAGTTAAAAACACAAACTTGAATTGAGTAGCCGAGTGGAAAATCTTACAAAACGACGTGGGTCCTGCTTCCATCGCACATCCTCCAGTGAACGATCCGGTACTTACTATAAATACTGCAATTTTTGACTCCGTGCGCTTTCGGGGGCACAGTTTCTTAACACGAGTAAATAAAAACGTGACAACCTATTAATATATCCTTAATCCCAACTCCATCATCATAAATTGGTTTCATTGAATAATAAATCAAACCGGGATTAATATCTTTTTAAGAAAATACTCGTGTGGGAAAATTTGTCAAAAGTTTCATGGCGCCGTTGCCGGGGAGAATGCAGCGTCGTTTTATTAAGAGAATTACACTCCTGATTACTCATAGTTAGTTTAGTGTATTTATTTCAGAACAGAGAAGTACCTTCAAATCAATTAAACATTTAGAGTACTTAGAGTACTAAGACTCTAAATGTGAGGATGTGGATTTGAGGGGAAAACCTAACCAATTTGGTATTTTTGTTTGCAGGAATCATGGAGCCACCAAAATTGGTGTAAGGAGTTAAATGGGGAGAAGTGTAGTAGTGGAACTACACTAATTTGCAATTGTAAATTGCAAAACTCGTGAGACTCACGTGTTTGTCATCTACACCACCTCCGGACCACGAAGCTCCACCGCTGCTCCATCGCCCATCCATCTCATTACCACCACAGCTCTGAGGAAACCCTCATCACTGGTGAAACAACAAATGGAGCAGCAGACCTCCGGACTACCATTTGCTCACCACCATCGGACAAGCTACGGCCACCATCTCACTTGCCGTCGCCCCTGTTCCGACTGAGCATCTAAACAGGTTCCCGGTTGGATTAGTTCTGTAATTGACCGAAGATTATATCCGGAATTTAAAAAAAAAAATTAAAATCCGGAATAATTTTCACAAGCACAGAATTAATCCAACCTAAATTTCTGCAAGTCAAAATCATATATACATATATATTTATATATATATATATACATCTTGTGCATATTATATTAAATAATTTGGGTATTAATCAATTAACTCACATTTAGAGTACTAAGACTCTAAATGTGAGGATGTTGATATTTTTGAGAAAAACCTGATAACTTCTTCTGTGTTTCCTTTGCAGGAATTTGTGGAACTACCAAAAAGAAAATTAAAGCTTCAAAAAGGTTCCCGGTTGGATCGATTCTGTAATTAATTGAAAGTATTCTTGGAATTTAAAGCAATTTAAAATCCGGAATAACTTTTATAAGAACAGAATTAATCCAACTTAATTTATGCAAGTAAATATAGTAGATTAAATTGTATAAAATCCAAAAATATGATCGACCAATTTTGATGAAAATCAGAATTCTTCTAAATATTGGGCATTGAACAATCCCCTTGTTCGATGAACCAAACGATCACATATAGCCAAAATCGTCGACCACTTCATTGGTTTGACGAAAAAGGCTATCGGAATTATGTTCCAAGGTTTTGAGTAAATTTTTTTCCCCTCCCTCCCTCCTCTTTCATTTTCTTTCGATTTCAATAATTCGTTTGAGTAGGAATTGGTTAACTCACATTTAGAGCAAGGCTCAAAATGTGAGGATTTGGTTCTTCACTTAAATATTTCTAAAAAAAAAATGTGTTTTGTTATTTTTATTATTTTATAGTTATAAACCCAGTACAAAACATGCATAACTCTGTCTAAGAATTCACATATTTGATTTTGGTTTATGATTAAATTTTTAAACTTTTAAATTGGGATAATATAATTGAAGACATGCATGAAACGAGAGGTTTTGAGCTATAAAAATTTAATGATACAATCATCTTGTTGGGTAATGAATTTTCATGTTGAGAATTTAATTGAATAGATTGTAAGAATTTTTCAAAGATTATATTTATGAATATTGTATGACATGAATCAACCATTCCATGTGAGATTTGAGTCATGAGTCACTATTACTCATTTTTTCTTTGATTGTGTGAAAATCATTTTAATTAAAGGACACTAGAACTTGCAATTGAAACCTATTCAAGACCATGCCATATTCAAAAAAATCGAGCATATGATCGAGGCACCTAGAAAACCAAAATTTTGGCCTTCTTTTGAAATCCAAACCCGAAAATATTTTCCCTTTAGGATTAACCACTTTGAGCCTTTAAGCCTAATTTTTCTTTGAAGCCCTCTATATTATTCTTAGCCTTGCAAAAAGATCAAGAAAATTTAAACCCAAGTGTGCAAGAATAAATTTTATCAGGGCATTACAAACTATGATCATCAATACATCAAATCGGTATTCAAAAATCCGATCCAAAAAAAAAAAGAAAAAGAAAAAAGAAAAAGAGAAATGTTGAGTTCAATTCAACAAAAATAAATTGCAGATGACAAAGCAATTAGACATAGTCTAAATGTCATGCAATAGAAAAACAAAAGGAAATTATTGATGATCATAAATTTAAAAAAAAATGCCATGTTATGATAATATTAATTCTTGCCACTTCTTAGCCCAATAATTCTCCTTCATACCAAATGTTACAACCGTATGCCCCATTATAACCATTAAATAAGACCTCAGGATCCCGATTTGAAGAAATGAGCCGGTGACGAGTTGGTCCAATTGCAAGCTTATGGGATAATTTAATTAAATTTGATTATGAGCGATAATGATAAAACCCCAATTTTGAGAGTGAGTGAAATTTCCGCATCTACTATATGTGAGGCTCCGATTTGATTTTTATGTTCATGTCATGCTTTAATTATATAATTAAATCAATGAATTTTTCTAAACATGATGTTCATGAAGAATTAACAATATTGACTGATTTGTATGTCTGATTAAGTGAGAAGTATCATTCTATTAAACACTGCAATCAAGAGAATTTAATACTTGTAGTTTTTTATTGTCTTATCCCAACATAAAAAGAATGAAATTTCTGAAGCCACGAAAATAGGTTGAATTGCAGAGTCTATGTTCTTAGAAACACTGACTCTGACTGCTCGGGACGATCAGTATTAAATGTGAGGATGTTGATAATGGCCAAAATTGACCATTATTTTGAATCTATTTCCGTATCTAAACATGGGCATTTGATTGCATTCCGTCTTATTTAAATAAGAAAGCAGTTGAATTTGACAGATATTTGCAAGTTTGTATAAATAATAAACTGGTATTGAAAATACAAAAATATTGTTATTTTTATTAAATTTGTGTTAAAAAATCCAAAAATATTATAAAATATTAAAAATTCTACATTTGAGAATTATGGCTTGGTGGTATCTATTCGGTGGAACACGGGTCTATTAAAGAGAACACAAGCCAAATAATCAATTGGAAGAAATATCTATTTTTTTACTTATACATACTAGTATTTATTTTTGCTTATATATTTAATACATATATAAAAAAAAGAGAAAGAAATCAATTAATTAAATTAATGTGGTACAGGTGGGACCCACAAGCTTTCTTCCCCAATTTGCAAATCCAATTGGAACGGGAACACAACAAATCGGCATCCCCACCTCCAACCTCATTCCAGCAAGCTCCGATCAGCCACCAACTACCTGCGCGCAGCTCCGGTCGTCTTCTCGAATACTCCGGCGAGCTCATTCCTCCGATTCCGGCAGCCCCGAAGCTCCAGAAAACCCCAAATTGCTCCGGTCACTTTCTCTGTTGTTCCGGCGAAGACCACCACACCACAGGCCGTTGCTCCCTTCTCCACCCCCAACCCCAGCCGCTGGTCTCTCCGACGAAACCCGCAGCACCTCCAGCCGCTGCCTTCATCTTCCCCAGTCCAAATCCGGCGAAAGCTTCAGGCACACCGCCATCCCCCATCGACGACGCCAACAACTCCGGCCGCTGCTCTCCACTCCAACTCCGACCAGCAACCGAGCTCCGGCGACTCCTCAAGATTCCAGATCCGGCAGCCCCTGGCCAAGAGATACGACGCTATACTCCAACAGCTACGACGCCAAGCCGGCGTCGTCCCTTCAAGAAAATGGCCAGCGTCGTCCCGAGTGTAGCGCCGTAGCATCGTCCCGCCAGCAGCCTCCAACGAGTCTAGCGTCGTCCGAAAGAGTTCGGCGTCGTCCGATTTCCTTTGTTTGGCGTCGTCCAGCAAAAAGAGGGAAGAAAGGAGTTTGAATGAGGAAAGAGTAATGTCACGTGAGACCCATCCCCATCTTCATTTCAAATTCACCATGTGGCATATAACTCGGGAAGTCCTGGGATCTGAGGTCCGCTGTGCAAAATAGTTTTGCCTTATTCCCTGGACTTCGAAGACCTGCCCCCTCCTGCGCGACTTGCTGAATGCTTGCACAAGAAAATACGACGCAGTCCAAGAAAATTGCTTGGCGTCCTAGCAAAATGAGGATAGCGTCGTAATGGCCCAATGGGCCTAGGGTTTTTCTCCATCCTCTATAAATAGCTGCATCATTTCCCTTGAACAGTAGCTCCCATTTTTTCCAAACAGTGCCCAGGTGCTGTTGGTGGGATGCTCACAACAAAAAAAAAAGGAAGAAGAAAATTCTAGACAGTTAGTCTAGTTTATTTTTTTATGCAATGTAGACTTAGATTGTAGTTTAGTTTTAGCTTACAATATGTAATAGCTTAGTGTAGCTAGATTTTAAATTATTTTTTTTGTGGCTTTCAGTTTGTTTTGGAGTTTGATTTACTCAAATAATGAGTATAGTTGAACCATTAGTTTCTTTTGCTTCCATAAAGCTATGCAAGAAAAGTATCAAAAAAGAAATCTGTTATGGATTTTAAATCCATGGGTACTGTACTGCTTTGGTTTTGCATTTTGGGTCATTTGACCAATTTTTTTATTTTTTTTTAGTTTTAGTTAGGTTTTATGGCTTTCCTTGTTTTAATAAAATGCTCATCAATTGATATTCATCCCATGGAAGATCTATTAGTGTAGGTTTTGTTTTTATTTTAATTTCTTAGTTTAGTTTATTTTTTTTATGCTAGGTGGTGCTTGTAATGTTTCTTAGATATCCTGTTTTCAATTTTTTTATTACTTTATTTTATTTTCTTAGTTCTAGTTTTATAGATCTAAAATGTGGATGATATTATTGTCTTTGTGTATATTCTTAAGTTTGAGGAAATTTTGGGAAATTTTTGACATATACCACATTCGGGACACGCATAGTGTCACGATATAATGGGTTAATACCAAACAATGGACCATAAAATCCGAAAAATCGGGTTTGCAATCGCATAGATTGCATTACCCGACCAACACTTCTGTTCTGGGCTAGCTACGACGCTAATCGCCCTACGACGCTAACCAAAGTTAGCGCCGTAGGTGAGGTTTTACGTCGTAGTTGCTTCGGACTTAAGCAAAAATTTGTACTACGACGCTAAGCTTACGACGCTATCCAAGTATAGCGTATGGATAGCGTCGTAGTTTTTGTCTAGGGTCGTAGAACCCCAAAATACTTCTTTTCTTACAAAAAACCACCTACGACGCTACACCCACGACGCTATCCTAGGATAGCGTCGTAATTTAGTGTATAGCGTCGTGGCATCCCTACTTTTTCAAAACCATCTCTTCTTACTACGACGTTGAACCCTACGACGCTAACCTAGGTTAACGGCGTAGTGCTTGCTTAGTGTCGTAGTCCCCCATTTTCTAAACTTCCATACGACGCTATCCTCACGACGCTATTCTAGGATAGCGTCGTAATCATATGTAGCGTCGTACATAACCCTTTAAACCCAAAATTGTCATTTCTTTTACCGATCCATGACGACGCTAACCTCACGACGCTATCCTAGGATAGCGTCGTAACATCTGTCTAGCGCCGTAATTGGCATCTTCACGCCAAATTTTCCATTTCTCCATTTTTCTCACTTAATTAATTGAACCTTTATATTAATATTTTGAGGTTGAAATCCAATGATCTCAACCCATGATTAATTTGATATAAAGAACTTTGTTCAATATTCCATTAAAAGATTTTTATACAAAATTAAACTCTAATGATCTAAGTATGTAATCCGGACTGTAATTAATTAATTAATTATGGAATGAGTGATTATTTAGATATAAAGAGTAATTATGGATTTATTTCCATAACCTTGGATGAGAAACCAATGTCTCTCATACAAGATGACCTAAAAATATTTTCTTTTATTTATTTTGTCTTTACTCGTGTTGTGTGAAACAAATAGTTAGAGATATGACAGACTAATATTGGCGGGTATTCCCACATGGATAAACTAGCTCGTGGTCTGTATATTAATTACTAGATGTTATTTTGCATGGTCCGGATAGTGGTCGGTGGAAGCCTTGGCGGTTCGTCCATCCGGGATTATAATAGCTGCTCAACTGACTCCTATCCGGATACAGTTTATTTTTCTTCATCTTAATTTCAAACCCGAATCTCAAACTGTGCCAACACTAGACGATATAGGTCAATGTTGTCTAGTAATTAAGACAGCGAAAGAACATGTAGGTTTTTCTCTGATTCACAGATAGTAAGGGTCTGAATGATAGCGACCACTGTCATTTAAGGTCTTATGCTATCTAAAACCGTTCCACCTGGAATAGTTGGGACCTGGATAGCAGATGTTTGCAGTCCGGATAACCCCAGCTATTTCAGTAATCTTTTTAGCCAAATAAATTCTTCTCATCTTCGGCTATCTCACCTCTGTGTACCAACTTCTGTCTAAACCCACCTTATATTTTGGGTTATTTAATTTTACACTTCTTTATAAAATTATGCATGATATTATTATGTAGATATTGTGGTCAATATTATTTTGGGATCCTTCCCTTGGACATAGAAGTCTTGATTTTTAATCAGATGTCTCACAATAAATTTCCAACAAAAATTCATTTATAAAATCCAGATCTGAGTAAGGGATAAATTCCACAGTTATGACTAATTCATATCTGACTGGTGGTTGATTTTGGAAAATTAGAAGCAGAGTCAGCGATTAGGTCTCTCCTAGACTGAAAGGATCTGTGTTTTAATTGAGAGTCTAGTACCTGTTTAGGGAATGATTTTCAAACATCTATTATTTTTCCAAAATCACTGTGTGTTGGGAATCTGGGATTAAATACTACACCGAGATGGGGTCCACTTGGATTCAAATACAGTGTAGTAGATAACGCTAGAGGAACAATACTCAGGCCTTGGGTATTTTCTAAGATAGGGTTGAGTTCCTTTCAACTGCTATCATCTTCTGCCAAAGCCTATTTTTGAGTCCTGAGTGAGTGCATCCGGAACGAACCAATTTATTAGTTCGTTTCATTAGTTTGTATCTCATAACCACCCGAAGGGAAGTGAACACTGCGAGCATTTCACCGAGATTAGGGAATTCTTGATCCACACCCGGTCATTTTGACTGGGGGCTTTCTTTTACTACCAGGGTCAAACTTTCAAAAACCTCTGAGTGATAGGATTTTAAATGCTTTCTTTATCGCTTTCTTTTAAATGCTTTTGTTAGAGGTCACTCGGTTGTATTGAGAGTTGTGTAACTGCTAGTAGGACTGATAGTTAAGGGATAGTTCAGGCTTGATTAGAATCTTTGGGTGTGACATGGGGGAATGATAGCAGTACTTGGCATTTCAACTAATGATTTGTCGGGTGTTGCTTGTCCACCACAGATAGATGACATACCTCTGCGCAGGGGCAGTTGTGTATCTGTGGTATCTTAGATTTTGATTTCTTAAGAGCATGTAAATTCTTACTGTAAGTACCTGTCTGTTAAAGGGAACACAGTCTAGAAAGCATGAGAGTTAGCTATCTGAAAGGATTATCCCAAGCTAAGATCTGTGTATTAAAATGGAAGTTTAACTGTGTTTCATCTGAATCTTGTCCAATCTTTATTCTTTTCTTCCTGTCCCTTCTGTCTCAATTTAAATCTGCTTTCCTAGATTAATGATAGATAGCTTAGTATAATTTCATTCCTTTCTTAGAATAATTTTAATTGCTTTCTTAGAATAAATTTATCTGCTTTTATAGAATAAATTTAATTTGCTTTCTAAAATAATTTTAATTGCTTTCATAGCTTAATTTAAATTATGTCAAATAGCTGATAGTTAAAAACACAAACTTGAATTGAGTAGCCGAGTGGAAAATCTTACAAAACGACGTGGGCCCTGCTTCCATCGCACATCCTCCAGTGAACGATCCGGTACTTACTATAAATACTGCAATTTTTGACTCCGTGCGCTTTCGGGGGCACAGTTTCTTAACACGAGTAAATAAAAACGTGACAACCTATTAATATATCCTTAATCCCAACTCCATCATCATAAATTGGTTTCATTGAATAATAAATCAAACCGGGATTAATATCTTTTTAAGAAAATACTCGTGTGGGAAAATTTGTCAAAAGTTTCATGGTGCCGTTGCCGGGGAGCATGCAACGTCGTTTTATTAAGAGAATTACACTCCTGATTACTCATAGTTAGTTTAGTGTATTTATTTCAGAACAGAGAAGTACCTTCAAATCAATTAAACATTTAGAGTACTTAGAGTACTAAGACTCTAAATGTGAGGATGTAGATTTGAGGGGAAAACCTAACCAATTTGGTATTTTTGTTTGCAGGAATCATGGAGCCACCAAAATTGGTGTAAGGAGTTAAATGGGGAGAAGTGTAGTAGTGGAACTACACTAATTTGCAATTGTAAATTGCAAAACACGTGAGACTCACGTGTTTGTCATCTACACCACCTCCGGACCACGAAGCTCCACCGCTGCTCCATCGCCCATCCATCTCATTACCACCACTGCTCTGAGGAAACCCTCATCACTGGTGAAACAACAAATGGAGCAGCAGACCTCCGGACTACCATTTGCTCACCACCATCGGACAAGCTACGGCCACCATCTCACTTGCCGTCGCCCCTGTTCCGACTGAGCATCTAAACAGGTTCCCGGTTGGATTAGTTCTGTAATTGACCGAAGATTATATCCGGAATTTAAAAAAAAAATTAAAATCCGGAATAATTTTCACAAGCACAGAATTAATCCAACCTAAATTTCTGCAAGTCAAAATCATATAGACATATATATTTATATATATATATATATCTTGTGCATATTATATTAAATAATTTGGGTATTAATCAATTAACTCACATTTAGAGTACTAAGACTCTAAATGTGAGGATGTTGATATTTTTGAGAAAAACCTGATAACTTCTTCTGTGTTTCCTTTGCAGAATTTGTGGAACTACCAAAAAGAAAATTAAAGCTTCAAAAAGGTTCCCGGTTGGATCGATTCTGTAATTAATTGAAAGTATTCTTGGAATTTAAAGCAATTTAAAATCCAGAATAACTTTTATAAGAACAGAATTAATCCAACCTAATTTATGCAAGTAAATATAGTAGATTAAATTTTATAAAATCCAAAAATGTGATCGACCAATTTTGATGAAAATCAGAATTCTTCTAAGTATTGGACATTGAACAATCCCCTTGTTCGATGAACCAAACGATCACATATATACAAGAAATCAACACTAAGGATTATAGCACCTCAAGGAGAGGTATATCATTGTTGTTTCATGTCAACTAATCTGCTTTCTGTGACTGTCACTCAGTCATTCTACAAATTATATTTGTGTTTTGAGTTAATCGAGATAAATTTGATAGCATAAGAAAAAATAATAAATAAAAAATCAAGAATCATATGAACAAACCGACAGAGATTCATTGTTTGCTGTTAGATGGCCTCTATGATTGCATTGAAGTTTCAGCCAAATATACATTGTTTTATTTGATTTTAATCCGCATCATTCATCTCTGTATGACTAAAAATTTATTTTTGTATAATTTTATTATGTTCTGTTTGTTGCATACAAATAGGGCTTCATTTATTTCTTTCTCCACCCAATTTTTTTTTACTAAGTTGAAACAAATTGAAGAACTGTAAAATTGATGCTACACTGGAATCCCATTCAAAATTCATTGCAAACTGTCTAATCTCCCCCCCCCCCCCCCCCCCCCCAATAGCTTATATATATATTTATATATTATTTTTTGGAGTATATATTAAAAAAAATTCATTTTTGTAAATTATCTTACATCAATTTATTTTGCATCCAGGCTTGGATGGCTTCTCAAATTCATCAGCCACTCCGTCATTTCTGGTTTTACAACAGCTTCGGCCATCGTTAATGCATTGTCTCAGGCAAAATACTTTTTGGGGTATGATATAAAACGCAGCAGCAAAATCATTCCATTGGCAGAGAGCATTATTCGAGGAATAGATAAGGCAAGTTGCTGCTCAAGTTTTACAAGCACTATCAAGTTTCCGACGTTCATGTTTGTAAAAATGCAATGGTCATACCATGCTTTAATGAATTGCTAACATTATTTACATGCAAGCTCTCTGAGTCTCTGGTATATTTCCTGCATTTTGGTTTTTATCAGATTAAATTGGTCTTAGGGAATTATGACATTTTATTTACATCTTAAGTGAGAATGATGTACCGGATAAGCTCTGCGAAATCTAATGTCTTGACCGCAGAAACATGCAACCACAAGCATTTTTTAGTGCATGGCTCTTTGTCCTCTATGAAATTATTTTATCTCCACATTATTGAGTTTTATTTCACTATGGTCGGAGAATACAATGTAAGAGTATATGATGCAATTCATTGATCATATATAGTTTTGTTCCATTTTAATATTGAATTAATATGTCTCATCTGGTCAAATATCTGGCTTTTAGTTTTTATCTTTTCATATCTATATGCTTTGATTGGTCATTGTTGCCAGGAAAATCCAGGAAATCTGTGTTTTTTACGAGCATCAGGCCCCCTTACAGCTGTAGTCTTGGTTACAGCATTTGTAAAAGTATTCAACCCATCTTCAATTTCATTGGTGAGGACTGCATGAATTGATAATTAATAGCCAAACGTTAGAGAACTGTTAAAACAGTATTAGAAGAATCAACTACTGTCTTCAATTCTATTTAGCTACTTGAAATATTTTTTCCCTGCTGTTTTAGGTTGGTAAAATACCCTAGCCAAGTTTCTTCATCCCAAAGAAATTTGAGTATGCAGAGCCTTTCCTTTCTACAACAGTTCTCATCACTGGTGTAGCTATTTTGGTGAGCGGAAAAATCATTAAACCTCCAATTATTACCTTTTTCTTTTTTTTTTTGGCAACATCTTCTGTTGTCATGTTTTATTTGTAAGATATACTATCCTTTGTGTGTGCAAAATCATATGAATACCTTTTGTGCAGGAACGTGTAGGGATTGCGAATGCACTTGCAGCAAAGAATGGATATGAGCTGGATTCCAACCAAGAGGTCCGTCTTTTGCTGTTCTAAACTCTACTGTGGTTATGTTGCCTTGTTGGTATCATTCTTGATTTCATGGAAACTTTCTTTCTCACCCCCTCCTCTGTCTTTAATTCATCTATGCATCATTTTCGCTGCTTCTGGAAATGAAGTCATTGTTCCATGCAATGTTTATTTTCCTGTTATTTTCTGTTGATGGATGGTACTTCAATTGTTTTCATCTTGCATTGTAAAAAATGATGTAACTGATTTAACTGAAGTCAGTAATGAATCAACTCCGTATAATACAGTTGGTGGGTCTTTGACTTCATCCCATCCCACTCGCCCCCCTTTGGTTAATTTCTCTCACCGAATGGTTGTAATAGCCATTTTTTGTATTACAGATTCCTTGAAAATATTAGAATCTGATCCTTATATCGCTATTGATTGTTTTAATGGTTTCTTTCTCGAGGAATGGAGTTTTGGGTAGGTCTGTTGATAATGGCCAAACTTGACCATTATTTTCAATCTATTTCCGTGTCTAATACGGACATTTGATCGCATTCTGGTCTTATTTAAATAAGAAAGCAGTTGAATTTGACAGATATATGCAAGTTTGTATAAATAATAAGCTGGTACTGAAAAATACAAAAATATTGTTATTTTCATTAAATTCATATTAAAAAATCCAAAAACATGATAAAATATTAAAAATCCCACATTTGATAATTATGGTTTGTAGTGTTTGTTCGATGGAACATGGGTCCATTAAACGGAATACAAGCTAAATAATCAATTGGAAATAAATATACTTATTTATATTATTTTATATTTTGATTTATATATTTATAATTTTTTATGTTTATTTTTATTTCTGTTTTCTGATATAATTAAGAATTAATTGGTCCACTAATACTTTTAATTTTAATTGCAGGTGATTGGGCTCATACCCAATTTAAATTAATTTGGTCCAAGAGTCCAGTCCAAAATGAATCCAGCCCACCAATTTCAGTATGTTCCAATTTGATTAGCCCAATACCAACAATGATTTTGGCCCAGCAGCTAAAATTCTCCAGGCCCAATCACCCCAAACCCAATACATTCACCCTAACCCTTCGCCGGCGCCGCCACCGCCGCCGGCGAAATTCCGGCAACACCCTCAACAGCCCCCATCTTCCTCATCCCTCCTCCAGTCCGCGTCCTCCCCCTCATCCATCTCTGCCGTCGCACCACCACCATCACCCCCAAAAAATCCGACAGCGCACACGCCTTTGACTGCTCAGCCTCCAGATTCCAGTCACCATCGAGCACCGCCGCTCGCCACCCTCATAGCAGCAGCCGTCGCCGCCCCTCTCTTCCATCCCCCGGCACCTCTTCATCGCGCCACCACAGTGCAACAGGAGCGCAGCCCCTTCTTCCTCAGGCAGCCGCCCCTCACCCACCACCATTTTCACCCTCCTCCGGCCAACACCCGCGGCCACCACCATCCACTTTCATCCCCTGCCTCCATTTCTGCCGCAGCGCCGCCGCATCACCACCTACCTTCGACAACCCCTCCGGCGAGATCCGCCGCCAGCGCCTTCGCTCCCTCCGCTCGATTCCGCCACCCCAGCGCCTCGGCCAGCCATCCTACCGCCCCATCTCTGCCTCCAACTCGCGTCCAGCCACCACCACAGATCCTGCCCCCTTCCTCCGCTGCCTCAGCCGCCGCACCACCACAGCATCACCGCCACTCCGCCGGCCACCTCCACTACTGATTTGGGGGAATGGAGCATCAAGCAAGAATTGGAAACTGGAAACAAAAAAAAAAGAAGAAGAAGCAGGAAGCAAGAAAACTGGAGAAGAAATGAGAAAGAAAAAGAAAGAAGAAGATGAAAGAAACTGAAACCGAGAGAGAAATGAAGAGGAAGAGAAATGGAGGAAAGAGAAAGAGAAGGAAAGAGAAAAAGAAGCAAAATGGGAAAACCTGCTACGACGCTAGATGAAGGAGGGTACGACGCTACACCAGAAGGAAAAAAGCAGCTACGACGCTATAGAGAGCTGCTACGACGCTACACGACGCTATACAAAAGCAGCTACGACACTAGTGTAGCGTCGTAAAAGAGGATAGCGCCATAAGCCCCATTTCAAATTCCCCATGTGTCAAATTCAATAAGAAGTCCAGGGAGCAATGGTCCCGCAGTGTAATTATTTTTGTCTCCTCCCCCAGGACCTCGAAGACCCGTCCATTCCCACTCAGTTATTGGGCCTATTGGGCCTAGGGTTTTATTACCCACTTATAAATAGCTGCTACTGTTTGGATGAACAGCAGGTCCCATTTTTTAACAGTGCCAAGTGCTGTTAATGGGAAGCTCACAAAAAATTGAAAAATATGCCTAAGTGCTGCTGGGTTGCTCCCAAAAAAATTCTAGATAGCTAGTTAGGTTAATTTATGCAATGTAATTTCATTTCTGTTAGTTTTAGTTGTAGATCAGTTTTTAAATAGCAGTTTGAACCTCTTTAGAGTAGCCATTTCCATATTTTATTGCTTTGTAATGTAGAAACATTTGAGAATATCCAAATAATGGGTTATTCTTAGATTTTATTGCTTTTGATGTGTTATACAAGAAAAAGCTCCAAAAAATAATCTGTCATGGGTTCTTTTTTTTATTTTTACTGTTTGCCTTCTTTTCTATCTTTATTTTGGTCACTTGACCGTTTTTCGTTTTATTCTTAGTTAGGTTTTGATGCTTTGTTAGATGTAATAAATGCACAAATGCTAGATGTTCATCCCTTTTTAGATTTATTAGTGTAGTTTAGATTTTATTTTAGCTTAGTGGTGGTTTTTATTACTTTTTATTTTTATTTTTTTATTTTATTTTATTTTATTTTTAGTCTAGTGAGATAGATCTAAAAAGTGGATGGTATTTTTGTGTTTGTGCATATTCAAAAACTTAAAAATAGGGTTTGCAATCGCATAGATTGCATTACCCGACCAACACTTATGTTTTGGGCTAGCTACGACGCTAACCGCCCTACGACGCTAACCAAGGTTAGCGCCGTAGGGGAGGTTTGACGTCGTAGTTGCTTCGGACTTAAGCAAAAATTTGTCCTACGACGCTATACCCACGACGCTATCCAAGGATAGAGTCGTAATTTTTGGCTAGGGTCGTAGGACCCCAAAATACTTCATTTCTCACAAAAACCCACCTACGGCGCTATCCTCACGACGCTATCCTAGGATAGCATCGTCATTTGATGTCTAGCGCCGTAGCATCCCCCCCTTTTTCCAAAAACTTCTTTCTTCCCCAATTTCTCAAAAACCCTACGACGCTACACCTACGACGCTATCCTAGTATAGCGCCGTAAATTAGTGTATAGCGTCGTACACACCCCTTTAACCCCAAAAATTTTCATCTCTTTTACCAATCCATGACGACGCTAACCTCACGACGCTATCCTAGGATAGCGTCGTCAAATCTGCTTAGCGTCGTAATTGGCATTTTTGCCAGATTTCCCATTCTCCATTTTTCCCACTTAATTAATTGAACCTTTGTATTAATATTTTGAGGTTGAAATCCAATGATCTCAACCCATGATTAATTTAATATAAAGAACTTTGTTCAATATTCCATTAAAAGATTTTTCTACAAAATTAAACTCTAATGATCTAAGTATATAATCCGGACTTTAATTAATTAATTAATTATGGAATGAGAGATTATTTAGACCATAAAGAGTGATTATGGAATTTTCCATACCCTTGCATGAGAAACCAATGTCTCTCATACAAGATGGACCAAAAATATTTTCTTTTATTTATTTTGTCTTTTCCGTGTTGTGTGTAACAGCTAGTAAGAGATATAACAGACTAATGTTGGCGGGTATTCCCACACGGATAAACTAGCTCGTGGTCTGTATATTAATTATTAGATGTTATTTTGCATGGTCCGGATAGTGGCCGGTGGAAGCCTTGGCGGTTCGTCCATCCGGGATTATAATAGCTGCTCAGCTGACTCCTATCCGGATACAGTTTTATTTTCTTTATTTTAATTTCAAACCTGAATCTAAAGCTGTAGTAATGTTAGACGATATATGCCAATGTTGTCTAATAATTATTGCAATGATAGAACATGTGGGTTTTTATCCAAATTCACAGATAGTGGAGTCTAAGATGACGGCGGCAACTGTCATTTAGGAAATTCCACTATCTAAAAAATCATCTCATCTTAATAATTAGGGAACTGGACCACAGATAACTGCAATCCAATTAACCCTAGTTATTTTGTCATCTCTTTAGCCAAAATTCCTCTCATCTCCGGCTATTTCATCTTTGTGTTCCAACTTCTGTCTAAACCCACCTTATATTTTGGGTTATTTAATTTTACACTTCTTTATAAAATTATGCATGATACTATTATGTAAATATTGTGGTCATAATTATTTTGGAATCCTTCCCTTGGACATAGAAGTCTGATTTAAATCAGATGTCTCATAATAAATTTCCAACAAAAATTCATTTATAAAATCCGATTCTAAGTAAGGGATAAATTCCTCAGTTATGACTAATTCATATCCGACTGGGGGTTGATTTTGGGAAAATAGAAGTAGAGTCAGCGATTAGGTCTCACCTAGACTGAAAGGGTCTGTGTTCTTATTGAGGGTCTAGTACCTGTTTAGGGAATGGTTTTCAAAATCTATTATTTTCCAAAATTGTTGTATGTTGGAAATCTTATATTAAATATTGCACTGACTCAGAGTCCACTTGGATTCAGGTGAGGTGTAATAGATAATACTAGAAGAACAACATGTGGGCCTTGGTTATTTTCTAAGGTAGGGTTGAGTTCCTTTCAACTGCTATCCTCTTCTGCCAAAGCCTATTTTTGAGTCCTGAGTGAGTGCATCCGGAACGAACTAATTTATTAGTTCGTTTCATTAGTTTGTATCTCATAACCACCCGGAAGAAAGTGAACACTGCGAGCGGTTCACCGAGATCCGGGAATTCTTGATCCACACCCAGTCCTTCTGACTGGGGGCTTTCTTTTACTACCAGGGTCAGACTTTCAAAAACCTCCGAGTGATAGGATTTTAAATGCTTTCTTTACCGCTTTCTTTTAACTGCTTTCTTTAGAGGTCACTCGGTTGTATTGAGAGTTGCGTAACTGCTACTAGGACTGATAGTTAAGGGATAGTTCAGGCTTGATTAGAATCTTTGGGTGTGACATGGGGGATGATAGGAGTACTTGGCATATCAACTAATGATATGTTAGGTGTTGCTTATCCACCACAGATAAATAACATACCATTGCAAGGGTAGTTATGCGTCTGTGGTATCTTAGAATTTATTTTCTTAAGAGCATGTAAACTCTTACTGTAAGTACCTGTCTGTTAAAGGGAACATGGTATAGAGAGCATGAGAATTAGCTAACTGAATGGATTATCCCAAGCAAAGATCTGTGTAACAAAATGGAAGTTTAATTGTGTCTCGTCTGAATCTTGTCCAATTTTTATTATTTTCTTCCTGTCCTCTCTGTCTCATTTTAAATCTGCTTTCTTAGAATAATTTTAACCGCTTTCTTAGAATAATTTTATTGCTTTCTTAGATTAAATTTAATTCGCTTTCTAGAATAATTTGATTTGCTTTATTTTAATTGCTTTCATAGCTTAGTTTAAATTCTGTCAAGTAGTTGGTAGTTAAAACACAAACTTGAATGGAGTAACCGAGTGGAAAGTCTTAGTAAACGATGCGGGTCCTGCTTCTATCGCACATCCTCCAGTGAACGATCCGGTACTTACTATAAATTACTGCAATTTTTTACTCCGTGCGCTTTCGGGGGCACAGTTTCTTAACACGAATAATAAAAACGTGACAACCTATAAATATATCCCTAATCCCAACTCCATCATCATAATTTGGTTTCATTAAATAAAATTGAAAACCGGGACTATTGTTTTTCAGAAAATACTCATATAGTGGGAACTTGTCAAAAGTTTCATGGCCGGGAATTTTCATCGCGCCATTTGAAATCAAAGTTTCCCACATGAGTAATAAAAAGTGAAATATATCCTTAAACCCCTTCCCATGAATCATAACTCTTTTTCATTTAATAAATTCAAACTTGGGATATTTTAGAAAAACTCGTGTTGACGAAATTTGTCAAAAGTTTCATCTGTGTTTTGCAAAATCCCTTGGATTATGGATACCAGATGTCTTGGGTTTGCTATGTCGTCTGTTTAAATTGATGTGAGTTTATTGTCTTTTGAGTAGAATCTTACTGTTTACTTGCTTTTACCTGCTAATGCGCTCACGTGTTCACCAGGTTAGCCATAAAGGATATGGTTGTTTTTAATGCGTCGGAAATTCCCATAGGTTCTTTCTTTTTTATTTTTTTATTTTTTGGCTGTAGAAGTTTTCAATTTAGGCACTTTTAGTGCAAACTGAATGATGCAGTGTCATTTCTTAACAATAAACTGGCCTAACTTGTTTGAAGGTGATCAGACAATATAAGATTCTTCATTTTCTACCAGTTTTATGATATGAGTACTTTAGTAGTATTGGAAGTGTGAAATATGTATTGGTTATGTAGCTGGACTACATCTGTTAATCTTCATGGTGCGTCAATAAGAGTTAAGGAAGTTGTACGTAGGCCTGAATTGGTTCCATGTATTTACTTTTCTGTAAGTGAATCGGTAAAGGATAGGAACTTAGTGGGAGCCATCGCCAGTGGGCTTCCATTAATCAACGCTTCCTTCCCACTTGGCTGTTGGATTATATAATTGGATTATACAAAAAATAATATTACTTTGGTGTGATATTTTGTTATCTTCATTATAATTTAAGCCTCATTCTCTGTTTATTTTTAGTGCTGCTAAAGCTAAGACTTGCCGGCAACAAGTAACCACATGCCATTAAGAAATATTCATACATCTATATTGTACGAAGATTGGAACAGTTTGTATTCCCTTTTTTGGTTCCTGTTTTTGTGATTTTTCCCTCTTCATGCAGTTTTATGTGGATAATTGAATTGTGTTCTGACGTACTTTTTGATTCAGGGAAGAGAGTGGTGAACATAGAAGGTGACTAAGGAGATGAACGCTTATAAAGTATGCTATTTCAGTTTTTGTTTATGTGCTGTTGTTTTCTGAATGAAAATAAAATTTCCCATCCCTATTCTGGGATCTCTATTTGTTCTACTCTTATGGCATTGGTTAACAACTATTCGGATGTATATTGGACATAAGGAAATAAAAAGTATTTCATTTCATTTCTAATATCTCTTAAGAGTTCCCCCTTTTGATGTTAAGAAAGCTAAACCAGTTCTCTCAAGTTTCATCAAATATAATGGATTCAAGCGAGGTCATAGTTATGTTTTCAATGGACACATTATAACAATTTTATGTTGAACCGAAGCATTGTTGCCAATATATATAGCTCTGGTTGTATCCTATTCTTTTCATCTTATTTTCCAATTAAGTGAGCAGAAAGGATGAGTGCTTTGCATGTGTGGATAAGCAAAAACACTTATTCTTTGATAATTGGTTTTGAATTTTAGCTTCAACTACATCTGAAAGAGATAGAAGGTGGCCTCTATTTCTTCAATGAACACTGCTTTTCAGAAACGGTGGCCTCTATATCTTAGCACAAAAAATACCATTCTCAAGAATTACAATGTAAGGTAGTAATATATGATTATTTCTTGCCTTCATTTTTTGTGCCTCCCTTGCAATTTGAAGTCACCTACATTATTTTATAGAAGTATTATTTTTTATCATTTCAATTCTTTCATATCTAAGGATATCTTCCAAGAAGTTTATGAACAAGAGTGGAGATCAATTTGAAGTTGCTGGAATCTGGTAATAGATAAATGCATTAAAGAGGGGACTCCAGTCAGAGACAAATTGACGCAGCCGACCGGAACCCCCGCTGGATCCGAGGTCTTCTCCCACTTCATCCACGTGGGCCAGCGGCCGCGCTGCGACAGGTCTGCAGACCAGGCGCCCCAACCCATCTCCAGCCTACTGTGCCAGCTGGTGGGTTGTTGAGGCAGGGGTTTGAACCCATGACCTCTTTTATCATCCACCCCATGGAAGAGAATGATACCAAATGGGCTGCATGGTATCATCCTCTTCCATGGGGTGGATGATAAAGGAGGTCATGGGTTCAAACCCCTGCCTCAACAACCCACCAGCTGGCACAGTAGGCTGGAGATGGGTTGGGGTGCCTGGTCTGCAGACCTGTCGCAGCGCGGCCGCTGGCCCACGTGGATGAAGTGGGAGGAGACCTCGGATCCAGCGGGGGTTCCGGTCGGCTGCGTCATAAAAAATTTATAATTTATGCCGTAGACCGAGCTTGTTGAAGACAATATCCGGATTCAAAAGGAAAATAAATGGAAGAACAAAATGAAGAACAAACAAGGATAGATGAAGCCTATGGATGAAGTTGAACCAAACTTACCAAGGGACTTGGATTAACAAGACAAATGGTCTCCTTCGATTGCATCATCCATTAGTGCCATTGAAACTAGCTTCATGATTCAATGTGTGAGGTTCCAAAGGAAGATCTCACAATAAGGTTGAGAGCACTTGGGAGAATGCTCTCAAAATGACTTTGTATTCAAGAAGAGTAATTTTCATTCAAATACAAAGTGGCTTACAAGAATAGGGGAGGCCACTATTTGTAGGTGGCCAAAACCCTACCCTAAAACAAGATTAAAGTTAACTAAACAAAGGAGAAATAATAAACTAGCAAAATTCACGCAAGTGATTCGGTCTAATAACATCAATTCGGTTTATATGGTAAAGACCGAATGGATGTGGAGACAAAATAAAACAACAATATAGACAAATGCAAAATAGAGTAGGTAGTTTGGTTTACACCAAATGGGGTAGACCGAATTGGGGGTCTTCAAAATCTTCCAGGGGGAATTGGAGGCAATTCGGTCTGTGTTGATGTAATTCGGTATAGATCGAACCTACACAGACCGAATTGGGAGGCAACCTTTGATGCATAGGAGGCAATTCGGTCTATGCTGATGTAGTTCGGTTTAGACCGAACTAGCACAGACCGAATTGGGGGAGCTCTGATTTTCTTCCAAGGCATAGGGGAAAGGCAATTCGGTCTATGCTGATGTAGTTCAGTTTAGACCGAACTAGCACAGACCGAATTGGGACTTTCCTATTTCGAATTGCTGGGCCCTGGGTTGGTCTGATCCGGTTGGCATTCTAATAGCAGCTTCAGTCCCTTGCTCGTCTTCGGCTCCATTTTATCAGCTTCATCATAAAAATACTTTGGAGACTGCATCTGTGAATTTCTTGATCCGCTGCCTGGACACTGGTCCTTCCGGGAATGTTGGGATCATCAGTCCAGTTGTTCTTTCGGCTACGCCATCCCCACCCCCTTGGGGAGGTTGATCCAGCAACCGATCAGATTCCAGCTCCTCGTCCCGCTCATAAAGAGAAAGATCTGCAATATTAAAAGTCGGATCAATATTGTGTGTATCAGGCAATTCAATCCGATAAGCATTATCATTAATCTTCTCTAAAACTCTATAAGGTCCTGTTCCGCGGGGTGACAGCTTTCCATGCCTCTGTGCCGGGAATCTTTCCTTGCGCATATGTACCCAAACCCAATCTCCGGGTTTTAAGATCAGTTTCTTACGCCCTCGGTTGGCGTATCTGGCATAGTGTTCGGTTGCTTTCAACAGACTGTCTCGCACATCTTTGTGTAAAGCCTTAATTGCTTCCGCCCTGTCCCTACCATTAGTATTAAGGTGCTCACTACAAGGTAGTGGCAGTAAATCAAGTGGAGTTAGGGGGTTAAAACCATACACGATCTCAAAGGGAGACATGTGGGTGGCACGATGAATGTGACGGTTATAAGCAAATTCAATATGCGGTAAACATTCGTCCCAACTTTTTGAACTAGAGGCAGTAATAATTCTTAAAAGATTACCTAGTACCCGATTGACTGCCTCAGTTTGACCATCTGTTTGAGGATGGTAGGAAGTTGAAAACAGAAGTTGAGTGCCAATTTCCCTCCACAAGCCTTTCCAGAAGTAGCTCACGAACTTAGCATCCCAATCAGAAACTATGGTCTTCGGTACTCCATGAAGACGTACCACTTCTTTGAAGAATATCTTGGCAATGTATCTTGCATCATTGGTTTTTGCACATGGAATGAAGTGTGCCATCTTGGAGAATCGGTCCACTACCACGAAGATAGAATCCTTGGCTCTTGGAGTCCGTGGCAATCCAAGTACGAAATCCATTGATATATCTATCCAAGGTCCTTTGGGCACGGGCAATGCTTGATATAAGCCATGTGGCTTAACGGTGGACTTCGCCTTCAGATAGACGATGCACTTGGCAATGTAGCCCACCACTTGCTTCTTCATACCCGGCCAATAGAAACGCTCAGATAATACTCCCAATGTTGCATCCTTGCCAAAATGTCCCATGAGGTCACCGGCATGTGCCTCTTGAATCAGAAATTCTCTGGTGGATCCTTTGGGTATGCACAATCTGTTCTCGAAATAAAGGAATCCATTCAGCTGTGAAAACTTCTCAAAGCTCCTTTGTTCAGTCTTCTTGTAGACTTCTCCAAAATCATCATCAGAAGAGTACTGGTCCTTGACATGCTCAAATCCAATCAACTTGGTGGTTGCAAATGAAGCCAATGTCTGTCTTCTTGAGAGCGCATCAGCAACCACGTTGTCTTTGCCTTTCTTATATCGAATCACATATGGAAATGACTCGATAAAAGTGCTCCATCGAGCATGTCTCTTACTCAGCTGTCCTTGCACCTTAATGTGCTTCAAGGTCTCATGGTCAGTGTGGATGATGAATTCTCTTCCTCTTAAGTAATGCTGCCATGTTCTTAGGGCTTGCACAATAGCATATAGCTCCTTGTCATAAGTGGAGTAGTTCAGTTGGGCTCCAATGAATTTCTCGCTGTAGTATGCTATTGGGCGTCCTTCTTGTAACAATACAGCTCCCATGCCAGTACCCGATGCATCACTCTGAATTTCAAAGGGTAGCTCAAAGTCTGGCAATGCTAACACGGGCGCATGAGTGAGCTTGTCCTTGAGCTCATCGAATGCCTTTTGTTGCGCTGGCCCCCACTTAAATGGATTCTCCTTCTTAAGCAATGAAGTGATCGGGGCCGCTATAACACTGAACTGTGGAACGAACCTTCTGAAGAAACCACTCAGTCCAAGGAAACTGCGAACTTCATGCACATTGACTGGCAGCTTCCATTCTAAAATAGCTTTAATCTTCGATTCGTCCACCTTTAATCCATCTTTACCAACTACAAATCCAAGGAATGTGACTTCTGGCACACAGAAAACACACTTCTCGAAGTTGGCATATAGCTGCACTTTCCTTAGTTGGCTCAAAACCTGTTGAACATGAGAAACATGGTCTTCATTAGTACAGCTATAAACAAGAATATCGTCAAAATAAACTACTACAAATTTTCCAATAAATTGTCTAAGTGTTTCATTCATTAAGCGCATAAAAGTAGAAGGTGCGTTAGTAAGCCCGAATGGCATGACGAGCCATTCATAAAGACCGAATTTGGTCTTGAAAGCAGTTTTCCACTCGTCCCCGGGTTGCATCCGGATCTGGTGGTAGCCACTTTTCAAGTCGATCTTCGTGAATACGCTTGCACCACCCAACTCATCCAACATGTCATCCAGTCTCGGTATGGGATGGCGGTACTTGACGGTGATAGCATTGACCGCACGGCAGTCGACACACATCTGCCATTCTCCATTCTTTTTGGGAACTAGGAGAACTGGAACTGCACATGGTGAGAGACTTTCTCGAACCCAGCCCTTATCTAGCAAAGCTTGCACTTGTCTTTGAACCTCCTTTGTCTCTTCGGGGTTCATCCTGTAGGCGGGTCTACTAGGGATGGAGGCTCCTGGCATGAAATCTATCCGATGCTCAACTCCTCTAATCGGTGGCAGACCGGCAGGTATATCTTCTGGGAACGCGTCCTTGTTTCATTCGAGCATCCTGGAAAATTCCACAGGCAAATCAGGTGTAGCATATAAAGTTCTATTAATAGGCTCACAAGGCTTAATTAAAGCAAGGAAACAGTGACCTGAAAATTCGGGTTCTAGTGCAGCTTGCTTGAACTCAGACCTGGTCAATATCAGACATTGATCCAAGTTGCATGAATCTTCAGTTGATTGCCCTTCCTTGGCCTTTCCTTTTGATCTTGCCTTGAAAAGTGCCTCCTCTTTAGCAGTGTTTTCTCTCAATTTCTCTTGGTCTGCTCTTACGGCTTTCACAGGCAGTGGCTTGAACAAGTAGTCCTTATGCCCATGCTTGAAATATAGCACATTTGATTTCCCTCTATAGGTAGCGTCCTTGTCGAATAGCCAAGGCCTTCCCAACAGTACATGACAAGCATTCATTGGGACCGCATCACATAGAACCTTCTCGGAATATGTGCCCTTGGTGATGGGAACCCACGCTTGTTGCGTCACTTTGGTCTTTCCACTGTTGTTCATCCAGTGCAACATGTAAGGCTTGGAATGCTCTTCAACTGGTAACTGCAACCTGCGAACAGTGTACAAGCTAACCACATTAGTGCAGCTACCGTTGTCGACAATTACAGTGGCATTATTGCCTAAGATAGTGCATCGACAATGAAATAGATTCTCCCTTTATTCATTAGGAGTCTGATCAGGTTCCTTGTCAGCATTAAGTACTCTCATGGCCACTAACAGGTTGACATCTTCTTCTTCATTGTTGTCAACTTCAGGATTAATTGGCTCATCAATATGATATTCTTGAGGATCATCATCATCGAACTCAATTTCCCCTTCTGGATCATATAATCTGAAGACTCCTGGTTCAACCTCAATGACAGGCCTTTCTTCTTCTCCAGTGTTGAGCATGGCCACCCTCTTTTGTATGTGGCACTCATTGGCATAGTGGCCTTTCTTTCCACACTTCCAACAAGTGACTTCCTTCTTGTCCTTGGGTTGGTTCTGCTCACGAGCTGACGGTCTATTTCTGTCATTCTGATTATAAGCTCTGAAATTCTGACCCAGTTCAAACCCTTTTGGCTTGTATCCTTTGTCGTCATGACCCTGTGGCTGTGGTTGTGGCTGCTTGGCCCTTTCAGGTGGTCGGATCAACCATGGCTTGTTGGGTTGTAGCTGCCAGATGCAGACACCCTATGACTCCTTCTCTTAAGCTGAGCCTCAAACTTGCTAGCTTTTCTTACCAAGTCGGTGATGTTGATGTATCCTCGCATGTCCATTTCTTCAAAGATCTCGGGCCTCAATCCTTTGGCAAATCTTGTCAAAGTAATCAGTGGATCCTCATTGAATTGAGCACGCATCATAAGCATCTCCATCTCTCGGTAGTACTCCTCAACCGTCCTGGATTCTTGCTTTAAGCTGATCACCTTCATGTACATGTCAGGCTTGTAGGTATGAGGGATGAATCTTCGTTCCAAAATCTGCAACAAATACTCCCAGTTGGTGACTTGTGGACGTCCTGCAGCTTGGTTGCCCATAGCAAATTTTTGCCACCAAAGCTGTGCATAATCCTTGAACTCTGTCACTGCTAGCTGGACTTTCTTCACATCAGAATAATTATGACAATTAAAAATCATCTCTACAGAGTGCTTCCAATCTAAAAACTCATTTGGATCACCAGTTCCTTTGAAGGAAGGAATGGTAAACTTGATGCATTTCAGATTATCATCTTCCCGTGGGTCTTCATCATCATTCTGATCAAATTCCAATATGTGCCTAGCAACAGGTGGAGGTGGTAGAGGTAATCCCGGGTGAGGTGGTTCCACTGGTGGAGGCATGGCTAGAGGGTCCTCTGTCCTGAATATAGTTTGTCCTGTAGGTGGGTGGAGTGAAGTAGGTCCGCTGATCCCGGATTGTCTGTTGAAGGTACTGTACTGTCGTTCATGCTCCGCTAAGGCTGCTTCAGCGGTAGCCATGTCAGTCTGGGTGACTCTGCTAGTACCTCCTGGTATGACTCTGGGAGCAGTTGGGGTCACTGAGGGTGCTGGAGGTGTAGTGGTCCGAGACGAGGGTGTAGGAAAGAAAGCCTCTTCCAATCGCCTTTCGACTCGGTTCATCACCTCCCGCTGAATCACCTCATTTTGGAACCTTACCCTACCTGCAATATCATCAACAATTTCATCAACACGGGTATTTACTTCCTCAACACGTTTAGTTACAGCTGCTATATTAGTGGAATTGGAATCCAATTTCTTATCCATGGCTCTCAGCATCTCCATGATAGTATTGCTGCTTCCCTCCAGGTCTCCTACCATCTCAGGGACAAAGTAGTTATATATATATATATGTATATAAAGGGTTAGAAAGTAGTTATATATATATATATATAAAGGGACAAAGTAGTTATATATATATATATATATAAAGGGTTAGAAAAATATAGTGCAGAAAATATGTAAAGTGCCTCTCAGATATTCACACACTGTGCTTCAACCTCGAGGTCTCTTACCTTTGGTTCCAACACCAAAATCAGTACAAGCTGGCTCAATAGTAGCAACTTCAGATGCAAAGGAGTGGGAGTGATGTACGCACAAATCACGAATGCATTGTGAGATGTTCGACTCGATCAATTAAAAGCAATGACTTGTGTGTGATATGCAATGCGAAATGATATAGGTTTGCAAAAGAGTATAGTGCAAGATGCAATCAATTAAGTCAATCCTCACTTTGATCGAGTTCAAAAGAAAGAAAAAAAATCCTCACCAAAATATGAAGAGTGAACTCACCAAAAGCTTCGTTACTCAAGTGACTTCAAGGGCTTAGTTTCACAAAAGTGCCAGTCCAATATCCACTTTATTGTAAAAATACTCAAGTGGCTTCAAGGGCTAGGTTTCACAATTGTGCTAGTCCAATATTCACCTTATTGTAACTCACTCGGATATGATATGGTATGTGTGGGAATATTGTAGGAAGTGTATGTTGGAGTTGGTGCCCAAATTTGATCACAAAAGAATTCCCAACACTTAGCCAAAATTTTGGAGTTTTGCTGGATTCGGTTTTGCACAGATTCGGTTTAAAAGGGCAATTCGCTCTCAATAGACCGCACCGAATGGTAGCAATTCTTATATGCCTGGAAGCCAATTCGAATTAGGAAACTTAGGGCGCAAGAATCACTCTTTTTGGACCACACACGCGCTCACACGCACTCGTCCTTGTGTCCTTGTTCAGCTTTTGGCACCCTTCACTAAAATGACCATAACACCCTCAATTCTTAACCAAATTGACTGATTCAAAAACTCACTTGAAGCTAACTTGAAGATCTTTCTGTTCATATAAGATTCATGAATTTTGATGAAGAGCTTCAAATTCAAAAGAAGGCTCAAACACAGGTCACTCGCGGACTCACTGTGGCAGTAATTTTGTCTTCGATGTTTCGGTACCCAAATGAACTCCGATCGATCCCAAACCAATTCCAAATGAAAGATAACACCAAAAAATGGTAGAAAACACACAACCCAATATTTATGGCTAGGTTCAGGAAGATCCCCCTCAATCACAAAGTTCAGATTTAACAAAATCAATGGCAATCAAAGCACTATTTTAACCGATCTTGCAAACCATGACCAAGATGCAATGGGTAATGATGCAAATCCACACAATGAGGGTCAAATATGTCAAAACCAAACCAATAACAAGAAAATATGAAGATCAAGAAGCAAAAGTGCTAGAAATATGAGTTTTGGCTCAAGAACACTCAAAAACTTCAAATCATCATATCTCACTCATTTCTTGGCCAAATTTGACAAACCACATATGCAAATCGATGGGCTCGACTCAAGGAATTTAAATATGTAACCTGAACTTGAAAATTTCAAAGATTCAGGCACGAAACCCAGTGCTACAGTAACTCCGAAATGATATTTTTGGTAATTTTGAATAAGGATGGATGAAAATGAATCCAATTGAATCAACAAGTTGGCTCTGATACCAAATTTATAATTTATGCCGTAGACCGAGCTTGTTGAAGACAATATCCGGATTCAAAAGGAAAATAAATGGAAGAACAAAATGAAGAACAAACAAGGATAGATGAAGCCTATGGATGAAGTTGAACCAAACTTACCAAGGGACTTGGATTAACAAGACAAATGGTCTCCTTCGATTGCATCATCCATTAGTGCCATTGAAACTAGCTTCATGATTCAATGGTGTGAGGTTCCAAAGGAAGATCTCACAATAAGGTTGAGAGCACTTGGGAGAATGCTCTCAAAATGACTTTGTATTCAAGAAGAGTAATTTTCATGCAAATGCAAAGTGGCTTACAAGAATAGGGGAGGCCACTATTTATAGGTGGCCAAAACCCTAACCCTAAAACAAGATTAAAGTTAACTAAACAAAGGAGAAATAATAAACTAGCAAAATTCACGCAAGTGATTCGGTCTAATAACATCAATTCGGTTTATATGGTAAAGACCGAATGGATGTGGAGACAAAATAAAACAACAATATAGACAAATGCAAAATAGAGTAGGTAGTTCGGTTTAAACCAAATGGGGTAGACCGAATTGGGGGTCTTCAAAATCTTCCAGGGGGAATTGGAGGCAATTCGGTCTGTGTTGATGTAATTCGGTATAGATCGAACCTACACAGACCGAATTGGGAGGCAACCTTTGATGCATAGGAGGCAATTCGGTCTATGCTGATGTAGTTCGGTTTAGACCGAACTAGCACAGACCGAATTGGGGGAGCTCTAATTTTCTTCCAAGGCATAGGGGAAAGGCAATTCGGTCTATGCTGATGTAGTTCGGTTTAGACCGAACTAGCACAGACCGAATTGGGACTTTCCTATTTCGAATTGTTGGGCCCTGGGTTGGTCTGATCCGGTTGGCATTCTAATAGCAGCTTCAGTCCCTTGCTCGTCTTCGGCTCCATTTTATCAGCTTCATCATAAAAATACTTGGAGACTGCATCTGTGAATTTCTTGATTCGCTGCTTGGACACTGGTCCTTCCGGGAATGTTGGGATCATCAGTCCAGTTGTTCTTCCGGCTACGCCACAAATTTTTCTTTCAATTAATATATTTTATTGGTGCAATAGGTATGAGCATCGTCTAGATGATATGGTTGCTTATGCTCTGAAGAGCGAAGGAGGTTATGTTTGGGCGTGTAAACACTACGATGGGGATGTTCAAAGTGACTTTTTAGCCCACGGTTAAAAACATTTCATTGTCAAGTTGATTTCCATCAGATTAAGGTAGTCAATTATGATATATGGTACTCAAACACTAATATTACGGTATTGTAAATTAAAAAAATGAGAAGATTACTGAGAGAGCTTTACTGAAAAACAATAAAACACAATCAGGATCAGTATGAGTCTGAAGTACATCTAATTTACTTATTTTACTTTGCAATTTTTATCTACACACATACTTTTAAAGCTAAGATGATTGTGAAAAAAATTGTAAAACGAAACTTTCTAAGATTCAAAAGTTTGTATGATACATATCTAAGAGCAAGCTTGATGAATACATTATAGCCCTAGCAATGGAATTTTCTAATTATTATTAGTGCAATTAACAATCTGTATAGAGCATAAAACAACAAAAAGAAATGGAAACCTTAAAAGTATAAATGCATCAAAACATAAGACTACTTATGAACTAAGTTTCATTATACTATTCTATAAACAAATTTATTCACAAGTAGTTAGTCTTGAGGGAAGTTTCAAGTTTTGAAGCATCATTTGATGGAGTAACGTTGATCGTATCTCCATGGCATGCGTGTGAAGATTCCTCTCCAGAGTCCATGGTATCATTGTGAGAAGCTGTCAAATAGTTGGTTTGTATTATGGCCGTACGCAACAAAAAAATATGGAATTAACTACCTTCACCTATCAAATCGATCATTTATCTTTAATTCACTTTTATTCACTTACACTTGTTTCTTCTTTTGCTATGGGCAGTTGTTCGCAGTAAATATGCTGTGCGTAGAACAACGCAAATGGCTAGTATACATATAAAAAGGAGTTAAAAATGTGATATGACTCACATACAACATCATGGTAGATTAAAAATATCCAACAATGTCCTACTGTTCATTTAATAATTTAAATTGGCGATGATAAGTGTTTTTATTGAAGGACAATGGCAAAAGTGGCTTACGAAGGCCTTCACCTATTGTGCTCAACTTGTCAAAGATTTGGACATGCAAGTCGTAACTGTGTCAACCTGCCGGTGGAGAAGTCGCCAGAGACGATGGTAGCTACTGTGGGAAAGGAGGCTGCGACAATTCAAGGTAAAGGACACCCCTCTCTGGAAGCCAAAAAGGGCTCTGTGGACTTCCCTAAATGTCATGGCATCAACAATATGGAGGTTTGCAAATCAGGATCAGACCTGCAAACAAACACCAAAGTGGAAAGTGAGAGGACCGAGACTGATACAAAAGACAAAGCTGCTAACTTTTGCCCTACTGAACCTAGGCGAGAGTAAAAAATTGCAGAGGATGGAGCAGGCACTTTGGTTACTGGGAATAAGCATGTGACCCCTATCATAATCCCCTCTCAACCTGAATCGGGGGAATGGATCAAAGTTTCAAGAAAGAAGCCCAGCAAGGCTAAAGGCTCGATGTTACAAGAGGGGAAGGCTTCAATACAGGCTAAAGACACTAGGCCCACCTTACGGGCAAGTAAATCCAAGGCCCAATCAAACAAGGCCCAGCAATCACTAGTTGAAAGACCAACTAGAGCTAAGGCCCAGGTTAAAGACTTCAAATCTCAACTTAATGATAGTCTGAACCTGGTTAAACAACAAAGGGCGTCGGTTGCAGAAGGAAGCTCGGTGGAAGCAAGAATGAACTCTTCGGATAAGAAATTGGATCATCCCGAGACCTCGAGGGGGAAGATGAGGGAAAATATCAACCCTCAATTTGGGGATTGTGCTGATTCGAAGCCTGCCAACCCCCCTCACGGGAATAATGCTATGGAAACGTAAAGGTTTTTTCGTTCCCATCCCCCCTTAAATTTGATTGTTTTTTATGGAATTCAACAATTTTAAGGTGTTATTTTGGAATATTGGAAGTGTGGTAGGTCGGGATACCCGGCGTGTTTTACTTGATATTTTGAGGATGAATAATCCGGATGTGCTCATCATCCAAGAGGTTGAAGGGAAAAACCCAAAGTGCCTGAGAGAGCTCGAATATAATTCTAGAAGGAGTTTGCGGGATATTATTTGTGGTTTTGCTTTGGAGGTTCTGATATCTATTCAGCCATAGTTGGCGTTTGGTAATTCTAGTGGTCTCCTGTTTGAAGATAGATTTGCTATGCATAGGACATTTTTAGAGGATTTCTTTACCACATGGGCCTTCCCTCCGGAGGTTGCTCGGAGGAATTGGTTGTGTATGAATGCGCTAGGCGATTGGCTCCCTAGTTGTTAGGTTTATCTTTTTCGCTTTCCTATATATTTTTATATAGTTTGGACCTCCCTGTTTTGGTCCTAATTTTTTACTTTCTTTTCTGGCTTCGACTAATCAAAAAAAAAAATTAAAATAGCACCGCTAGAGATTGGAGTGCAGTGCAGTCTGCACTGCAGGGGCAATTTCGTCAATTCCAGCAATATCGGCAATTTGCGGCATCACTGGCAAACCCCAACGCTATTGGATGCAAAAAGTAACAGAACCAATCATATCTTCCCAAGAAGTCTTTCCATTTTCTTCACACTCCACTGTCTGCGCTAAATTTTAAGCTCTCCTTCCCCAGAATAATAGCGCACGACACAAACGCGCTCGCAGTCCCAAATACCTACTCTTCTGTACTGGGCTGCCCTGAGCCGAGTGTCTTGTCGCGATTCCATGTGTGCAAACGGCGGTGTTCATCTTCAGCGCCGATTTCCTATTCCAGTTTCTAAGCCGCGCCCCCAGAAGATTGTGTTCCTCATAATTGCATAGGAAAAGAACGAGGCCCATAAAGGACCCCGGAAATAAAGGGAGGCAAGTCAATTGACTCATTTCGGGATTGGGCAATGGATCTGACTCTGGGGTTTTAAAGGCGGTGTGAACTGTGATATCAACAAGAACTTGAATTGTGGTGATAATTTGTTTATAGAAGTTGCAATGAATTTAAAGAGTGATGTTGCCCGGTCACCGCGGTTGTTGAAGTATGTCTTGATTGGGTTATTGGTGTTTCTTGGATTGATTTGCCTGTACAGTGGCCTGCTGTTTTCCATCGCTTTGCCTCGCGGTGATGATCCTTTTGAAGACGGCGTTGACCCCGTCGCCGGAAGATTCGTTTCCAAGAAGGATTTCGACGAATTATTCGACGATGAAGAGCAGAATTTGATGCCGAAAAGCATACCGGTCGGTAATCTTTTTTGCGGATTTGAAATGAATTTTGAACTTTAGTAAAGAAACATCAATGTCATGAAGTTGATGCCTTTTATAATTTTTTATATTTTCTTGGTCGTTTTGTAGGTGTGTGATTTGAAATTTTCAGAGTTGATCCCATGTCTGGACCGGAATTTGATATACCAAATGAAATTAAAGCTTAATTTGAGCTTAATGGAGCACTATGAAAGGCATTGCCCGACTCCGGAGCGCCGCTACAATTGCCTTATCCCTCCTCCCAAAGGCTATAAGGTTTGTTTGCTCGTTTGTTTGTATCTGCTTGTCATATTTACCCAATAATTATTACTTGCTTTAAATCAGTAAATAGTAATGATTTTGGATGTTTGGCGGTTGGAAATTTTCTTGGTTGATTTATCTGTATAAGAATGCATATATGCTTTAGCTTTCTTGGGTCTCTGTGTGCGGCTAAGCATTAAATCATGGTGATGAATGCCATGTACGTAATGGTTTTCACTTTGTTAGTTTTGATTCCAATTGAATTTTCTGTTAGAAGTCCAGATCCCAATTAGATGGCCTGCGAGTCGGGACCAAGTTTGGAAGGCAAACATACCCCACACTCATCTAGCGCAGGAGAAATCAGATCAAAACTGGATGGTTGTGGATGGGCAGAAGATAAAGTTTCCCGGTGGTGGAACTCATTTTCATAAGGGGGCTGACAAATACATTGCAGCTATAGCTGGGGTATGAAAGCTCTCAGCTGTAGTTATCTTATTATTGCATTTGTATGATATTATTATTGCTTGGCTGTGCACTTTATCATGACTTATCATTTTTCTAAAAATAATTTAATCTAGATGCTTAAGTTTCCTGGTGAGAAACTTGACAATGGTGGCCATATTCGGAATGTTCTGGATGTGGGCTGTGGGGTTGCAAGTTTTGGTGCATATCTCCTCCCTTTGAACATAATAGCAATGTCGCTGGCACCTAATGATGTTCATGAGAATCAAATACAATTTGCACTGGAAAGGGGGATTCCAGCTACTTTGGGAGTGTTGGGCACGAAACGGTTACCGTACCCCAGTAGATCTTTTGAGTTGGCTCATTGTTCACGTTGCCGGATTGATTGGCTTCAGAGAGATGGTATTCTATTATTAGAATTGGACAGATTGCTGAGACCAGGAGGTTATTTTGTTTACTCGTCACCAGAAGCTTATGCACAAGATTTGGAAAATCGAAGAATTTGGAATTCAATGTATGATCTTTTGAGAAGAATGTGCTGGCGAGTTGTTTCAAGGAGAGATCAAACAGTAATATGGGCCAAGCCATTAAGTAATAGTTGCTATACAAAAAGGCGTCCCCAAACTCTCCCACTTTTGTGTAGTGCTGGTGATGATCCAGATGCTGCATGGAACGTAACTATGAAGACTTGCCTCACCCCATACTCGGAAAGTGCGTTATATTCCTTGATATCATCTTGTATATTTTAATCTTGATGGTGTACATATGGTTTGGAATGTGCTTCTTTCTGGACAACCAAACGCCAACACTTGACCAAATTTTTCTTCTTTTTTTCCTTCCCTAATTTCAAATCGAAGATGATTAATCACGACTTCTTTACAAACATGGTAGCCCATCAGATTTCTTTCATCTTTTTTGGAGGGAGTTAGCAATCCTTGAATGTTGAAATTGTCCCTAGATGTTGTCCAAAGTTGCATTATCAACTTCTGTATATATTCCAATGCCGGTTATAGTTATTCATGTTGAAACTTAATATTTTAGCTTCTCAATAAAAATTTTCTTAGTTGATAGCTCATGGATGGACACTATTCTACTTTTATTTAACTGGTCTGTTTTTCCCCGTTATACTTTAATATACATCATGGGAGAGCGCTTGGCTAATTGGAATTACATATTATATTGTTAACAGAAATGCATCGAGAAAGGTGGAGTGGATTAAAACCCTGGCCACAAAGGCTTATGACTGCTCCCCCACGTTTGGAAGAGATTGATGTAAGCGTTCAGGAATTCCATAAAGACACGGTAAGGTTCTTTAATTGCTGGAGATTGGAGTAATCCTGTGTTCCACAGAAATTGAAATGCTTTATTTTTGGTAGTGTTTTTTATGTGGATATGAACTTATGAGATGTTTATATCCTGTAGACTGTATGGCATGACAGAGTGATTGAGTATTGGAGACAAATGAAGTCTGTTGTACACCCAAACTCATTCCGAAACATTATGGATATGAACTCAAACCTTGGGGGATTTTCTGCTGCTCTTAAAGAGAAGGATGTTTGGGTGATGAATGTTGCTCCTGTTGCTCAATCAGAAAAACTGAAGATTGTCTATGATCGAGGCTTGATTGGAACAATCCATGACTGGTATGTGTGTCCTTTTATTCAGTACCTTGGATGCATGTTTGAGATAGCTAAAGTGATGGGTGAATGTGTTAGAATAAATTTATGATGAACTTAAATTCTTCAAAACTAATGGAATCACTGGGAACTTGTGAACTAAGTATTTTGATCCAACTTTGGTGTACAAAATTTAGATATTTGCAAAACCAGTGCAAAAGATTTAATAGGTCTACTACTTGATTGACATATTTCAATCTACATTATTCACTTGACTGGGTCTTCTTGAGTTCGTTCCCGTTAAGATGTTTGCAAAATTCCTGTCCAAGTCCTGTTTGGGTAGACTTTTGAATGGGTGCTTTGCTTTTGCTTAAGTACTTTAGTTTATTTGGATGCAAAAGCGCTCCTGAGAAGTTGAAAGAACAATAATAATAATAATAAAAAAAAAAGGTCTTCCAAAGGTTTGTTTTTGCATTAGAAAATTTGTTTCGACATCTGCTCCTGTCCTTCCAAACAGGCTGTAACGCTCTGCGTGTGTCCACATTCTATGAGTTGTTAATCTAATATTAATAATCAAAAAAATATATGCAGGTGTGAATCATTCTCAACATACCCACGCACCTATGACTTGCTTCATGCCTGGCTGGTCTTCTCAGAAATTGATGAAAGAGGCTGTAGCATAGAGGATCTACTAATTGAAATGGACAGGATGCTAAGACCAGAAGGCTTTGTAATCATCAGAGACAAGCCTTCTGTCATAAACTACATTCACAATTACTTGGCTTCTTTAAAGTGGGACGGGTGGTCTTCCATCCTGGAGCCAAGTAGTGACGCTCTCTCCACGACTGAAGAAAGAGTTGTCATTGCCAGAAAATCATTATGGCACGATATATGAGTCTTGTCTTCACTTCCTCCATCACAGAATACATAACAAAGGTTTATGTTTTTTCCAATGCTAATTTGTAGCGGGAAGTCCATCATGACATGGATGGTTGTTATGTTAGCCTTTGGGTTTATTGTTCTTTTTGCACCTTTTGCTCTTGGGAAAGTTTGTCAAAAGCATTAAAGGTACATTTGATGATGCTGTGCTTTTTCCTGGAGTATCTTTTTGTATGCCATATTTATAGTCCGTAGACATGATGTGTCTGTGTTGTTTTGTTTATGGTGTGCGAATTGTGCTGCTTGAAAATTGTTACAAGAGTTTGAGATAGGTGCGATGCACATACGATCGAGGAATGGTCCACATTTTTTATAAAGATATATAAATATTAAAATTTGTTTGCTTATTTTTCATTTTAGGTCACTACAAACACTAATTATTAAAATGTCACTAAAATGCGGCCTATTGTAAAAAATAGGCCAAATTATCTTATTATAAATACAGGCCACTAAAAATTATTTGATTTATTTTTACAATGTACTACACATATTTGTTGTTTGTAGGGGAAAAAAGGAAAATTAGTCCCTTTTTTTAATAAAAAATTCAAATCAGTCATTGTTCAAATTTTTTTTAATCCTATTGGTCTGCTACATTGTCTAATTAAGTAATTATGTCCAAATTAATCTGGTCTCCACTAGTTATACACTAATTGATGAGGTGACAAGGATTTAAGATTAATCTATCCAAGGTGGCCAATTGTTGAACAGTCAGAACATCTGGCAATCCAATTCATCATCTCCAATATCTCATTCATCAGTCAGTCCGGCCAACCACCATATTTATCATTTCCAGCCACCACCCTCATCTCTTTTACTCTAGAGACCAAACCCATTCGGAATTCTCCGGCCAAACCCATTCTAAATTCTCCTTGACATTTAGAAAACAAAGAAACCCATTTCACAAACGGCAAAAAGTTCCATTAATTCCCCAACCTGATTCCATAAAACCAAAACTTTCAAGCAAAACATAAACCTTAATTGCTAGTTACAGAAATTAAGCATTCAGATTCGATGTCCAGTAAATACCAACAAAGAAATCCACTGATCCCGCCGCCGCCGCCGATAAGGAAGCCCCCTTTCGTGAGGGCTGTTGAGGAAAGGCACCGGCGACGGCTTCTCCCGCGCCTGTCTCTTCAACAATGTCGTTCGAGGAGTTGAACCGCTGCTGACGTTGTTCACGGACGCCGATTCCCGTTCCTGAAACCACAGTTGTTAAGATCCGATAGGATCTTACGATTTTACGATCATATTAATGCTCATACTGCGATTTTACGATTTTACGATCCCAATCCTTCTAGGATCTTAAAATTAGTAAGATGTGGATAAGATCCCGATCCTGATCCTAAAATATTAATGCTCATATTCCCTTAAACGCTTCTACGTTCTTACGATCATATCTTCTTAAACTCATAAAATTTTTATAGGATTTTATGATTTGACATCAAAGTAACTTATATTCTTTAATTTTAAACTTAAGAATTTGTACTCCTTATGTATGATGTGTAAAAAACATAATATGTATGTATTTGAAAATATTTTATGTTTAATTGTGATGTTCTCGTACTGTATTGTATTAATTAACTTGCAAGATTTATAAACACACAAAATAATGTCAGTATACATAATTGAGTTATTATTGCAATTTCTATAAGATCTTAGGATCCCATATAAGATCCCGATCTTAACAACCTTGCTTGAAAAAGACAATCCCATATAAGATCCCGATCTTAACAACCTTGCTTGAAACATCCCCACCACTATTACCATCATCCCCCTCATCCCTACAACACCAACGCCGTTAACTGCCATTAATCTCCCTCCCCCAAAATCCGAGCAAGCAAAGCCACCACAGTTGTCGCTACTCACCATCCCCCAACCCAGATCTGTGAAATCACCATTGACAGCTGCTCAATCGACGCCACCACCATTTTCCTCCTCCACCGAACCAAATCGATGGGGTAGCCCTAACCATTCTGCCGCCCCTTCCTTTCCAGTGTTCCTCGTCGGAACGCTTCTCCAATTCCCCGGTGATGGAGACGGCGAAATCAACGATAGTCGTGGCGCAATTAGATGGTCGGGGGACATTCTCCCTGAGGGGTTTATGGAGCAGACAACGGGGATGGGGCGGGTGATCGGATGGTCCGCAGATGGCGGTGCTTTCGTGGTCGAGGTAAAGATGGATTACCGGAGGAATTCCGGTATGGTGGCGGCGGCGGAAAGAGTGGAGGCGGAGGTGAGGAGGGTGCTGGAACCAAGGAGTGAAATTGTTGTAAAAAATGCTATTTTTAGTATTGTAAAGACTTGGTCTTACTTTTGCTCGAAATAATCCTTATTTAGCATGGGTTGTTACTGTTGAGATGTGGAGATCTTGAGGAGATTTCTGTAGATTTGATCCTTCCCTACCTCTATATATAAAAGTAGATGGGGAAAAAGTAGGAAAAAAAAAAAAAGAAAACTACCGTCTACCTCAAGTTCATTCATATTTACTTTCACTGATTCCTGTGTTTTAGAACACACAGTGTCGTTGTATCCATGAGAACCACCAAATACAGGGTGAAAGTTGTTTAGCCCAGTGCCCTCGGCATGCCTCGACACATTTGTATTCTATCTAAATTTTCGTGTTTCATCTCCATTTGTGCAACAATCTAAAGAACTTTCATTTATTGATGTGACACGGAGGCCTGGATAAATCTAGGTTTATGTACATGTACTTATGCACTCGGCTGCCAATTGTTTTATGGGTTATTCGAGCGACTAGTGGGGTGTCATAGGGCTTGCAAGGGACGACTAATGTGGCCGCGACTCCTCCGTTCAATCATTTTCCAGGGAAAGACTTCAGCATCCTGGTCGAACGGACTCTAATTCCACCCCTTCTCGTGTTCTGCCCCGCCGGCGACGATGGTGAATTTCATATATAAGGGTTGCGGGTTTGCGGCACCCTCTGCCAGCTTCACCTCTTCTAGGGAGCAGCCGTGGCAATGAGAGATCAGAAATCAATTGAAAAAATGTTTCCAAGCACGCTGAGTGTCACAAACAGGAGAATAATTAAAGGTTCGATCGGTACCAAAATTGGTGGAAAAGGTTAGAGATACACATTTCAATTTTGTGTTTGATTGTGGATGACAGCACCGGCCCATACCCAATGGAGCAACAGGTCAATTACCATCGTTCCTTATTTTGCCGTGGTTAAATTATTCTATTTAAGTGGTGCGTGTGTTCTATCATTAATGTTGCCTGATACTTAGCAAAATGTCAGGGTGATTATTTGCTTATACACTCCACAAAAACCAATAGGAATGAGAGTGACGAAATGATGATTGGCGTAACCCTAAGTTTTCCATTCACTAAAATTTTTAATAAAATATCTATATTAGCGGCGGCTGGAGTGAGATTAGGGCACAATAAGCTTTTCAGCAACACTATTGGGTGCTAAAGGGATATTAATAATAATAATTTTCTGATAATATTATTTCATCTATGAATTAGCATCCATAGATAGTGGAAGATTCTACTTGTGGGGTATCAGTTTCGTTGTTTTATGGTTTAGCGTTTTATTAATGCTTAATGTGAGCCATTTTATATCAATCTGCTCATGATATCTCCATGCCCAGTGAGTATTCGCGCATGGTCAATTCCCTGGGTGTGTCAATATTTAATGGCTTTTGTATTTATTCAGTGTTACAAAAGAAAAGCATTAAATCATTTCCATTATTTCATGGTTATAACAATTCTAGAACATGTTTAGGGTTGGGACTTACCCTAGTGGTCAAGTCCTCCGTCTCGCAACCATAGATTGGGGGTTCAATCCCCACCCGGCCCCTACCCCTCCCCTTTATCCCTCTTTGTAATTTGTTTGGCTTGGGCTCCCACACACCTTTGCCGACACATGAGTGTCACTATTTATCAAAAAAGAAAATTCTAGAGCATGTTTAATGTTTTATGGTTGAGTAATAATGAGAATGCTTATAGTATTAAATATTATTTTATTTATTTGATTGTTTCGCTTAACATTTAGCATGCTAGATTAGGATTTCTCTAATATTTTTGATGTTGAAAGGATTCATGTTTTGGGTTTAATCTCATGTGTCAGTAATTCTATTACTAAAAGGATTAAATATTAAACATGTATAGAATCCAAAATAACTAAGAAATTATGTCCTACAATACAATATTTAGAGAATCTAGCTTGTCGACTTTTAGTCCATTCTGATTTAGGTGTCATATATATCACGATTCCATTGACAACAAAGACCGAGGAATATCATAATGGCACTACGTACGACCCAACGAGCAATATAAGCTCCTAAACCAAATCTGGGTTCCTTCTTCCGAATGAATAGAAATCATTAAAACATTAAGTATCGATGTCCTGGACCTTGAATCCTACAACGCCGCCGCTTAGGGGTTTAGGATCTAAGTATATATTCAGATGGGCAATAAGGCATAATAAACACAGAGACGGGGTGTTTTTTCTTTCCTATGTTCAAATATAGAGACAACGGGCTTCTCATATTTTCCATCTGATGCCAACCGCGAGCACTTATCCTTTATCAAATGGAGACGAGACGACAGGCTTTCGTACACTTTCTGTCTGATATCATAACTGGTACTTATTACCCTCCCAACATATAGTAGCTACATCAATCCTTTTGTCAAAGTAAATTAATAATTTCCAAGTAATAATAAAAGCAAAACTCCAGTCTGAGCTTTTAAAATACTTCTTAAAATAAACGTAAGATAATTAATTTTTTCCTGTCGTCATTCCGGGTATATGCGGATTTCAACTAAATCCCAATAGGGAGCGGAGCCCCTTCGGCATAAAATAGTATCTATCTCAGCCAAACTTGGAGAATTTAAAAGATGAATTAATCGACATAAACGGTTTCATGTATATTGAAAAATAATACTCTATATAGTATTATCCAGTTCAAGAATACTCATACATGGATTCAATAACTAATCCTCTGGACAAATGATCATACTCGAAATCATTTCAATTTTAGTTCAAACATCAGAAGTCAGACCTCAACACAATGTTGATTAAGCAATATACTATAAAAATACCAACACAACAACCACATTTCTCCCAATTAATAAACATGGGTTCAATATTTCAAAATATGAAATGAAATTAGGGTGCCATGGTAGGCCGGACCAACCCGATTGATATTGATATGACGACCCATGAATCAAGTACCAAGAGTGCCATGAAGGCCCTCATCATGTGGGCCTAAACCTAATGAAAGCCTGCATGTCCCAACACCAATCGGCCCAAGAATTAAGAGAGAAGCACGAAGGTAGCAGCATGTCACGTGTATATTGTTCCATTGGACCGAGTCAAATGTAACTGCACAGATTTGGGGCAACCTGCCATATTTGGATACATATATGCAGGATGCAGCTACAAGCCTACAGCGTTCGCCCACCACATCTCATTTTTTTTTTTTGGATAACAGGCCTGAGAAGGCTGGCGAAAAACAAGAAAAAGGAAAAGAAAACTAAAGCAAAGTCAAGTAACTAGCGACGACAAAATAACAGTCCTGATGCATCTTTCGAAATCGCCTACATGCACTCATCCGGTGGAAAAGCCCACGTTGTGTAAAACTCTTCTGACGAAGCAGCCCTCTTAGCCAATCCATCGGCGACCTGATTTCCTTCTCGACAAACATGTCGCAGCGACCCCCGTAGCTCCCGTAGCTTGTCTCGGATGCACCAAATAATAGGCCAAAATATATGACTCCTCTTCGTCCCTCCATTCACCAACCGGACAGTCTCCAAGGAGTCTGAGTACACATGCACGCCCACTGCCTTCTTTTGGAGAGCAAGAAGAAGTCCCTCCTGCAGCCCCATCAATTCCACTTCCAACACTGACCTATCCCCCCGCTGCCCGCCACAGGCCCCAGGAAAACCCCAGCCACATCCCTTAGCACAGCTGCAAACCCCGATCGACCTGCCTCCTTCAGCACACAGCCATCTGTGTGAATGATAAACCCTTCATCTGCCTCCTCTCTCCACCGAACGTACGTGATAGGACGAGAAAGGCAAGTGTCCGGGCGGTGTCTCTGGATCATATCCGCCATCCATTGTATCTGACGTAGCACCTGATCCCCCCTCATGGCACCACCAGTGAATACTCTTTTGTTTTGTTCACACCAAATAACCCACATGGCCACAATAAACCGCAGCCCAAAGGTCCAAGCTGCCCAATGGAGCCACCACCGAGCAGCCCCCCTTGGCACCATGTTCACCTCCAAGATATCCCTAAACCTCAATTTACACCATAGGTCCCGAGCCCAAAAGCAAAGGAATAAAGCATGCTTCCAATCCTCTTCCTCCTCCCCGCAAATCAAGCAGAGGGGCGAGTTGGCAAGCCGTCTCTCATGCCTCAATTTGTTGACAGGCACCGCCTCATGGCTCACGAGCCATATCAACATACTAATTTTTTCCGGGATCCAAGCTTGCCAAATCCACCTCCAATCCATGCCACCTTCATGAATTTGCTGTAGCCATTTATATCTAGAAGTGACAGTATACTGCCCATGACTCTCCCCCCCTCCAGTGCATCAAATCCACAACACCCTCCACTAAATGAGGAGCCGCCGTCTTCTCCATTTCCTCCTTGATGTTCGCAGGTAACCAAGAGTATAATCTACCAAGTTGCCAAGCATTACCCTCCACTATATCACACACCCGCAACGCCACATCTTGATAATGAACAAATGGGACATAATCACAAAGCTGTTCACCTTTCCACCATTTCGAATACCAAACCGAGCATGTACCGCTACCCAATCTAATACCGTATTCTTTCTCAAACAGGCGACTCACCTTGCACAAGGCCTTCCACATTTTAGTCCCTCGATAGTGATCTTGAGGGAACTTCCCATCATCAACACCATACTTATCCCTCATCACTTGGACCCACAACTTCTTTGGCGACATAAGGAAGTCCCACAGTTGCCGCCCCAATAAAGCAAAAGTCATGTCACGGGCATTCCGAAGTCCCAATCCACCACTTCGCCGAGGCCGCACGAGTGTGTCCCAATTTACCAAATGAAGTCCTCGGTCCAACGCCCCTTTCCATATCCACCTCCTAATCCGTTTGTCAATAGCCGCACAAACGAAACTAGGAAGAACATGTAATTGCGTAACATATACTGGGAGCGAGGCCAAAACTGCCTTAGCCTTCGTGACCCGCCCTGCTTTGTTTAGTAGGAAAGCCGACCACCCACTAATCTTAGACTCCAACTTGCGCATGAGCCCATCAAAGTGATCAATCCTAAGGCGACCATGAATAATCGGGAAACCCAAGCACTTCCCTAAGTTGTCCGTCACATTAAAATTCATATGGCTCCTAAACCACCCCTTCTCCATCTCAGTGACACCAGGTGAACAAAACGCCACCGACTTACCCGCATTCATGAACAAGCCTGACCTAGAGCCAAACCGTTTCAAAGTAGTCGCCATGCACTCAATACTAGCTTCCTCCAAAGCCGCACAAAAAATGAGGTCGTCAGCAAATATTATATGCGATATACCAATCCCTCCCGGCTTCAGCCTAAGGGGCTCCCACCTACCAACCTCCACTTCGGCAAGAATAAGCTTAGTTAATTTCTCTATGACTATAACAAATAAATATGGTGACAGTGGATCGCCTTGTCTCAACCCACGACCCGCCGTAACCATAGGCAGCGGCTCTCCATTAAACAAAACCGAGAACTTAGAGCTTCGAATACACGCCATAATGACCTGGATGATCGTATGAGGAAGCTCCATTTCCTGAAGGCACTGATCAACAAAGCTCCGTCGAACAGTATCATAAGCTTTAGCCAAATCAATTTTAACCACAACTCCTCTAGTAGTCGATCACGAGTGCTCCAATGTCGCTACAATCTCTTGCAATAAAATTCCATTATCCGTAGTGCCTCTCCCATGAAGGAATGCCGACTGAAACGGACTAATATAACTCTCCAAGATCGTCTCAAGCGATTGACCAATACCTTAGTAATAAATTTAAAGGAAACATTACATAAGGTAAGGTGCCGAAATTGTGTTATGGACCTGGGAATATCCACTTTAGGCAGAAGACAAAGATATGCATCCGCAATACTCCTTGGAAGCGCACCCGTCTGAACCACCGAACTCACCATCTTATAAATAGCATCACCAATCACCGCCCAATTAGCTTTGTAAAAGGCTGCCGGAAACTCGTCCGGACCAGGCGCAACATAGGACAACATCTGGGATAATGCCGCATCAACCTCTGCTCGCGTAACCTCCTGCTGAAGCTCAAATTTTGCTATAGGATCGATGCTCATCAGCGCTGGTATTTCCTCACCCTCAGCCGCACCATCCTGACACGCAAACATGGAGTTGAAATGATCCAATACATAGTCGTGCAACTTATCATGTTGTTGTTCCCACGAACCATCAGGCAACTCCAGCCCAAAAATATGATTTCTCCGCCTATTAATTTTTGTCTTCGCGTGGAAATACTTCGTGTTTCGGTCACCACATTTAAAACCAATTTGTCACGAGATTTTTGGTACCACAACATCTCTTCTTGTTCTAAAATAACTTCCAACTCCTGTTTTAATTCAGCCAACAAACGACCCATCCAAGCCGAATCCGCATTCACCATTCTTTTCTCAAGGCCCGCGATACGCTTCTTGTTCCTCCTTTTCCTTTCCCTAATATTGCCAAACATCTGCACATTAAACTCTAGGGATTTCTCTTGAACCCTCTCAAGTATACTAGGAACCGAACCTTCACCAGCCCTTACACCCGACTCCACGACGTGACTATACTCCTCATGCAATTGCCATGCAGCCTCCCAACGAAACGGGTGGTGCCCCCTCGGCCGAACCTCTTGGCCACACCGAACCTGGAGCGGACGTTGGTCCGATCCCAGCCTCGGCAAGTGATTAACACACCCATCCTCAAACAAATCAATCCAACCATAATTCACCACAGCCCTATCCAGACGCTTAAAAATCCGTCTCCCTTCACCCGCACTCCGAGTCCAGATAAAAGGGCAACCGGTCGTTGGGGCCATGAAAACACCACATCTATCCCATGCATCCCTTAGCTCTAATGCCCTCTCGGCCAGATATATCCCACCTTCAACCTCATACTCAACGAAAATTTCATTCCAATCCCCCACTATCATCCAGGGAACAGATATGGAATTGGCTAGATCACATAACCTCTCCCAATCATCTTTCCAACGTTGATAATTAGGATTAGCATAGATTGACGACAATATCCAAGAAATCCCACCCTGCCGCAGTTCCAAGGAAATTATCCTCTCACGAACATCCCAAACATTCCACTGGCAAGCTATAGATAAGGAAGATAACACCCACAGCCCTCCCCCCAAGCCTTCAGCCTCCTGAATAAATGCCCGCCCATACCCCAATCATAGGAACAAAGTTTCAACCCTCCCAAACTCCCCTTTAGGCTCCATCAGGCAAAGAATATCTGGACGCTTGTCCGTCACCATATCACTAACCCACCGTTGAGCTGTACGACTCATAACTCCACATACATTTCAAGCAATAATAGAAAAATTCTTAAACATCATAATGGAAAGGAAAAAGATAGCAAACCCCAATCCGATCACCTTATTGGACACTGGCATCGTCAGCATCCACCCAATTCTCATCATCCCGAGATTCAACATCATCTAGTAAGGCCGCGTATCGCCCTACCCCCAAACGATCATCAGATGACTGGGAGCAAATGTCATCCTCGTCCTTAACCCGCTGCCGTTTTGAAACCTGAGTAGGTCTCCTCCGGCGATTCTCTTTCTCCACAAGAACTAGGGCCGAACTCACCACCTGTGAAGGACCTGTCCGTACACTGTTCCCATCAACTCCATGCATCAGAGGCTGAGAATTAGGAACCTGCCCCGAACCCCCTTCTCCTGCGGCCTGGCCTGTCTCCGTTGCCGGTTGAGGTGTCGACTGCTGACCATGATCATGCGGCTCACTTGCCTTCTCTGTGTTAACAACCTGTGCATCCGATGTAGGTTTAGCCACTGTATCCGGCGGGGTTACCACCTTAGGTTTCCGAGGCTTATTCTTACGTCGAACCACCATCATCCAATCCCCAAAAACCGGATCTTCCCCCTTGCCATCCTCCATCTTGTCGCTAGTTCTCGTGCCCTCATCCCCGCAGCACACCCTGAGGGGCCGCTACCATCCTCCTCGGCCACCATCTTCCCCTTACCTCGTTCATCACTAGCCTTCTCATCCACGCGGCTATGAGGGCAGTCACGCCCAAAATGCCCATACCTGCCACAGTTGGTACAAATAAGGTGAAGACCCTCATATGCCACCGGTATCCACTTGCCGTTCACCCTTAGTTTCCCCGTGACTGGCTTGTCCAAATCCAGAGCAACACAAACCCTCGCAAACCTTCCCTTCGAGAATTCATGAGTGCTCGTGTCAAATTTAACAACTTGCCCTAGGCCTGAGGCTATCGCCCAGAGTATGTCCTCCCTGTAACGATGCATCGGGAGACCATTTAACCTAGCCCAAACAAACGTCTTATTTACTTTGGTCACACTAGGATCGAACTCCCTTGTCCAGGGCATAACCCAAGATAATGGTCAAATATCATCCACTGCCCCCCATTAATCATCCTTTCCCTTTCTGCATCAACTCCAAACTTCACAATATAATACCCGAATCCGACGTCAATGAGATCCATGCTACCCTGTGGCTTCCACATTCTAGTCAGACGATCAAGCAATGTCATATATCCGATCAAAGTCCCCAAGAGTTTAACAACCAGTGCATCCGTCCACAACCTTGCGGCCTCTTTATCCAATTCTTCATCGATCGCAAAATCAGGCAGCGAAGGATTATTGTCCACTTAACTAACACGAATCAACTTCTCAGCAATTAAATCACGTCGAACCGGCGGCTGAGAATCCGGTACTTCAGTTTCCATATGATCCTGGGAGAGAACTTGGGCGAAAGATGGAGACTTTCCACCGGGATCATGCGTCGGAGAAGCAAACGGTGAAGGAGCGGCAGCCGCTCTTGCATGAGAGGAAACCCTAGCGCCAGACATTTTTAATAGTTAATAACTTAAATTGTGTACATTTTAGAATGTTATATTGGATTCTATAAAAAAAATTTAGGTGTGTTCATTTTAGATTTTTAAAAGTCTTTATAAATATTGAGATATTCAATATAGATTTGAAAAAGTCTTTAAAAATATTTTATTTATTCAATTAGGATTTTAAAATGTCTATAAAAGCATTGGGATATACAAAAATTCTGAGTGTTTAATAAGTTATCGAATTTATGTGATTGTTTCCTCATAATAGGAAGAATTTTAACTCCCTAAGGGGTGTACTGGATTAAGAGTTTGATGGACTTTTTTGGATGTTAAAAGGTCTATGAATTTTTGAATCCTTTGATTTCATATAAAGTTTGCTTGACTTTTTATAAGTTCTATGCACACTTTGGTTGATTTTTTTTATTATTATTATTTCTGTAGATTTCTATGGATTGTATCATTGTAGAATTCAAATTTTTATTGTAATTTATTATTTTTTACATGAATTTTCATAGACAATAGGAACTATTAATACAAATATATATTAAACACGCTTGTGTATATAATAAAAGAATATCCAAATTGTTAAAAAAAATACCAAAAATTCATTAGTTGAAAATAAGAAAAGAAAATCAATATTATTTAACTTGTAAGCAATATCATAGTTAAAAAAAAATACTAAAAATTCATTAGTTCAAAAACATTATCATCTCATCTTGTAAGCTATTCAACTAGCTCTTTCATCAATAGTCATCATAAATAAGTTATTTTTCATTGACTTGGTGTTAAGCAAGTCATGTGACTTGAGGCGAATATGTTCATCTAAAATTGGGATCTCTTTGATAGCATCCCAAGTTGTATAATTCTTTTCTATCTCTTTTCTTTAAGAAATTGTGGACTCCTTCAAAAGTGATTCTTAATTTCTTAATCTCTTCCATGGACCATTCTGATGGATATTTTTTGTAAAGCTAACATTAATTTCATACTGAACTCTGCTTTTCAATTGACTTCTTTTTTGAGTAGTGACCTTGCATGCTTCAGGGAACCTGAAGGTGGTGGGAACCAAATGCCGAATCATTTTGAGATACATTTACAAATATCTCATTTTTCTATATTAAAATTTAAATCTTCTATGCGTGCATCATCATCTTCTAATATCCTTGCATCAGTAGCACTACCTAAGCTAATTGAGGTTTTCCCAATAGCAATACCATTTCCTATAGCCATTGTCAAATCCTCATAATCAGGACATTCTCAAGTTCGCATCTTCTTGTGAGCCTATCATAAATAAAGAAACAAAAATATTAATTTATTATATGCTCACAATAAAGTGACTATAATTTCTTGTTAATGATGCTTACCTGTAAGTAAGTATCCCATACTTTATATGAAATTGTAAACCTTTTAGTAGTTTGATCATACCCAAAATCAGAGCTATATCTCATAAGGTTTGAATAAGACAAACAATGACTTTTAAATCATTTGAGGCAAGCTCTGGTAATTATATTGCTATAGGTTTTATTACCCAAGTCTTTTATTAAGAATAGGAAGTATTCTTTCTTCCACTGTTTTTTCAATACTTTTTATTAATTTCATTTTATATCTAATTATATAAATAAATTTAAGGAATTTTATTTTTTATTTTTAAGAATTTTATTATATAAAATAAATTTTTAAACATAAATATAATTGAAAATTTTATTTTCGTTATATATATTTTTTCTTAATTAATGAATAGTGAATTTATGCGGGTTAATGTATAATTTGTAAGAAATAATGGTATGAATGAAAAGATAAATAAGTCTGTATGAGAAATAATATATGAAGAATATGTTTTTTGAGTTTCAGTTTAGTATAAATGGTTGGAAATTGATTACTATTTGATGTGACATTTATCATAAAATATGTTTGAAATTGCTATTAACTATTGCAGATGATCTAGATAGGGTTGGATCGGTACGGCATACCGAATTTTTTCACTCATACCGTTACCATACCGTACCGTAAATATCGGTATATGAAAAATTAATACCATTACCATACCCAAAAATCGGTATACCAATATTCGGTATATCGAAATATTCGGCATAAAAGTTCGGTATTATCGATATACCAATATAAAATTATTTATGAAAATGAGTGAATTTTTTTTTTCATATAATAGTTTTAACTTAATTTCAATAAAATAATTTCGGAAAGAATGTAATTAATTCACATCACATGATATCAATAGAGTTTTAAATGAACTTTAGAGGTCATTCATAATCTATTCTAGCATAATGACATTTATTTATTTATATATGCTCATGATTAAAAATATTAATACGTTCTAAGATCACAGTTAGTAAGCTTGACCAGAACATGCAACTATTACAAAAAAAATAAAAAATCATAGATATATGTTAAATTAAATTGGGATAAATAAATATTATTTAAATTTTAAACTTAAATAAATAATGTAATCATTTAGAATATGATTGAAATTTAGAATTAGTGTTTCCTTTATAATAAATATAAACTTCATTTTAGATTATTTAAAATTGGGTTGGGCCTTAACTATGAATTTTTTTTGGGTTTAGAAATAAATACGTAATATATTTTTTAAAAAGATATGTAATTATATATTTTATAAAATATATAGGTATATATCGGTATTTCGATATTTTCGGTATACCGAATATCTTACATTTTTATACCGATACCATACCAAAAATATTCGGCACGGAAATATACCGTACCAAAAATTTCGGTATACCATAAATTTCGACATTTTCAATATTTTTCGATATGGTATGAACGGTATACCGAGTTTTCGGCAAAATTGTCCGGTTCTAAGATCTAGATTCCATGTCCGAATATGTACAGTCAAAAGCAAAATATGGGTAAATATTGTGGAGATTGGATAGCAGTATCTTGCAAGCTGGCTGCCAAACAGCAAGCTATTGTTTGTCTGTGTGACTTGTCACTGGTGGGAGTTTGCGACAACCGAACCGAATTTATATTATTATTTTCTTATTCTTAGTGATGTTTGGAGTTAGCGGATTCGCTAGCAGATTCAGAGAGATAACTGTGAGATAATCTGCTATTTGCTAATGGATTCGCTCGCTCCCAAATATCCTATTGGTGTAACTGTAGACTGTAGTGATTCCCTTTAATTATTCAGTGATTAGATTTCTTTGTGAATAGTAGTATGAATGAGGCCACCCTTGTCAAGATCAAGTACGTTGTCTGCCACTGTGATATATTTATGTCCTTCATAAGTTGAGCCTGTATATATGGAGCAGTCTTTCTAACCTACCCCATTCAATATTAAAATTTCAGTGAGTTGTAACTTTAATATACTACTGGTATTTTATAGTACTAGTATTTTTTAATTAACTAGGTTTAGTAATTTAATAAAAGGGTTTTCGTATAATTAAAAATTTATATTCTATATAAATGTATGTGTATGTTATATAACTAATTTTTTTTCGTGAATGTGACGCACAGCGTCGAAAAAAAAAAAAAAAAAGCTAAGCAAAATTTACGGGATAAAGGCGAGAGAGGATCAAAAGAACACATCAAACACCAGATGAAGAGGTAGGTTTAAGGGCTGATTCAGCTCCTTGCTTAATGATAAGGTGAAGTTATCTATGTGCTAACTTTAGTGTTTGCTTTCTACCATATATTGAAATGAGATTTGATAAGTAAGGTATCTTCATATTTCCTATTTCATTTTCCAGTAGTCACGGGCCTTTTGAATTTTGGGTATCATTTTGAAGGAAGGAAATCTTTGTGGATCAGAAAAATTTTGATAATGTCGCTGATGGATGCTGCAAGTAGGCATTATGCACGGATGATAGCATTTGTTTTTAATGTGCTAATTTGATTCGTTGTATGTGCTAATTTGATTTGATATTTGTGCTAAATGTTGTCATTTAATGTGCTAATTTGATTTGTTGTCTGTGCGAAATGTTTCCATTCAATATGCTAATTTGTTTTGTTATCTGTGCTAAATGTTGTCATGTAATGTGTTAATTTGATTCGTTTATTTGTGCTAATTTGATTCGTTGTATGTGTTAAATGATATCTTTAAACACGTGAAATTTATTCGCCATTAAAAATGCGACATGTGTAATTTTAAATATTAATTTAATTATTTTTAGGCATTTTAAATAAATTAAATGCCTGAAATAATTATTAATATTTATTGGGCTAGGTGGATCCATCAAGCCAAATGGGTTAAATTATGTTGGGCTAATATGGACAAGTCCAAATGCAAGACCCACAAGCCCCATGGCCAATTGACACTTGAAGCAGGCCAGCCCATGAAAATTAATCGATGTGGATAAGTCCAAATGAAAGACCCACAAGCACATGATCCAATGGACACTTGAAGTAGGCCAGTCCATGGAAATTAGTTAATGTGCACAAGCCCAGATGAAAGGCCCACATGCTTCATGACCCGATGGATACGTGGATTGGACCAGCCCATTAAAATGGTCCACCATCCACCATTTTTCCTCTATAAATAGAGGTGTCCCTGCACACATTAGGGTTACTACTTGACTCCCGGATATACGTTTTCATACCCTAATCACTCTCAAGACTCAAACACTTGAGATCTACAGCAACAAAACGCTGCAGAAATTCCAAGAAGCCGAAGAAGAAGCACAAAAGCATCTCGACGTCTTCAAGGTTGGAGGAATCAAAGGAGTAACAGAAGTCGAATACTCATATCGTTTGATCTTCATATATTTCTTTTTTAAATTTATTCAAATTCTCTATAATCTGTAGACATTTCTTGTGAAATTAATAAAATTATTTTGCAGTTTCTGTCTACACATTTTTGCACTTATAGATTTTGGCACGCCCAGTGGGACGACTTCTGCCTTTCATCTCCTCCAGACGTCGTCAACAAAATCCAATGGCTTCAAGGAACACCTCCAAGAGCAACTCTTCAACATCTGGTGTCGCTATGCCCAACGTCACCACAAGGAACATGAAGAAAGCAATGGAGGCCGCCGATGCTGCGCGTGGAAAAGAAGATGAGGCGGATATGCCGCTGCTGGAAGAAGGAAACGACAATAGATCGGGATCCTCCACGCCGGTGTCAAGCCCGCGAGGAAATCAAGAAGAGACGTTCGACCTGCGTCATGCTGCTGCAATGACAACCCAAGCCAGCACTCTTGAAGAGCAAATGGCCAACCTGACAAAGATCGTGGAAATGCTTGCGAAGAGGTCAAAGTTGCAAGATGCACGAATGGAGCAAATGATGAACAGACTGGACGGCTCTAACGGCGGCCAAGCGGTGAACAAGCCCGTGGAGATTCGCGACGATGGGGAGACTTCCCGACCGGATGCTTCGGCAAAAGGAAAAGCAACCGCTGACGTTCAAGTCACCCCTGACGGCTTCATCTCGGTTGATCAACTGAAAGAGTTCATCACGGGAACGCTGAAGGAAGAGGTCTCGGCAGGATCAAAATCCTCCTTGACGTATCTCAAGCCATACAGCGCCCGCATCAACTCATTGAGGATGCCAGCAGGCTATCAACCGCCCAAGTTCCAACAGTTCGACGGCAAAGGGAATCCCAAGCAGCATATCGCCCATTTCGTAGAGACATGCAACGAAGCGGGTACGTTTGGAGATCACCTCGTCAAGCAGTTCATCCGTTCATTAAAGGGGAATGCGTTCAAATGGTATACCGACTTGGAACACGGCAGCATCGACAGCTATCAACTTGAGCAAGAGTTTCTGAACCGTTTTTACAGCACACGGCGTACCATCAGCATGATAGAATTGACGAACACGCAACAATCAAAGGGCGAGCCGGTGATTGACTATATCAACCGCTGGAGAAGCCTGAGCCTCAACTGCAAGGATCGCTTGTCTGAGACGTCGGCGATTGAGATGTGCATCCAAGGCATGCAATGGGGCCTACGATACATCCTGCAAGGCATTCGTCCCCGGACATTCGAGGAGCTTGCAACTCGTGCTCATGACATGGAGCTAAGTTTGGCGTCAAGTGGAGCATATGGTCCGCCCGTTCAACAAACTTGTACAAACAACCGAGTCGAATGGAAGAAGGGAGGCAAGCCACAGTCGAAGCCACCCACAAAGGATGCAATGGCAACAAGCGCCGCTTTCGTAAAAGTACGTGGGAAGGAGCCGGTGACAAATGACAAGCCAAAGCCACCACAAGCTCAGCGTCAAAAGTCGTCATTGGAAGATAGACGGGCTAAGACGTACCCATTCCTCGATTCCGATCTACCGGGCATCTTCGATGACTTGATGAAAGAAAACCTCATCAAGCTGCCAAGGATGAAGCGACCCGAGCAAGCTGGGATGACCAACGACCCGCTATACTGCAAGTACCACCTTTTGGTGAGCCATACGATCCAAGATTGCTTCGTTTTCAAAGACAAAGTCATGGATCTCGTCAAACAAGGCAAAATCACCTTGACAGACGAAGCAGAGACGGCCAACACCGTTTCCATCCTAGTTGGATCGATCGAGATCAAAGTTCCCGACAAGTCCACGACGTGCAACACCGTCTTCGAGGCCGGGAGTATGTCAAAGCAAAACCACCTTAAGCAAGTTAATGATCATTCGCATCTCAGTGAGTGCATGCTTTCCATCACGTTCAATAACGACGACATGCCGATGGAGCTGGAAAATTCGAAAGCTCACAACCGACCATTGTTCGTCCTCGGATACGTAGACAACAAAAGAGTCAATCGGATTCTGATAGATGGAGGTTCCGCCGTTAACATCATGCCACTTCACACCCTGAAGGAATTGGGCATCTCGGAAGAAGAACTATCCAACAACAGGATGTTGATCCAAGTCTTCAATCAAGGGGGGCAAAAAATCCCTTGGCGCAATCCGAGTCCGTCTGCAAATTGATGAGATGGTCGCAAACACATACTTCCACGTCATTGACGCAAGAACATCATACAACATGCTTCTTGGCCGGACATGGATCCATGAAAACGGCGTTGTCTCTTCAACATGGCACCAGTGCTTCAAGTACGTGCACAATGGCGTCGTCAAGAGAGTTATCGCCGATGACAAACCATTTGCGGTGGCTGAGTCCTATTATGGAGACGCTAAATACTATCTTGATTCGTCCAAAGCTAATGCACCTTCGTGCGAGGAGGAAGAACATAAAGATGATCAACCAGTCCGTGATTGTAATACCCGAGAATTTTGCAACATAAAACAATAAATAAATAAGTAAACACTAAATAAAATAAATACAATAAATAAATAAATTCAGCAAAGAAATAAATAAAGATAAGGAAATGAGAAATGGGATTTAACTTAAAAAGGAAGTAAAGGAATTTAATTAAATAAAAAGAATTAATTAAAGATAAATAAATTGTACACCGAAAACCGACACCAATGAACTCGAGTCCAAACATGCAATTAGACCCGAGTAAAATTTAGAAAGGAAATAAGAGCCCGAAGGTACCCCGGAAATCGGAATCCGGGAGCATAGGGGGATAGAAGTCCGAAAGAGAGGAGGAAAGGCATGACGGATCGCACGACCCGCCCGGACCGAAGTCCAGGCGAGTGCCGCGCGGTGGCCGCGCGGTCAATAGGGGAAAGGCGCGCCACGGCCGCGCCAAGCGACAGATTCGCCGGTTGCGAGATTCACTCGCCCGAATCCGGATTTTCCGACTTCGGTTGAACACCTTTCGGCTCAAGACTCTTAGAGGCAGACCTTGGACGTCCCGAGGTCATGTTTACCTATAAATAAGACCTCTTGAAAGCCCCGAACACTTTTCAGAACCCTACGATACTCTCTATACACAAAACCCTAGATCCGGAAGTCATCGGAGGCACCAAAACCGAGCGGGGACTGCCGTGGATGAATTCGGATCTCTTCTAACGCTGTGATAAGTTAGATCCGTTCATCCATCTCGTTTTTTAATTCAAAAACGAAACCCTAATTCTCTTCTTTTTCTTTCTACACCCCGAATCGGATCTAGAACGTAGAACCCGACGAACGGAGAGGATAAACGGTGGACTGGAAGCCACGCCTCCGAACTTGACGATCCCGGACGACTACGAATCTGTAAGTTGACACTTACATGGTTTTGGGAGTAATTAAAACACTTAACCTAAAAGCTTAATCGAAACTTTCAAAATCTGTCAACATATGATTTCTACCGGCGCAACAGTTTTGCCTAATTTTTCCGAACCTTTAAACGTCTTCAAACAGAAAAACTTAAAACACAAAAAACGTTCCTAAGGCTTAGATCTATCTCCTGTAAAATTTTCAGAATTTGTCATGATGATTTGATATATGAAATCCACCCGAAACCGAACTGCTTGAAATTGGATCTTGAATTTCTTGACAGAACTTAGGTGAGAACTTGATGACGTTTTTGACATTAGTTTTAAGCCGATTTAGATCATTAGCCGAACATGAAAGTTGTAGACAAATGTCTTAAGAAGATCTCTGTAAAATTTCATTAAGTTTGGAGTTGATTTGCTATGGTAGATCTTGATAATCTTGAACTGCTGTACACGAAATTCGGACAGATTAAGGATATGACGAAAATTTCATTAAGTTTGTAAAATTCTGTAAAATTGATGTTTTTGACCTGTTTCAGTATCTCGGATTAAAAAAGTTAAAACACGAAAGTTGTTCATCTCGATGTTTCCGAGTCAGTGGTAAAATTTCAGAATTTTTGGAATTAAACTCGATTTTTAATGAATTTTAGAGTAAACTGTGGTTGACCGAGTCTTATCTTGAAATCTTGTTGAAACGGTAAAACTAGCCTTTAAGGTTTAAAAGAGTAGAAGACTCTTTGAAACAAAAACACATGAAATCTGAAATTTAGGAAATCCCCTTTACAAACTTGATATTTAAAATTAGGGGGTGAGTGCTCTGCAGGGTGCCCTCCTAACGATTCACTTCGTGCCTTTATGGACGATGGTGACCCGCGCGAAATTTTTGAGATACGTTTGCCAAAACGGCATGAGATATATGGCCTACACTCTTGTGAATATCCATATGGGTTTCCCGAGGCTCCGGAGTGGTACTGGGTATGACAGATACGGCTGCGGCCGCCGGTTTCCGGCTAAACTTGTTGACATCGCGATGAAATCGTGAAATACTTGAAATACTAAATCTTGGGTGTAATGGGGATAGTTAAATATTTAATTGTTGTCTTTTAAATTATTAAATACTTTATTTAAATTAATTATGGCTTTTATTTAAATTATGCTAAATGTACTATTGGTTAGTGCCATGATTTAAATTGTGAGTATTGGTTATATTATTAAGTTGAATTATTTATGATTATTATCATGATTTTATGTAATTATTAAATTAATGCCTTTTAAACCCTACGATCATGCATGTATTAACTTACTCAGCAAGTTGTGCTGACCAAACCATTTATTTTTTCTTTTTCCTTACAGAGTATGTGGAACAAACATGAGCACATTCATGCATGGGGGAAACTATATTTTTGCAAACTTTATTATTAAATTCTTGCATTAGATTATAAGAATAAACGGGCCTGTTTAACCTGTGTTTTGACCATGTCGGTCGTATTTATATTTCCGCTGCAATATTATACTTAAATACTATTTCCGCTGCATTATGATATTATTATTTTCGAGACTATATCGTATGGACTGTTTGCAAATGTTTTAAATATTTTAAATTACTGAAATACCTAGCTTGCATCTCCTTAGTAAGCCGGAGAAACCGTGTCTTACTAGGGAGGTGTGGCGGTGACATCCCGACTTGGGTGACCAAAAACCGGGGTGTTACAGTGATGATAAGGGAAAATCCATCCTGGAAGAGGCATTCGAAGGACTTACACTCCCGTTGACTCCCATTGATCCTGGCACATCACAGAAAACGGTGAAAATTCAATTTAAAGGTAGTGAGGCACGTCGACTGAAGAGCGATAAGGAATTCGGTCCAAAGGCATTCAAACTGCTCACCAAGTCTGGATTCAACCCAAATGAGCCATCGCCGTTGGGAAAGCTCCCGGACAATAATCGGAGAAAAGGTGACCGGAGTGGACTTGGGTATGTTGCGGAATTTGACACGGCGCCCCAAGCATCGAAAGCGCCCATATTCGTCAAGGCAGAACAAACAGTGAAGGCGCCGGTTCGTATCGTCATAAAACGAGCCACATCCAATTACATCACTGAAGAAGCCAATCAAGGAGATGACACCCCAAAGGACCAGCATGGACGAAAGTCGGTGTTTGATCGTATTGGTAGCCCGTCGAAAGAAGAGCATAAACGGAGTGTCCACGATAGGCTTGGGTCAACGGAGACAGCCGAACGCAAAGAATCCCTCTTCCGCCGGCTTGGAGCGAACGAAGAAGTGAAGCCAAGTGTTTTCGATAGACTCGGGGCTGTTGCCAAAGAAGACTCTGCAAAATCCGTCTTCAAAAGGCTAGGTTCTACAAAACGCCAATCGCAAAACAAAGCATCGGCTAGCAAGGAGCGGTCTCCAGTGAAGCAAGGAATATTGGACGACCCGAATTACGGCAATGATGTAAGAAGCACCGTACCTTCCCGCATGAAGCGTCAAGTTGAGTGGATTGTCTCATCCGACGAATGGCTAAAGCTCAAGAAACGAACCCTCATCTTCACAAAGCATGACGAAGATGATCAAGCTGACAAAGTTGACATTCATCATATCACCATTGACTGCGGTGAGCCAAGTGAAGAAGACGCCAACGCAGCGCCGATGCAATTTGAGGAAGAAATCAAGGTCACTGTGGATGAACTCCGTGAAGTGAACTTAGGAGATGAGAAAGATCATCGCCCGACGTTTATCAGTGCCTTACTGACCGTAGATGAGGCGGAAAGGTACATAACACTACTCCAAGAATTCAGAGATGTCTTTGCATGGTCCTACAAAGAAATGCCGGGTCTGGACCCCAAGATAGCCATCCACCGCCTTGCAGTGAAGAAAGATGCACGACCCGTGAAGCAAGCACAATGTCGATTCCCGCCCGAACTTCTGCCACAAATTGAAGCTGAGGTGAACAAGTTGATTGACGTTGGCTTCATTCGTGAAGTGCAAGATCCCACCTGGATCTCAAGCATCGTCCCGGTGAGGAAGAAGAATGGACAAATTCGAGTCTGTGTGGACTTTCACGATCTGAACGAGGCTTGCCCGAAAGATGAGTTCCCGTTGCCGATCACCGAGCTGATGATTGATGCCACCACGGGACATGAGGCGATGTCGTTTATGGATGGGTCTTCCGGCTACAACCAAATAAAGATGGTGCCCGAAGACGAAGAGATGACTGCGTTCCGGACTCCAAAAGGCATATACTGTTATAAAGTTATGCCCTTTGGCCTGAAGAATGCGGGGGCAACATATCAACGTGCCATGCAAAAGATCTTCGATGACATGCTGCACAACTTGGTTGAATGCTACGTCGACGATCTCGTGGTAAAGACAAAGGAACGAGTCAATCACCTGCAAGACTTGAGGACCGTGTTCGAACGCCTTCGCAAGCATCAACTGAAGATGAATCGTTGAAGTGCGCGTTTGGCGTGTCCTCTGGAAAGTTCCTCGGCTTCATTGTACGGAATCACGGCATTGAAATCGAGCAAGCCAAAATTGACGCAATATTGAGAATGCCGGAACCACGGGGTATCCATGAGTTGAAGAGCCTTCAAGGCAAGCTCGCATACGTCTGGAGGTTCATTTCCAATCTTGCTGGAAGATGCCAACCGTTCAGCAAACTCATGAAGAAAGGTATTCCGTTCGAGTGGGATGAGTCCTGCAAGAAAGCGTTCGACAACATCAAAGCTTATCTGATGAAGCCGCCAGTGCTAGCTGCTCCAGTGATCGGACGACCATTGATCCTATACGTAGCTGCCCAAGAAAACTCTGTTGGCGCCTTGATGGCTCAAGAAAATGATGGGGGCAAGGAAAACACACTATACTATCTGAGTCGGATGATGACGCCGAACGAGCTCAAGCTCCGCCCAATCGAAAAGCTTTGTCTAGCATTGGTCTTCGCCATCCGCAAATTGAAGCATTACTTCCAAGCTCACACGGTACATCTCGTATCCAAAGCAAATCCTCTCAAGCATGTGTTGTCCCAATCTGCTCTCTCTGAAAGACTTTCACGATGGTACTTGTTGTTTCAACAGTTCGAGATCGTTTACGTACCACAAAAGGCTATCAAAGGACAAGCCTGGCCGAATTTTTAGCTGATCATCCGATACCTGCTGAATGGGATCTTTCTGACGACCTTCCGGACGAAGATGTGATGCTAACTGAAGCTGGACAACCATGGAAAATGTACTTCGATGGAGCTGCCCACAAGGAAGGAGCTGGAGTAGGAATCGTCTTCGTCACTCCAACGAGTGAGATCTTACCTCATTCAATTACCCTCACTAGCAATTGCTCCAATAACGTTGTTGAATATCAAGCACTGATCTTGGGACTCGAAATGGCAGTCGACGCCAAGCAACTGCATCTTCAAGTCTACGGCGACTCCAAGTTAATAGTCAACCAGCTACTTGGCGAATATGAAGTCAAGAAGCCGGATCTGGTGCCATATCACAAATACGCACGTAGATTGATGGCATATCTCCATAATGTGACTATTGAACATGTCCCGAGAAGCCAAAATCGGCAAGCTGACTCCCTTGCAAAGTTGGCGTCAACGCTTACCTCTCCAGAAGACAAGATGAGTATCACGTTGACTAAGGGATGGGTGATGCCTCCAATTTTTGAGGACGATGATGAGTTCGATGAGAACACAGCCGTTGAAGTGCTTGAAATCGACGAAGAAGAAGATTGGAGACAACCTTTGGTGGACTACTTGCAGCATCGACAATTACCTGAAGATCCAAGAAAGAGGATCGATATCCGGAGACGTGCTGCTCGGTTCTTCTACTTCAACGGCACCTTGTATAGAAGGTCGTTTGAAGGACTGCTTCTGCGTTGTTTGGGCTCAACTGAAGCTGTTCAAGCATTGGAAGAAGTACATGCTGGGATTTGCGGTGCACATCAATCGGGGCCGAAGCTACATTTCCGCATCAAGAGAATGGGATACTATTGGCCGACGATGGTTAAAGACTGCAGGAGTTTGCTCGAAAGTGCCAAGCCAGCCAATTTCACGCCAACTTCATCCACCAACCTCCTGAGCCGTTGCATCCAACTGTGGCATCATGGCCGTTTGACGCATGGGGCATGGATATCGTTGGACCACTGCCAAAGTCTTCCGGGGGGCATGGCTATATCCTTGCTGCTACGGATTATTTCTCCAAGTGGGCTGAAGCTGCACCCTTTAGAGAAGTCAAAGGGGAACATGTTGCTAGTTTCATCCGAATCAATATCATCTACCGTTATGGCGTCCCTCGTTACATCATGACAGACAACGGACGATCATTTGTCAACAGCACCATCACCAAGTTGTGTGAGAAGTTTGGATTTACTCAGCGAAAGAGTTCTGCATATTACCCGCCGGCAAATGGACTGGCGGAGGCCTTCAACAAAACCTTATGCGGTTTGTTGAAGAAAGTCGTCTCCAAGTCAAAACGAGACTGGCATGAAAGAATCAATGAAGCTCTGTGGGCATATCGCACAACCTTTCGCACACCCACCAAGGCAACGCCATACTCGTTGGTCTATGGAGTGGAAGCCGTGTTGCCACTGGAAACGCAAATCCCCTCGCTAAGAGTCGCCATCCGGGAAGGGCTCACTGAAGAAGACAACGCGCGACTGCGTTTGGAAGAATTGGAAGCTCTTGATGAAAAGCGGCTCGAAGCGCAACAAAGATTGGAATGCTATCAATCCTGCCTCTCTAAGTTCTACAACAAGAAAGTCAAGGCACGTTCGTTCCAAGTCGGAGATCTCGTCCTCGCCATACGGAGACCCATTGTCATCAACTACCGCAGTGGGAACAAGTTCACTTCCAAATGGGACGGACCATATGTCATCACGGAAGTCTTCACAAACGGAGCCTACATGATGCTAGATAACAACGGAGTGAGCATCGGACCGATAAATGGGCGGTTCTTGAAGAAGTTCTACGCTTGAAGAATGGACAAGGAAAATGCTCCTTGACGCACGAGCCTAAACTGCACGTCACAAAAAAAATGCAAAAAAATGTAATACTCCTGGCCCGCAAGAGTATAAACTGTGTACGGCTTAAAATAAAGAAATTCAATTTGTTTTGAACTACGTAATGGCTTGATCCCTTCACAGGGTACGTAGGCAACTTGGAAATTATTTTTTTTTTCTAAGTTCAGTCATAAACAAAAAAAAAATCAAACAAGTGATTGGATTAATTATGTTGGTTCATTACTTGATGGAAAAAAATGTAGTGGGGTTAAGTTAATCCATTACACAAAAAAAAATTAATGGGTTGATTAAATTCAATCCACTACTTGTAAAAAAAAAAAAAGAGTATTTGGGTTGATTAAATTTAATCCATTACTTAAAGAAAAATAATAAGTATTTGGATTGATCAAATTTAATCCATTACTTGCAAAAAAAAAGAAAATAATAAGTATTTGGATTGATCAAATTTAATCCATTACTTGCAAAAAAAAAAAGAAGAGTTTTGGGTTGATTAGATTTAATCCATTACTTGATAAAATAAATTTGAGCATATGAAGAATGGCGTGAAGTTTTGTATCGGGGCTTGCAAGTGCATTCATGGTGTAAATTACACAACAAGGGATAATGAAGAAATGAGATCTTTATTTCACCAAAGGATCAAGATACAAATTTTATGTGAACTAAGCAATGAAGAATGCGAAAAACAAAGAATAAAGAACAAAAGAATGATGAAGCTAGAAAGGTTGTAGATGTAGCAACTCCTCTCGGGACCTCTTGAAAGCCGCTTCCATCATCTTCAAGTTGGCGGAATCTTCGGCAGATGGGCCTGGGGAATTCTTGATCTTCAAAACAACCGCCCGCCTCTTGAGATGCGCGAGCTTCGCTAAGAACTTGCTCCTCTCTTGTAGCTCGCTGAAGAGATGACTCCATTTCGACCACTTGTCTCTTCAACTCTTCTAATTTGGCGCCCAACTCTTTAACCTCTTCTGTCTTGGCTTGCAACTCACTGTTTCTCTTGGCCAGCTCCGCTCCGGCTAGTTGCAACGACTCTTGCGACTCCACCTTCGTACGTAAATCCTGAAGCATCGTAGCCCCATCAAAGAAACGGTGCAATGATAACTCCGCCGAGATGTTATCTGCTTGCAATCCCTCATGGAGCTAAGAAACTCATCCGCTGCAGCTCGACCCCTCGCAAGCTTTGAAACTTTTGACAAGTTTCGTTAACACGAGCTTTTTCTAAAATATACCAGGTCAGATTTATTAAATGAAAAGCGTTATGATTCACGGGAAAGGGTTTAGGGATATATCAAGATTATTAGTCTTTTTATTACTCAAGTATGGTGCTTTGGTTTCAAATGGCGCTGTGGTCCTCTCTGTCATGAAATGTTGACAAATCTCATGGCATAGCCGGGATAGGTTGACCTTCAGCCTGTCACACTGAGGATCCCCGGCAAATATGCCATGATACTTCTCATCAATTCTTGCCATAAGATTTCCTGCCATGAAACTTTTGACTAATTCCCACTACATGAGTATTTTCCGAAAATTCGTGATCCTGGCTTAGGTTTTATTTAATGAAACCAATTTATGATGGCGGTGTTGTGATTAGGGATATATTTATACGTAGTCATGTTTTTATTGCTCGTAGTTAAGAAACTGTGCCCCCGAAAGCGCACGGTGTCAAAAATTGCAGTAATTTATAGTAAGACCGGATCGTTCACTGGAGGATGTGCGATAGAAGCAGGTCCCACGTCGTTTTACTAGATTTTCCATTCGTATTGCTCAATAGGTTTGAAAGATGATTAATATCTACTGACGGGAATTTAAACTAGATCTTGAAAGCAGTTAAATTAATCTACAAAGCAAATAAATCTATTCTAGAAAGCGGATAAGAATTATTCTAGGAATGCAGTAAACATTATCTACGAAAGCAGGGAAAAGGTGCATTGTGCCAACCGTGAAGTTGAGTCACAATGTAGACAGAAAGGACAGGAAGAAAAGAATGAAAATTGGACAAGAGTGAGACACAGCAATATTAAACTTCCCTTTTCATACGCAGATCTTTGTTTGGGATAATTCTATCAGATAGCTAATTCTCATGCTCTCAATAAGGCTTTCCCTTTAACAGACAGGTACTTGCAATATGAGTTTACATGTTCTTAAGACCGCAAATTCTAAGATACCATAGATTCGTAACTGCCCTGGCCTGGGTGTGTTACTTCATCTGTGGTGGAAAAGCAACACCCGACACATCATTTATTGAAATGCCAAGTACCACTATCATTCTCCCATGTCACACCCAAAGATTTGAATTCAGCCCTAAACTATCCCTTAACTGTCAATCCTAGTAGCAGTTACACAACTCTTCAATACAACCGAGTGACCTCTAATGAAAGCGGTTAAAAGAAAGCGGTAAAGAAAGCATTTAAAATCCTATCACTCGGAGGTTTTGAAAATCTGACCCTGGTAGTAAAAGACAGCTCCCCATCAGAATGAAGGAGTATGGATCAAGAATTCCCGGCTCTCAGTGAACCACTAGTGTGTTCACTTCCTTCCGGGTGATTATGAGATACAAACTAATGAAACGAACTAATAAATTAGTTCGTTCCGGATGCACTCACTCAGGACTCAAAAGTAGGCTTTGGCAGAAGAGGATAGCAGTTGAAAGAAAACTCAACCCTATCTTGGAAAATAACCAAGGCCTGGATGATGTTCCTCTAAGATTATTTACTACACTGTATTTGAATCCAAGTGGACCCCATCTCGGTGTAGCACTTAATCTTACATTTCCATCAACCAGCAATTTTGGAAAATAATGGATTTGAAAGTCATTCCCTGTCAGGTACTAGACTCTCAGTTAAAACACAGACCCTTTCAGTCTAGGCGAGACCTAATCGCTGAATCTGCTTCTTAATTCCCCAAAATACAACCCTTGACAGAATATGAATTAGTCATAACTGATGAATTTATCCCTTACTCAGATCCGGATTTTATAAAGAGGTTTTTGTTGGAAATTTATAAAGCAATATCTGTTTAAGATCTAGACTTCTATTGTCCAAGGGAAGAATCCCAAAATAAGTACAGACCACAATAGTATATAATATTATCATGCATAAAGATATATGGAAGTGTAAAATTAATTGACCCAAAATATAGATGCGGGTCTAGACAGAAGGTGAAACACAGAATGAAGTGGTCAAGGGACCAAAGTAATGGCAGAATAATCAGGTGGACTGTAAACATCTACTGTCCAATTTCCTAATCACTCGGATGGAGCGAATTTAGACAGCTTAGACCCTACAATGGTGGTGTCAACACCAGTTGGGCCTCCACTGTCTGTGAATTCGGATAAAAACCTACATGCTTCCCTTCTATAATGATCATCAATTGGCATTGACTGATGCCAACTGACTCCCAGTACGGATTGGGATTCAGGTTTAGAAATTAAGATAATAAAAATAAAACTGTATCTGGATGGGAGTCAGCCGAGCAGCTATTATAACCCCGGATGGGCGAACCGCCAAGGCTTCCACTGACAGTCATCCAGACCATGCAAAATAACAATTAGTAACTAATACCCAGAATACGAGCTAGTTATCCATGAGGGAGTACCCGCCAACATTAGTCTGATGTATTCTTTACTAATGGTTCCACACAACACACAAAGACAAAATAAATAAGAAACAAAAGAAGATCCCTTGTATGAGAGACATTGGTTTCTCATGCAAGGCTGTGGATTGGATCCACAATTGATGGTCTTAAATAATCCTTCCTACCATAATTAATTACAGTCCAGATTATCTGTTTAAGCCATCGAGATTTTGTTTATACAAGAATGTTTTAATGGCAATTGAACAAGGGTCCTTTAGTCATGATGATTATTGAAGTTTGATTATTGCTAATCTCAATCTTTAATCATTAATGAGTCAAGGGTTCAATCAGTTAAGTGATGCAAATGGAGAATCAAAATTTGGGCAGCATAACACCCTATATTGCAATTCCAGAATGTTACATCCTAACCCGTGGGGCTATGATGTGAGTGTTGCAATATAAAATAGGGAGAGAATGAAATTTGTTTGAGATTAAATAGTGGGAGAGGAACCCTTGTCGCGATATCATAAATTTTGTCGCGGACCGAGGTCCGCGACATGGACATCCCGACAAGTTTTTAGAATTTTTGGCAGCATAACGCCTCTTTGTCGCTATGCAAGATTTTGTCGCGGAACGTGGTTCCGCGACAAGGGTGACATCGCGACAAAGTGTTTTCAGACAATTCTAAAGCACTTGAACCCTTGTCGCTATGCATGGAAATTTTGTCGCGGAACGTGGTTCCGCGACAAGGTGTTCCGCGACAAGGTGTTCAAAGATCAAGGAACATGGCATAATTTTTCTGTCTCAGAATGGGATTTTGTCGCGGAACGTGGCTCCGCGACAAGATGATTCCGCGACAAGAAGCCATGAAGACAAAATGCAAGAGTTTGGCTCCTTTGTCGCTATGCATGGACAGTTTTGTCGCGGAACGTGGCTCCGCGACAAGGTATTCCGCGACAAAGGGTTTTAAATTATGGAGACAAGTGTCTTGAAACACCTTGGTCGCGGAACAGCCATTTTGTCGCGGAACGTGGTTCCGCGCCAGAAGGCGGTTGGCGCCCAAGGTGGTTCAGGACAAAAGTCAGAAAAAGCAGAAATGAACAGTGGCATGCAAACAGCGTGATCTCACCCTATTTCAGATCAAAAAGCTATTCTAAGCTAAAAATAAGCAAGAAACATTCAAAATAAAGAAGAACATGCTTAAACAAAAATAACAAGGATGGGCAGAATATTAAAATAAAGCAGGAGTCCTAATCTAGGGTTTGATCACACATCCACACAACATTATCCATAATATGCCAACAGTAAACATAAAAATAACAAAATGGGGGTCAAATGACCCCAAAATGAAAAAGGAAGCATAAATCCATGGGGTGTGAGACCCATTTCATGATTTGGGACACAAATGATGAATGTTTTCCCATATTATTGAAGAGGTATTGTTAATACCCATGATTTGGGTATTACAAACCCTAAAACAAGAGTTTAGAAACCAAAACATGGTATAAAAATGGCTATCTAAGCAACTGTGAACAGTAAAACACTAAACTAAGCTAAACTAAGGGCAAAAATTAAATAATACATGAAAATAAACCTAAACTACTCTACCTAAGGAAGAACTCCTAAGCTTGCCTGCAAGAGCTCTACAACAATTTCAATCTCTCTACTGGCCAACCCTTAGCTCATGGGAGACACCTCATATTTATAGAAGTGTAACCCTAAGCCCATGGGCCTTGATTCTAGCCCATTGTGTCTTAAGACATCACACACATCACAGCTTTGTCTCGGAGCATCAAGTTGGTCGCGGAACACACTGCATGTGGCAAGGCTTCTCGACTGGGTCTTGTGTCTCTATTTGTGCATCTTGGTCGCGGAACATGCCTTTGTCGCGGAGCATGCCATCGCGACAAAGGTCATCGCGCCAAGGGGCTTGGCTGGACTCCTCTTCATTTGGGCCACTTGGTCGCGGAACATGCCTTTGTCGCGGAACACTGCATCGCGCCAAGGGGCTTCCGCGACAAAGGTCTTCCTGGGCCTGCTGGATTGGGCCAGATGGGCCGAAAATATTCTTTTTGTGGGCTTTTCTATCTTTTTCCCATCTTTTTGTTTCCTTTTCTTTTTCTCATGTTTTTGGATTTTTCTAACATAAATATGTAATAAAATTACATATTTATGTCTTTTTCACACCAGCTTATTATTTTTA